>WEIT01000667.1:2137-24075 GCA_013389985.1 Dryoscopus gambensis | reverse complement strand
GGCTCCCCGCTCAGCCCAGTGCCCGGCCCGGCTCTCCGCGCAGCCCAGTGCCCGGCCCGGCCCGGCCCGGCCCGGCCGAGAACTTTGGCCGCCGTTTGGGAACGCAGCGGCGCTTCTGACACCTGGTGGTCGCGGTTTGGGAGTGCACGGGCCAGAAACGCTCCTGCTGCAAACGGGGTCACCGCCGCCGGCCCCGCGTCGCCCGCCGCCCATCAGCTCTTTCCACGCGCGATTTCCATCAGGGACATGTCATCTCTGGATAAAGCGGGGGATTGCTCTTTTATCCTGATCACGATGTAGCTGTGGATAGTGTAGAAGTACCAGATGATTTATGAAAAGTTAAAATATTTTATTTTAAAGCTTCATCACTGTAAATAAATAATTTGATTCAAAATTCATTTTGTGTTTAAAAACTTATTCTTCAAGCTGGCGGAGTTGCCCATCTCTGTTATTAGGCAGATGGAGACAAGGGAAATTGCTTAGGCCTGAAATAGCACAAATGAATTTTTATATTTGGGGATGCTGGGGACTCAGCTCAAGAAAACCTCACCATGAAGAACTTCTCTAGTTGCTCAAATAATTGGATAATCATACAAATAAAGCTAAGCTTATGTGTAGGACTGGGGTTTTAGTCAGAACACAAAATGTAGGTGAATTGGTACTGCTCTAAAAATACGCTTCCGAGGTTGGCTCCACGATTTATTGGCTCCTACACAAAATGGCAAGACAGGTCAGCATCCTCTGATGTGAGATACTGTGATGACATTGAGGCTATTACAAATCTACCAAAAGGATAAAAGGGAACAAAAGAGACTCTAAACTGCTGAAAGAATGTGTAGAGAAAAGCATATTCTTTAAAGTGATTTAACTTCTGGGTTACATGTCCAGCCTTTTTTCTGCTGGGAGCATTACCCTGGTGCCTGAGCTGGCGGTTCAGCTGTTATTGCCGAAGTATTTCTTGGACTGAGAAGTGTGTGTAACAATCTGGTGTCTCTCGCTGCCAGTACTTGCACCCGGTACTAGTGAGAATAAAAGAGTAAAATATGGCAAGGGTTCCCCTCACAATTCAGATTTTTATTTTTTTTTAATTGTTACAGTGAAGGGAATCCCTAAAGGCAGTTTTTTTGCCCGCAAAGTTACCGTTTTCTTTATATGTATTGAAAGGAGAAAAAAAAAAGGAAACCTTCATGACTATACTTGGCTTGTAGCATTTTTTTTCTAAGTTCATGCCAGCATTTACAGATCTGTCAGAACAAAGCAAATATGTCATATTGGCAGCTGTTACTTATGAGTACTTTTTCTTTATTGCATTTTGTTTTGTAATAATTGAGAAGCTTTTATGTTGAGCTCTGCATAAATGGTACTGAGTGGGAGGGTATGGGCATGCTTTCTATTATTCTGCCCCTCATGCATGTCTCCTTTTTTCGTCTTTCCAGAACCACACATTGAGCCAGCACGCACAGTGAGCCACTGGCACTACAGGACACCTCTCTGCAGAAGACTTGACGGTGGCACAGTGGGGAGGACCATTTGAACATTACATCCAATCAAAGTGTCATTTGCAACCCAGATGTAAAACTCTAATGATTTGGCCATGAGGCGCTGCTATTATAAGCAGCTGGAAATGAATATTAATGGAAGAGATTAAAAGTATTCCATGCTCAGTATTTTTTATTGTCCTGCTTCAGCTAGTGTACTTTAGAGCTTCTGCTTCTGACTGAATTTATAGTGTTAGATAAATCTGCTTTGATGCTGTTGCCCTTTGTTGCTTCTTGTATTATATTGATAGTTAAAGATTAGGTGTGATTTTTTTCTTTTTTGTTTACTGCTTTTTAATTGCAATTTAGGTAACTGTGCATTGTGATGTGATTGCTTGGCTATTGTCTGAATATTTCTTTTTAATTTTTTTAATTAAAGACTAATGCTTTGATTGGATTTGCCAGTTCACCGGACAGTGATTAAAACTATGTAATGAATATAATCGGTTTCAGTGCAACTGGATGGTCTGCTTTATAAATGTGACTTAATCTGATTGCAATAACTAGTACAGTTCAATAAAGGGAATACATGAGCTTAGCGTCAGAGCTTGTCTGTCTGTCAGTGCCCACTGCATTGCTGCTGCTGCTGCTGCTGCTGCTGCTGTGGTGGCTGAATCTCGGTGATCGCTCACCTGACAGCACAGAGCACTCTGCAGCCCAGGAGGAGGGAAGATTGGGAGAAAGCAAGAGCCATGGTTCTGTGTCTGGTATTGTGTTTGCTTCTGGATGTACCTCCCTGGCTCCATGGGAGGTTGAGGTGAGGTAAGAACATGTACTATGAAAAGGTATTGCTAGCTTATAATACTCATTAATTTTTAATTTTTTCAGCAAGAATGGAAGAACCTGACCTATAGCTGCCTCGACCAAATCTCCATGCTTCTTTGTTTCAATAGAAAAAAAAAAAAAAAAAGGGGTTTCTGCATTGTATACAAATGCACAGATATTGGATGAGGCCTTACAGACCATGGTGGGAGACTGCATATTTTAACCACTTGGACCTCTAGACCCCTAGGTATTGTAGCTCTGTGTAAGTGCCATACTTCTGACACTGGAAATTGCCATCAGGCAGCTGAACAGAGCCAATTACCAGGCTCTCATTTACTCTTTTTAAACTTATCTTATGGTAATGAGGTAAGTTATATCTCCAATCAGAGAAACAGTCATTTTAAGGACCATGGACACCTCTGGAAAGTTAGAAAGATGTAGTTCTCATGGTGTCTCCTGCTTGAATGAATCATAATCATCATGAAAGATATTTAGCAGCTGTGACAGCTGAAATGATGTGGTTACCCATTCCCACAAAAGTACAAGGCTTTGCAAGACTGTGGCATGGGAACATTCACAGCCAGAGCCTTTGAAAATCGCTGCACTGAACCAGAGCACAACTGGTTGTCATTGGGCCGTGCCTGGGCTTGGAGCATGTAAGTGATATTTTGTAGGAAAAGTGTTTTCAAGGACATGTAGTCAATGCCCAAATTAGTTTATATAGTGAGTTTTTTACAAGTGCAAGGATGGCACAGCTTGTTGACACTGCAGCCCATGTTTTCAACAATTTACATCCCTGCTGATGTTGATAGTCCTGTTATGCACACATGGTTCCTTCAGGACAGTTAGGGAAGGCTACAATAGAAGCACAACTTCAGACACAACTAAAGTAAGGGTCATCTTTACAGCAGGAAGCACCAGAGCAGTCCTAACTTGTTACAACTTCCTCAAAAAAAAAAAAAAAAAAAAAGGCCCGTTTGAGACAAATGATAGATATTTTATATTCTGCTGAAATAGCATTGCATGGACAGTCAGAAAGAGTTTAGGCTCAAAATGTGGCTTGAGATAAATTTACGAAACCTAATATAACAAAACTAGGAATGACTTTTCTTAATTCCAAAGAGGACAGTTCTGTTTGCATCTAGATTATTCTTAGCTCACTGTTTCTACATCAAAATGATTATACTAATATGATCTATATCTAGGAAAAAGTGTTAACTTTCAACCTGATTATTTCTCCGTAAGCCACAGCACAGATGTTTATAGGCTGAAAAATTAGTTATGAAATCACCAGTTTGTTATTCTTGTTCGTAATATAAAAATGTTCCTAACTTAGTTGTACTACTTTAAGATGGGAAATGGAAAAGTGTCTTGCAGTACAGACTCACAGACATGCCCTTGCAAGAAAAGCTGGCAGTATACAGCAGCTGCTGTGGAAAGAGCTCATGTGCCATCTTCTCTGTACTAAAAGAAAGGTAGCAGGTTCTCACAATGGAGGTATTGAAAAAGGAGGCTCTTTGCCTGACACTGGTTTGAAATGATGCTGGATGACTTCTGGGCAAGCCTTCAGAAATGAAAAAGATGTAGGTTTCTATCTTCAGGAAAAGGTTCTGCATTGTGAATCCCAAGAGTTGAACTGATGTTTCCACGCAACTCTGAGAGCTGCCTTAGTAGTGCTGTACTGAAGCACATGCCTTTGTCTGAGCGTCTCCCTGCTGACTAGTTAGAAGTAGGTGCAGTCACTGTGCTGAGATGGGGAACTCCCCACATGGGGATCCTATTTGGAGCTGCATATATTCCCCATGTTACTGGAAACGTGGGCATGGGTCAGGGTGCTGGGATCCTGCTCAGCCCAGGAGTACCAAGCAATGTCTAAGCTGTGTTTCATCTGCCCTGAACCCTGACCATGCCATGGGCAGGGGCAGAGGAAAGGAATAGTTTGGTTTTCCACCTGGCTTTAAAAGGTAAGAGGCTCCCAAAGCATGAGTAAGGGCTGTGGTCCTGCTCCGTCTTCTTCATCCTTTTTGGCATATGAGCTTCACTCATGAGAAGCCTGAGTCAGTTTGGAGAGAGGGGCTGGACTGTGCCCCCAGGGCTGGGAAAAATGAGCTGTGGTCCTCTTCTGCTCTTATAGTATATGGGTAATATTTGAACACCAAGGGACAATGCCACTTCTTAAGAAAAATAATTTCCTACGACAGTATGGGCAAATGTGCAGAGATGCTTGCCATGAATCTGCTGGGTTATTTTGTTGTATTTTTGAGATAACCAGGCGCATATGAACAGTCATCATTACATGGCAAGGGATGCTGCTGTCTTGATAACTGCTTTCTTAGGAGCCAAAGAAATCCAGTTTGGGGTGTGGGAGTGAAAGCTACTGCAAAGAAGCACAGGGAGAGCCGCCCACTCTTCTGTTCCTGCTGTGGAGCTGCATCTGTGACACACTGGACACCTGCAGCTCACAGAGGTGATCCTTAGCCTATGTCAAGGTGCTGCACCGGTGTCTGACCCCGTTTTCCAAGGTCTGAGCCTCCCCAGGCAGGGCTCCGGTGGGCAGAGCTCTGCAGCACAAAGTGGGGCCTTTGTCTGGTGCTTCCCGTGCTGCTGGTCCCACTGGGGAGCAGGAGCAGAGCAGCCCTGCACTGGTACAAAACAGCTTTGCTGCCAGAGCTGCAATCACACCAGGGAGTGCTTTGCCAGGGTAGTATATAGTTCCTGTATCCGTTAAAAGCTCCTAGGGAAAACAGAGCCTAACTGCAGGTGGAGAAAAGATAATATCACAGCTTCTGGTACATGTCTGAGGTTTCACCTCCTTTTTCTTAGTGGCCAAGAAGTGCTGCTGAAGGCATTTGGAAAATAGTCAGAAACGCTGGCTCCAAAGGCAGCTATATTTCAATAGCTATGACGCATTGAAAACAGGCTGGAGAGCCTTTCCATAATCCCTGTGATGTTTCCCTGCCTATCTGTGTAACTTGCAGCTCCCGCGTGGTGATGGTGCAGACAGGGGCTGGCACAAACTGTTCAAGGTGTGGGCAACATGGATCACTCACAGGTAAGTGCAAACCAGAATTGCTGAAATTCTGGCTGAGGATGGGTTTTAGGCAAAATGTCACTTTATGATCCAAGTGGCATTAGGACTAGCACAGTGTTGGAGATAATGAATAATTCTAAATCTGTAATGAAATGTCATACAGACAGTTTAATATCTTCAGGTTTAGAAAAATACTGAAATTTAAATTCATATAAACAATAGATTAACAAAGGACTTGTATTTGTAGCAGTCTACGGACACTTGCGCACTGAACAATCTTTGCACTTAGCTTCGCTGCAAACCCACACACCCAAAACCCACAAAAAAACTTAGTCAAGAAGTAGCAACCAGCACCTATTGGCTATGTAGGGAGCTTTACACATTTGTGTTCTATTCAGTGCTTGTGTATGTTCGTGTCTGATCCCTCACCTTCAGCAAGGAGTCACCAGCTTCAGTCAGGTGCCTTAAAATTTTGGAAAAAGCAAGTGTTTAGCCAATTGCCTCCCAGAAGAAAGGCAGAGAAAAGAAGTTGGAGGATCATTTGAAGGAATGAGCAACTGGTCACTCTGTGCTGGAACATCTTTGAGTGGATTGGGCAAGATCACCCTACTGAGCAGGGAAAAGTCAGGGAGCTGAGGGGCTTGTCCCTCCACAACCTTACTGGCCTCCCAGAGGACTTAATGAAAATTCCATCCTGTAAATCTGCACATCCCATGCCCTAAGTGCACAAGTCACTTTATTCTACCAATGTTTAAGAGTAGACTGGGGTTTGGTGTGTTTGTCTGGCTTTTAATGTGTAAATCACTCTCTGGTATGAACAGCGAAGACTTTTCCCCGTCTCTGCGTAAGTGGTCTCTGTGTTTCAGCCCACACGCTAAAGCAGGGAGGTTTCTGCAATCCCCTCTCCTCCAGAAGCGTTATCTAGGTTTGACAGAGGTGCAGAGGGCAGGGGTACCGTGTCCCTGTAGAATGTTGTCAGGGATCAGCCAGGGCAAGAACAGCGCCTGCTAGTGCTGTTCTGGCCAAGAGCGTGAGCCCAACGCGCGTATGGCCACAGAATCCCAGATGGTGGGAGCTGCAGCAGCCACGGGACTTTGGAGCCGATGGGAGTGTGGCGCGTTCTTCATTGCTTCGTCTTTTTTCTTTTCTCCTCATTTTTGCCCCTTGTGAAATGCTTTGTTCTTAGTTTTGTCTGTTTTTATTACGTTGCTATTGTCCTATCAACTCTAAGGTCCCTCTCCTGCAAATGGAAGCCAGGATATGCCTTTTGATCTGCGTATTTGTGAATTGTTGTTACTTTCCTGACAAAAAGGAACACCAAAGAGCATCTTGGCAGATTAGGTGACAGAGGGAGACAGGAGGTGTCCAAATGAGAAACACTGAGCACCCCGAGAGAGAGACAAGACATTGACTGATCACCACTCAGGCTGATCCAGAGCGCAGTCTGCGCTGCCCTGAGAACCAGCTCAGTTTAACCATCACAGATTGCCCTTTGCTGCGGAAAAAAGCGCGAAGCGTTCCCCTGTGGGTGCCAGGAGGAGGGGGCCGGGGCCGGGGCCAGCCTCGTGCGGTGCTGCCCCTNGTCACCGCGCGGGGCGGTGCGCGCCGGGCCGCGCCTCGGCCTCCCCTCACGGCGGGAACGCTGCCGGGCCGCTGAGGCGCTTTGGGGCGTCTCTTTGCATTTGTAAATCGAAACTTTCATTTTGTTTTCGGAAGCGGGTGAGCTCCGTGCTGGATGCGAGAGCCAGGCTGCCGGGGCAGAGGCAGAGTAGGGAGGGGCTCGAGCAGCTCTCGGCTCTGGGGGATTTTGCCACCCTGTGACATCTGTGGGTGTCACAGCTGCCCTGTGAGGAACATCACGCTTCAATCCTGCTTCTGAGGGCTTTAGGGACATCAATGCCCCCGGGTAAAGTGATGCTGTGACAGAGTTTTCACCGTTTTACTCACACTTGGCTCTTAATTGCTTTGTCTTGATAGCACAGTGCAGTCAACCTGCTCTGGCAGGTTGGAAAGGCGATGCTGGGTATTACTGAATTGTGGGAAAATGTACAGACCAGCTTTTCCGGATTTTGCTTCTCTTGATGTTCCTAAATACCTGTTGGCTTTTAAAGCCCTGTACAGCACTGATGGTATCCTCAAAAAGAAGGAACTAGAGAGTTAGTGAGTTCACGGTAGGACTCTGTATGAGAAATCCTGCTAGGTGAGGCATCACCTCTTGAAACAACCTGTAGCCCCAAAATCTTTTTGTACCAACTAAAATCTTACTTTGAACTTAAAAAAAAAAATTATCTGTGTCTTGAGTTTTACGTGACTGGAAGAGATGCCTGGCCCCCAGTGTGATCCTTCCACTGCAATAAATGAGCGAGCAAACAAGCCCTCCAAGCTGCGTGTGCTGAAGCTGTGTCCCTGAGGTGCTGGGCTCTTCCTCACCCAGCCTTTAATTTAAAGGGAAGGGAGAGAGAAAAGACATATTTTTTTTCTCGGTTGGAAGCAATGCCATAAATAAGTGCATATTCTTCCAGTTGCAATTTATAGGCACTGTTCCTCAAGAAATTGGCTTCTATGCATGAAAATATAAAATATATCTATATAATATCTATATCTATCTATAAAATACAGATGCCATTTGCAAAAGATACTGCTTCCTCTGTACATTTTCTGGTTTATTCACAAGGTATCTCAGTGTAAGCCTTCAATGAAGAGAGGCTTAAGGAAGTGTGCAAATGAGCTCAGCTAATGCTTTTGCAATGGTGCTAAATGGTCAAGAGCTTCCATTAGCCTAGGTAGGAGAAACAATTTGGGTTGCTAATTAGAAAGACCGAGTTTCACCCAAAGTAGGACCCAGAAACATTTGTCTTCATGAGGGTCTTGTGGCTTAAGAGTTGATCAACTGTAGTATAATTCCCAATAGATACGCAATGCCATTTTATATTATAGTGTATATCCTCAAATGCTTAAACACTGAAACCTGGGAGATGAAACCTTGATCGAAGTCAGAATAAGGTCTCATATACAGACAGTGGAAAAAAAAGTGGATAGATTGAAAGGAGAAGGTGGGCAACTGCATCCAGGGCCAGTGGACGCAGTGCATGAGCTTAAATAGTTTTGCCTCTCTCTCCCTATCTGGCCTGATGTCTGTGACGATGCCAAGAACAATAGTCTTTAAATAAAATGCCATCTTTCACTTTGGTTTCAGCACTGAAGCTGAGGGGGTGTGTGGGTGCAAGCACAGGGCCAGGAAAGCTCTCTGCTGAGTGGAGCCATGTCCATGATTTCCTGGCTGCTGTAGGTTTGTACCACCTGTTCTACTGCTGGATGAACCCAGAGTTTCGGTGATGACCCTCTGCTGTGTGTACTTCTTGTCTGCTCCCTTGCTAGCTGGGTTATTTTTTTCAAACTGCAGATCTCTTTTTGCTTTTTCTACATTCCCCTCCCTCAGCAGGGGTGCCTGCACTGCCCATCAGGTTGTTAGTTTGCCAGTGCTCACACAGCAGCTCTGTGGTAGGAGCAAGTCTGACACGGGAGAATCTGCTATGTTTGGTGTGGCTTGAGAAGGAGTGTCTGACAAAGGGCAGAGGCACATAAGGAATGTGCAGGCCTGCACTTGTGAAGACCCAAGAAAAGACAAAGCTGCTGTACCTGGCATCCCACTTGGGAAGGGAGGTGACCTTTGCTGGCTGGTAAGATGTGTTTGCCCTAGCAAACAGAGGTGCCAATGCCCCTTCTCTCACTGAGGAGTTTAGCACCCTAATAGAGCATAAAATATCAGTTAAGTCCAGAGTCATCCCTGCCCTCCATTTTCCATTTCACAGAGTAATTCCAGTTCTTGATACATTACATCGAAGTATACACCAACCTCATTTCCTTTCTATCGTGCTGCACTGAAAAGGTGTACACAATCATTTTCCTTGACTTCAAGGAGTTAAATGTTCACACGTCAGGCACACGAGGATCAGAACCCTCGGTAATCTGGCTAACTTAGGTAATATTGGGTAACTTAACTGTGCATCATTAGCTCAATGATGTACCAAGCTCTGGGAGAGCAAAAACCTCAACAAGCTGACCCCCAAACCCTGAAATATTTTTGTGTGTGAGAGACGAGTCTGGAGGGAGGAGGGAGGAAAAAAGAGGCAACATATCTTTAGCTCTTTGTGGGGTTTTTTTGATTGTTTGCCTGTTTCTTGTCAAAATGTTATCGAGAATAGAAACAAAAAATTAGAGAAGAACCACTGAGGAATCCAGAATACCCCCATGGCATGCGAAACCCCACTGGAACAAACATGTAGGTGCTGGAAATATATATATTCAATCTTTGAGGACACACGTAAGCATCAGAGCTGTAAATTGGGCCTGAAAAACCAACTTTCTCTGCAGAGCTGTGCGTGGTTCCTTTCTGAGACCTATCAGTTCATGCTATTCAGGCAGAGCTCCCCAGCTCAGCTCTGTGCTGCTCTACCCCATAAGGGTGTTGAACAAATATTTTGTATCCAAGAGAGACTCATTAATGTCTTTCACACCGGATGTAAGTTCCTCATTATTCTTCTGCATAGGTCTAGTAATGGGAGCCTCCTCTAGAGATGCCCTACACAGATGTCTTTAGGAAATGTTGACGGCATGAAGCAGGAATTGTTTTCATGGAAAGATTTATAACCTTATAACCTTTTCAAGCCTAGGCAGTGCGAGTAGACTGAGAACCAGCAGCAAGGGGTTTCTGACTTCTGCACTATTCTCTAATACTGACTAACCCAGAGAAACCATTTTGGTCTAAATTTTTGCTGTTCTGGGTCCTCAGTATGAGGAATGAAATGTCAGGGGTTTTTCAAAGGTTCTGAGTGTTTCTGACTGCTATTTGAATTGAAGGTTTTGAGTCCTTATTAAAAAAAAACCAACCCCCCTCCCCCCAAGCCCATGGATCTTAATTTAGGGCTCCCCAAATCAGAAGCCACTTTGAAAGACATGCAGAAGCACAGAACAGCCGATAGATTTCCATATCCTGCAGGGTTTTGGCATGAATCCCCTTCTTTGGTTCCAGGCAGAAAAATACAAAGAGATGTCTGTGAATAGGACCTCACTGGGTGTCCAACCCTCTGAGTGAAATTTCCTGTGCAGAGGATGGTCTCGGCCTACATTTTCTGGTTATTATATAGAATTTGTTTCCTGCTAAGCTAGAAAAAAATGTATAAAAACATAAAGCCTTCAGTGAATTCCCACCTTATAGAGCTACTTCAAGCTGTACAGGCAGAATTTGAACTGGAGGAGTTGACATTGAATAGGGTAGTTCAAGGGAGACACCAAAGCTCAGCAGAGACATCCTTTAAAAATTATTTGTCTTGTCTGCAATATTTTCTAAGTTGATCCAAATCAGATTTTTGAATAATACCATTAAAGTCAACAACCAACACCCAGGATGAATCTAGCTCTTAAAGTGCCATTCAGGCTCCTTGAGAGACACACATCCCAATGACTCCTTTAGCAGTCATTAAACCAATTATCATCCCAGTCTATTTCCAACAATTATCATCATAGAGTTTTTGGGTTTAATCAGCTTTTTAATTGACCTGTGAATAAGACAGGAGATACAAAATTCTCCCCTGATACCTCAGGTGTAACTATCACACATTTAGCATTGCTGTGCACACGAAATAATTTTCACCATAATACTGACCTGGGACTGGGATACGAACAAGAATATACTCATAAATTAAGGGTATATACTCATAAATTAAGGGTAAAAACAAATTAAAGGCAATAAGGAAGAAAAAGAGGAAGTAATAATCCATAAATAGAATGTCACCATGATTGGTGACGTTACTTCTGGGACTTCCTTGGCCAGCAAATTTTGGGGCTGGAAAAGGGATTTTTTTTTAAATGTATGCAAAGCACAGAATAAATTGTAAGTGATATAAAAGATTTTGACTGTCTCATAAGTGCTACAATTATTGAATTGTGTTACAGAAATGTCTTCAGACAATTGCTTAGGACTTTAAAAAGAAATCAGCCATTTAGGCATATGTCCCGACTAAGTTTTAATATCACTTGCCCTAGCACAGCCCTGCAAAGTGGCCTGAATGCAGCAATTTGCGGGATTTGGCACTGTGAGGCCCGCAAGCACTTAGCAAAAGCAATTGTGTAGCTCTATTGAAAATCCCGCATATCATGCTGTGGGGAGCCAGCACTTTTTATCTCTCAGCACTGTTGGTGACAAATATTAAAATAAAAAGTATGACACTATAGGTGCTTCAAAATTCAAACTGCAAGTTTCCTACTGCGGGACTTCTAACCATGTAATAAAGTGCAGGGAAGAAAGCAGAGTTCAGACCCCATGCTGTAATAAAGGCAAGGAAATCTTAAGTGTTCAAATACATAATTCATTCTCTTCTGAGACTTTCTAGCAGGTTTCTCCCAGTAAAGGTTTTAATTTGTGCCTGGATGATACAATCTTTAATTTCTCTTTTACCTCCAGAGACAGCTGGGAGGGCGCCGGGGCAGCTGTACCCACTGCAGTGGGTGAAAGAAAATGGTCAGGATGAGTCAGAAGCTCCTCTGCAGCTGGGAGGGTGTGACAGCCCCGCAGAGCCAGCCCGAGCACACGAGAAGGAACCCCCGGCTGCCACTTGTGTGAAAGTGCCTGCAAAAAAGTCACCGCAGCAGTCAGTGAGCTTTGTTTGTTTCCCACAGAAATACTTTGCACCTTAAATAATACTTTTCTCCAAGGATCTCAAGGTGCACAGCAACCACTGGCTGAGCTTCATCTTTCTGTGGGGAGGTAAGACTATGTTCCCACCTCTCCTTTCCCTGTATTTTCTGATGACTCGAAGACTCTACTGCCATTTCGTTACACAATTTTCCAAAACAGAATTTGAAACGCATGACTTTGAAATTTTTTTGTTAGCTATGGTCTTGAGCATTTATTGTTTTTTTGTATAAATATTTTTACCTATGCTTTAATTTTTTGTAAAGAACAATGCAGTAATCACAAGGAAGAAGAAACTAATGAGAAATTGGAGACATCTTTGCAATGGAGGGGGTACACATAAGCAACAAGTTGCTGAGAAGTTACTGGCCATATAAATGAGCAAATAAAGCCCTCCTAAAAGTTCAGTGAAATCACTGCATTTATATCAGGGATAAATTTGGCTCAATTGGGAGAAGAATGCATGCATCTCACTCTGCAGTGGTCATTTGACCTAAATTATATACATTACTCTGTGTGCCCCCCTGGTGTTAGCGTAGCAAATTGACTGGATTACATATTCAGATGTAAAGCTACAGGAAAGTGGCTTTGACCCATTTACATTTTCTAATCCAGCCTCTTAAGTCTAGTTATTTTCCTTTTAAACCCTGGTCTTTTTTCATTCCTTCTCAAATACCTTCTTAGGGACTGGCATCTGTCTCATCCCAAAACGTGATGCCTGGTACCGTGCGTGGCAGGCAGTGCTTTAGAGACTGTTATCTGGGGGCTTGGTCCTCCCAGACAGGATAATTCAGGCAGCAGTGTTTGCAGTCATGGGATCTGTGCAATTTTTCTCCCTTTCCTAGGAGGAAGCACAAGAATCCTTTGCATGTTCAGTCTTAAAAACATTTTTATTTTAAGAATTTTTTTTTACAAAACGGTGGGAAAAATTGTGCCCCTGTTGATGCTGCTGAGAAAGCTGCCATGGATGCTGAAGAAGCTTGAGCCTGCAGATAGAGGCAGAGGACATCATGTTTCCATCTGGGTCTCCAGAAGCAGAGGATGGTGGATCAGGAGCACAGCAGGGCTATCCCATGGCAGAACAGGGCTCTGCCAAAGCAGGTTCTGGGCCTCTCAGCAAACTTCCTCCATGGTGCCAGCTGCTCCGAGGAAGCCCAGAGCCTCAGTTCCTCTGCCTAGGCTTGCTCTTTCAAGAAAATATTAACATTATTCCATGCTGCTTTTTAACAGCTCTTCAGGGTTGGGAGAGTTAGCTCTGATCCCTTACTGCAAGACAGACTATTAATTAGAAGCATGAGCCTGGTGCAGCTGGGTTGAAATGTGTTAAAACAAACAATAAAAAATAAAAAATAATTGAGCACCCTCTGCCTACTTCAGTTTCGGGGAAAGGTCTCTCTGACTCTACCTGCTCAGAGGCTACATTGAGGCTCTTTGACTCTGCTCTGAGACTTGCTGACACTACTGATTCAACACTGTATCAAGACACTCCAACTGTGATCTGAGACCTGGAGCAGAGCGGGAGCATCTTGACACAGTGTCAAAACAGTAGTCAAGAGCGCATGGACACAGCACTGAAAGGCTTTTGTCTCCCAAATGAAAAGGAGCTGGATTATTTTCATCTTTTCCCCCCCTCTTTTTTTTTTTTTTTTTTGTATTAATAGTAGCTTTCTCTTAAATAAAAAAAACCCCACAGTTTATTTGCAGGAAGAAAGTGTGGCATGTTCGCCCCCCGCCTTTTTGTTTGATAAAGCAAAGTGACAGACAATGGCTGTACAATGCACTTCACTAAAGGTTCACTTTACTTCTTCGGCTTTGGAGAAGTAAAAGGCAATATTTGAAAATTATTCCACCTTGGGAACCAAAAGAGGTTAATCCTTTCATGATACTGCACATTGTTCATCTGTATCTTTTTGCATTTTTGTGTTGGTTGTATATTTTGGAATTGAATATTTGTACAATAACATAGATTTGATCTGACCTATAGTTTTGGACATGGTGTTGCTCACCACCCTGCTCACAAAATACAAGCTATAATACCTACAAATTCAGTTTTGAGTGTTGACCAGTGTTCAAGAGAAGAAATTAGTTCAATTGTCAGAATGTGACGATACCTGCTGAGACAGGTTTCTTTTCTGCAGATGACATGGTCTTAATGTTACATGGACTGTGACTTTATAACAAGTTAAACTCATTTATTTAAAAAATGAGAATATGGTTGAATTTATGTTTCCTCACTGGGGTCACAGGTACCAAGGAATTAGCAAAGCTGTCTACTGAATGTTTTATAGATGACAGTGTTTTTGCTGAATGTTAAATGAAAACAATCCATTAAAATAAAAAATGAAAATTCTTTTTGTTTCCTTTTCCTCTTGGGCCTTCCCAAAAGGAGGTCGACACCGACCCAGTTTGAAAAATACTTACCTAAGCCAATCACTGCCCAGCATGTATTCCCTTGAGCAACTTGAGTGGGCATGATGCCATCTGAACAGATGGGCATTACTGTAGGCAACCAAGAGACCATGCATGTGAATCAAGTATGGGTGTTTACAGCATCATTTCCCTGATGAGAATGTCAAAATGGCAGCCCAGTCCGAGCCTTTGGCTCAATTCACTTGCATTTCACTAATTCAGCTCTAAAATGGACAACTTCATGAAATAAATTATTAACATTAAGTTGGGTGGTCCTGATTTTACTTCATTGAATTGGGCAGAGCAAGTGGGTAATGGACTTGCTGAAAACACCGTGCCTGGCTCCTGTCCATAGCAGAGAGGTTTGTTCTTTTGTCAAATGAGGGCAAAGAAGCCCCCGTGTCAGTGCCAGGTATAACATAACAAACAGGCCAGCACATCAGTACTGCAGATGTACTCCAAACTGAAAGGAAGAAACATTTTCACATTTTTTTTTTAGGGAGGCATCTTATTTCAATCAAAATTAAAACAGTATAAAAGGGGACTTACGTGCATGATGTATTTGAATAATATTCCAGTGCAAGGTCAGCTCCTTAAAGGAGCACATATTGAATTAGGATTTCACTGCTGTCCAAAAGAGAGATGCACATAAACGGTGCAACATTTCTGACCCCAGCAGTTAGTGTAACTCCTGTATCTGTTGAATGAAGTGATTTCTACTAAATTATCATTGGAAGTTCTCTACCATCTGTTAAAAAGAGAACTCCAAGTACAGAAATAAAGACTGGAATTTGAATATTAAATCAACACCTTTATCTACTTTAACAAAAAAGTCTGTAAGATCTGTATCCTCGAAACTTGATTTAAAGTATATATCTGAAATGCTGTTATTATTTTATTTTCTTTTGATGATCTGTTGTATTTTCTTCTTGCTGGCTTCTGTGTGGTTGTGCAATGCTAACTGCTTATGTACCCTTCCTTTTTACATGTGGTAATCTACATAACCTTTTGCTTGCAATCCTAGGTGGCTAGTCAGCCTGAATTTGAAGAATTGGCATGCTCAACCACCAGTATCAGGTATTAAATACTTGAATACATATTTCTTTCAGGAATGATGCAATATCTTATAGATAATAGCTAAAACTCCTAGTGTTTTACAGTTGTTTCTGGTTTTGTTTGGGATTGATTTTGTTTTATTTAAATAATCTAATTTCTTTATCTTCTAAGAAATACCTAGTGAGTTTTACATCTAATACTATCCTTTAGTTGGGGAATTCAGGAAAAAAGAAACAGCTTTTCAAAAACATTAAGATTACAATGAAAATAAAAAGAATGCTTTTCTAACACTTGGTTGGAACAAAGAGTATTGAAATGTGTAATTCTCTATATGCGGATTATTTCATTATTTTCCTGACTTATTTCAAATGATCAAAATTAACATTTTCATTTGTCTTCTATACTGTGCTGTGATGGCTCCATCTTCTGCCATTAGACTTGCTAAAATGCTCTGATACCTTCTTTTTCATTTTCTAGGGAGCGTAATGTTTATATTCTTGCTCAATGTCATGGTAACAGAAAGACTTCCTTTATATTATAGCTAAGTTTGTGCTTTAAATACAAGCAGGGCAGGTTGGAGAGTGCAGTGTATCCCATGTGGAAAGGCAGCACTAGCTTTCTGGGTGCCAGCACATACTCCCAGCTGTTGCTGTTGCTCTGAGGTCACAGATGCAGCTCACACTGAATCGGTTAAAAATGTAGTAGCTATGCTTGGGGACACAAGCTCAAATTTTCAGGGCCTGATTATTCTGTTAGTTTCATATGTGCAATTCCCACTGAAGTCAGCAGAAGCACTACATGCAAACCTGACAGGCTAATTTGGAGCCCAGAACTGCAAAGGATGTAATCATACATTTGATTTCTGTGGGTGCTTGGGTAGTAATTCTCACTCGTCTCCATGATATTAGGATTTTCCATAGCTTTTGAAGATTTGGATGAAGCCAAAAAATATTAGGTTACTTGTGATATTTTATTTTCAATGATCAGGGGAAGAAAAAGAGAAGTAAATGAGTTCATATTGGACCAGCCCAGAGTGAAAAATGTGTTTGACAGTGCTCTGAAAACTGAGCTAAGAGTAATACAACGTATGGCACATTATGTACAGGGAAGGGTCCCGAGGGATTAAGGCAAGCTAATCAAAGGAATAGCTAATGGCCTAGAAGGAGAATGGGGAACAACCTGCTTCTGTAGAGGGCTGGTATGCAGACTTCTCAGAGGGCTGGTGTGCAGACTGCTGGGACCCTAGCTCGAGGTCTCACTGATTTTATTCAAAACAAGTCAAATCTAAGACAATTTTTTAATGCCTATGTATTTTATTCTTTTATAAGAAATTTCTTCCACACAGGGAACAGAGACAAGTACTGAGGCTGGGCCACCACTGCCACATCTGCACAGGCTTCTATAAAATTACTTATGCCTGTGCTCCCACAGCACACCAGGGGTAATACTGCTGGTCTGGTTTGCCTGCTGACTGATCAGCATCTCAGGGCAAATAAAATTGTCAAGTAAAATGGATTTGGCAATGGATCATTACAAGATGATCTGAAAAGGTGACCAGCAAGGTCTAAGCAAACTGTCACTTGTTTCAATAAGCAAATGGAGACCAAAGACACCTTTAATATGATGCTCCCAGTGTCAGTATTAACTCTCTTTCTCATCTGTTTTCAGATTAATCGGACTGAGAAATCTGAGAAAGTGGAGGCTGGAGTGATACTGATTACACTGGAAGGTATGGCAGTTGGTGAACTAATGGAGAACAGAATTACAGACGTCCATAGGAATTGAAGGAGCCTTACAATAACAAGGCAGGGCAGGCAGTGCAGCCTGCACAATGGAGAACACGGAGGTTCACTGTGCCCTCTGTCTTGAAGCCTAAAGCTTTGGGAAAAGGTGAAAATACAGTCTTAGGAATCCCATGTTTCTTCAGCATCCCCAAATACACTAATTAATATTTGCAGGAGATGAAAAGAGCTGTTTGAGTTAGAGGTTATAAATGATCAATTTTCAAACTTTTTGTATCATTTTCCTGTGGTGACAGCAGAGAACTATGCCATTGAAATAAAGTAGGAGTTTTCAGCCTGTAACACCAAAAAAAAGTTAGTCGAAGGCCAGGCACATTTAAGGCCTGTGAATAAAAAATTATGTGTAAGACGGACACAGTACTAGATGGCCCCAAGGATGAGGGTTAAATGTAAGGTACTTAAAGTTTATATTGATTTACCTGGGTGTGAATAAGGGAATTAATGCCAGGAGCCACATCCTGCTCTCTGGGTGCTGGGGGACGTTGGACATGGCAGGCCATCAGGCTGGGAATTCCAGGTTAGGATAGGGACAGCCTCGCCTTGACTCTGGAGCTTTGCCCCAGGAGACCACACTCACCTTGGTTGTATGTTGCAGTTGTTCTGTATATCAGGGACCAAAAAATAACTTTAACATTAAAAAAATATGCAGCTTCTATTTTCACCTTTGAACAGTTTTTATGTAGAAAAGCACATTACAAGATGAAGTTCTGGCATCAAATACTCCAATATTAGAGTAGATGCTGTAAATGTCACCTGTATGGACGAGAAAGATGGTTCTCTGAGAATTCAGGACAGCACAGATGCAGAGGAAAGGTTTGAAAGGTGGTGGTGGGGGTGCTTGGCTTAGGAGAGGAGAGGCATAAGCCAGAAGTGGAAGAGGCTGGAAAGAGAGCAATAAGGGATGGCTTGGTAGGGCCAGAGGTAGGGTGGGTGGGGAGTGAGATTGCTGAACCTGGATTCAGAAATGATCTTAAAAAGTTGGCTATGTTCCTATAGTTTATACAGGACAGTTCTAAGCATATTTTGCAAAATTGTAAATATTGAATGAAATCAAGAAAGTGAGCAGGGCAGACAGTCTGGGAGAGCAGTAAATGAAGCACAGTAAAAAAGGAAAGCTTATGAATGGAGAATAAATAGTCTGATTTTTAGGTTAGTGAGCTGAAAGCAATGGTGGGATATCCAGAAAAAAGAGTCAGAAAGTGTCAGAGAAACAGAGGTAGTTAGGGAGAGGTGAGATGAGGAATCAATAAAGTAAATCTGCTGTATAGTGTTGAGAAGGATTAGGTTGCCTTAATTACTAGTGTGGATGAAGGAGAAAATACAGAAAAACATGAGTGCTGCTGATGTGTACTGAGAGAAGAAAGCTGAGGGGTACCAGAGAAAAAAACAGGGGTCTGTCAGAATGAGAATAAGAGATGTGTTTTGACAGAAGTAAGGATTTACGTTATAAAGACTGATTAGGGAAAACAAACTTGGTGTGGAGAACTCTTGATATGGTCAAAATGTGATCTTTTGAGGTAGAGTTTGTAGAAGCTTTCATAGTCAGGGGATGGACGGTGTTTACTATGTGGAACAATTAGCCACAAATTAGCTTTTTTTGGAACTTTGGCAGTTAGGTATTAAAAGCAGGTTCTAGTGTGCCTATGTATACGTGTGTAAATATATATATATATATTTTTTTTTTCATACTGAGCCCCAGGGTGGTTCCATGTGAATCCCACTGCCCCAAAGTAGCAAGGAGGCAAGGGGGTTGTCCTCTGCATATGTTTTGTACTGCAGCTATTCTGGCTCATCCAGTGATTTTAGGTTCTTGTAGGAAGCTTTTTCCTACAGGGAATAATATATGCAGCAGATGTTTGCAGTGACACAAAACAGCCTTTCAAAAGAGGCTGCATTTTTTCAGCCCAAATATGTTCCTGTGTGAGAATGGCAACACAGACAAAGAATGTGCACAGGCTTGTAGTGTGAATTTCCAGAGCACATATGTATTCTTTTTCTATGAGGGACAGCTAGATCTTATTGTTGTGTCCAGCTGTGAACCTTGCATGCTGGTCCTGCCCTTTGCAGAGGTTTGGATTCTGGTTTGTGGGTAGCTTGTATTTTGTCATTGGTCTTTCACTGCATCTCTGAGGTAATTCTGGACAGGTCATTCCACACAGGTAATTCTGCTCATCTCTGGACAGGCCTTCTTAGCACTCAACGTGCTCCTACGTTTCTCCTACTTCCATATTATAGGGAAAAGATGAGTTTTCTCACTTCACTGTAACAGTGATAGGAACACTTGCTCTATGTTGTACATTCTGTTCATAAAATAGCATAGAAATTCTCCACAATTATAAATAATTTTTTGTCCTTTTTAAACTAGGGAATAAAAGCAAACTTCAATAGCCGGGACACAGTGCCAGGTTATTCATGCAGCACACATAAGTGTGCTTGCTTCAGGGTAGAAATTGGACAGAGGTAGACAAATAAATACAAGCTCAAAGCTCTATTTTTGAATTTGTTTTGCAGATGTTTTCATGTCATTGATAGTTTTTATTTGATGCTGCTGTTAACTACACACTATAAAGTGAAGCCAGCATTTGGAAACTGCGATTTGTTACTCAAGACAAGGAGTGAGGACAGAAGTTTCAGTGGGAGACTGCAAGTAAAGTGTGTTAATACTGCACTTAGCTCTGACTCATTGTGCAGATCCTGGCATTACAGACAGGTACATTTGGACAGAGATTTGCATCTGTATTTCAGAACAATTTCTTATTTCACCTTGCTTGGAGTAACTGCTGGTTCCTGGTGAAAGGGGCTGCACTGCTTCTTTCTGCTACCACTCTGCTTGCTTTCCTTGCCTGTCCCTTTGCATAAATTCTGGTGATAGTGTGGCAGCAGGAAGGAGAAAGATTGGTTCAGAAAGCTGGTCTGATGGAAAGATGTCCTCCTCAGAATGAAACAGAAATAGAGTCTTCTGTCATGCAGGGAAACTGAACTCAGTCATATGATGATTGCACGGTGTCCACATTCCGTGTGAGGGAGGGTCTGGATATCTACTGCTGCTTGTGGGAGGAAAATGTGGGAGTAGAGCCATCCCTTTGGTGGTTGCCTGCAGTTACACTGGATTGGTTACAGTAGGAAGTCTTTTGTCACTCGAGGCAACTGAATGTATGAGACAGGTCAGTATTAATTCATCCACATTTAGTGGTGCACACACAACTCCTGGTGTCTGCATTAGGGACTTTGTGGAAGCGAGTTTTATAGAAACAAATTTGAGGTGGAATTAGTTTTTGGTTTGTGTGTTGTTGTGTATAAAAAACCCCCGAGCAATTTGATAAGTTATTTACAAAACCAGCAGTCCAATAGGTGATTAGTTTGCTTTTTAAAAAATGCACTAATGCACCACACCTGTTGCTAAACAGCTGTTATAAAACTCTCCTGGTCTCTAGCAGCGTGAAATCTTCACTAGTGTACGACTGGGTGAGGAAGTGGAGCTGTGTTCCTTCACTCAGCTTGTATGCATGCCAGAATCCAGACCTTCAGCTGCTTTGTCCTACTCCCTTCATAAGATCCCTTGTCTCACACACAGAGTGTTACAGCTGTGAGCTTTAGCAGCACAGATCTGTAGCTGTCACCAGCATCTGGTTTTTAAATCCTTTTCTCTATGATCATATGTTTGTCATTTAAGTTACTTATTTTTAAATTACAACTGAATCAATATTTCACCTTATCTGGGGGCATAAGCATCACAATTCAGGAGAGGCGTGATACAAGGACCTTGCTCACACTGAGGGTTTCTTTCTGATAATGGATGGTTTGTGATACTCCCTGTAACAGCACGGGCAGGGGAATTGCTCCTCTTTGAGGCTTTTGAGTTCCATCAACAGCACCAGTACTTATTTGTGGTTACTACTTAAATCGTGTAAACACTTGTTGGTCAAAAGTGGCCCTTCCTCTGTCTTGAATCTTTTGATATTTTCCCCTTCCTGTAGGGATACACTAACCATGCTTTTGTTATGTATGAGGAGGTAACATTTCTCAGTAAAACCAGCTGTGTGTAGTCGTTAAGATTCCTAATCCTCTCTTCTTCAAATGGTTAAGACTCATCTAATGGCCTGCATATTACAGCTGTTCCTTAACTTTTTTTTTAAAGTGGTCCTGCTTATTTTCACACTTTAACATAGTTCTGTTTAATTTTTGTGATTCAGTTTGCTTTGTGAGAAATGCTTTCATTTCATAGGCTTTGTTGCAAATGCTAACTTCTCTGAAGCAGAAGTATGTCCTTTTCCCTATTTAATTGTGGGACTTCCTGACCCTATGCTGAACAACCTTTCTTTCTCTCCAAAGCTGGATTCTCCAGAGGAAGAGCTGCCAAAACACAGTCAGTTTTGGGGTTGGATTTTTTTGTCTGTTTGTTTTGTGATGGGTTTGTTTCTTTGTGGATTTAGGGGAGGGAAGTTGGTTGGCTTGCTTTTATTTTTTGCCCAATGTTGATTAAACAACTGGGTTTCTTTGGTGCTGAAAAGTGCTGTGAAGCATAATGAAACTCAGTGTATCTGTTATTCTAATGTAAATTTTAGTGCTCTTTAAATTCTGAGTAGCTGTATGACTTCTGCTGCCATGCTGTACTGTCTGTGAAGAAAATCAAGAGTGTTTGA
>WEIT01000658.1:0-16077 GCA_013389985.1 Dryoscopus gambensis | reverse complement strand
TGAAAACACACAAATAATTTATTGTCACCCTGGGAAGAATTTGTGCCTGATACTAAAAAAGCACTCGAGTCCATCACACCACAAGACAGTCCTAGACTGACTGACAGCATCAAGAAAGAAAACTGAGGAAGTGCTGGCAAGGAGGGGAGGAATGAGCAGAGCCTGTGGGGAAGCCTTGATTGGGGCATTGGGAAATAGGAGAGCATTCTGAATAACTGGTTCCCTTTTTCCTACCACAGATAACTCCTTCCTGTTAAATCTCCACCATCTGCATTTTACATTCTGGCTACAATGCACAAGTTTTTAGGAAAAAAAAAAACCCAAACCAGAGTTAAAGGGACTTTCATAATGAGTGAGGAAACATTGAAAAAATTATGATTGGGTTAAATGATCAAGTGCACCAAATGGAAGTCCTCTTTCTTTCTTTCTAATCTAATTTATGGTATACTGCAATATTGCTATATTGATCAGTACTGTCAATGTGTCCTGAAGTGTCACTCTTGGTAACAGCCTTCACTTTATGGAAAGATTAAGCAGATAGTTGAATAATTCTATTATACCCAAATTAGGTGCTTAATTACAGTTATGTGACCAAAGTAACTTTACCATTTTAACTCTTCAGTCATAGTCTTCTATTTTAACGATTTATCAAATTCTTTTCAAACCCAACTTTTATGCTGAGAGTAGACATAACCTGAAATAAATCATTAATATAATGCCAATAAGGCCAGCCAAGTTAGGGAAGCAGCTTGCTCTACAAAGCTGCTGACCTTCCACTTCACATTAGGATTGTTGACCTTCCATTGATTCACCTCAATGTTTATCATGCATTAAATAGTTAAGGAAAGCCATTTAGAAGATTGTTTCACTTCAGTGTGGGCAATTTTATCAGTATAAAAGCATTTATGCTGTTAACTTTTTTCCAGAGCATGGGACTTATATAGTTACTATAACAGCAGCATAGTGACCCTCAAGGTATTATAAACTGTAGGGAAAGTATCCATAAATGCCTTAACTGTGCTCAGTGTAGGCTTAAGAAAAATGTAGGTCTTGCTGTAGTTCCTGTAGTGACCTTCCTGAGGCATACCCACCCAAAATACTTCTCTTAAGGCTTGCAACATCCACAGAACAGAGATTAAAGCAAAAGTTAAAATTGCAGTGGCCATTAAAACATAAGGAACAGAGGAATTCACCTAAGAGCTGTATTCCCAAGACAGTGGGTATTCAACAGTAATAGAATACAAGCATAATGGGAAGACAGTAAACTTCTACAACAAATAGTGCAAAAACAATTTAAACTTGGCTCATTATTCATTGTTTGTGTTTTACCACTAGAGCACACCACACTTTACACACATCTTGTTTTGCTTGCATCCCTTGCAAACATTTGTCTTACTGTTCAAACATTGGGGTTGTTAACATGTGCTTTGAGACATCACAAACTGAATGTATTCAATTGCTGTGTGATAATCTGCTGGCAAGGCAAGAGATCTGATCAGAGCGCCAGGGAACCGTGTACAAGTTTAAAACACAAAACAAGCATAAATGTATGCAAATCTTGAGGCCCACCTGAGAATGTTCCCACAGCAAATCTCTTTTCCCAGCTCATATTATGTTAACAATAAGATGTTAACATAAGATGTTCTGTGCCTGTGGAATATTGCTGGATACCAACAGCAGCGATACTTACTTGGCATGAAGCTTCTGAAATGCATCATCTTATCTGATGGGTTAGCATTCCAGCTGGCTAGAGATACTTCGGAGCAAACTAGTGAATAAGATGCTTTCTTTGGTATGAGACTGTCTCACAAATCAACAGGAATTTTAACAAGGCCAAATTCATTCTGCTCAATTACATAAGACATTGTTGGCTTCCCGGTTGAAAAATGATTTTAAAATAGACAAAATAAAGTTAGATTATTACACTGGCAAAGTTACTGCATGATATCAAAACACCATACAGACAAGAATGACTTTGGAGTTAGTCTGCTCACAGATGTCTAATATCAAGAGAAAAAAAATCAAGATAGATCTTAAAGACAATTTAAAAAGCTGAAAACAGGATTAAGATATAAAAATCCTCTCTCCCTCTAAGACATGACCCAATTAAAAATAAATTTCTAATACCAGATTGCTCAACAGAAAAGGGAGAACGTCTTAATCTGTTTCCCATAAATTAATTACATTTAATTTTTTCTTCTACTTCACTTTTTGCTCAATTTTATCTTTCCTAAACCAGCAGAGCCAGTGTTTAGCTGTACTCATCAGACAGCAAATACAATTTATCAAAAGCAGTCATCACTCACTAGCTTTCAGCATAAAATTAAGATGCTTTTTCTAACAGATGCCCACTGACATAAACAGAAATAAACAATATAATCAACATAAGACTCAACGAGATGTATTATTCTCTATTTTTTCTTCAAATATCAAGTTTTTATTTTTCCTTCTTTTTTAATTCCCAAATGAATCTTGAAACACAATCACTTAGCCCTATGAACTCAAAGAACACAGGATGAAAATCATGATGCTGTATTAGATGCCTTTGCATATATCCAGGATATAATCCATATAAATTATGAAACTAGAATTAAAATGGTAAAATACACACATAAAAGTAACAATACCTTCTTAATGCTTTTTTCTAGATGCCATCTTATCCAGTAGTGTTCCCTACAAAGCTACCCAGCAGAAAAGAGACAAGCATTAGATAGATCCATACATAGCTGGAAACACATGTTCCTATTGCAATGATTACAAAGACAGTTTATTTCTTCTTGTTTCCACACAATAAATTCCTCGCTTATGTTTCACCCTACAGTTATTTGCTTTTCATTATCATCACTTGAACAGATTTTTTTTTTCAATTTCAGAAGGAAACTGTCTAGATGAATACTATACTCTCTTGACTAATTCTTCTAGCTTACTCTTTCTCATACATAATCAATCTGCTCTAAGCCTTTCCCTGTAAAACAGGCAATATACCACAGAACAACATGCCTTCTGGGATGAAGATTACATCACTGACTTTTTACCTTAACACATCAATCACTCCACTTCAATTCTCCATGACAACTACTAGTCCCCTAAAGCCACACAGAAAAACAGTGAAGAATAGCATTTTATATCACCCCAGAGCTGCTTCATCAGAGACCCAGAAATGAGCCACTTTGCATTTCTTTGACTTCTCATGGCTTAATGTAAGTATTTTAATTAGCCCCTGCATTTTCTGAGTCTTACTCAAAGAAGGAAAATCAGATTTCCAGGTCAATATTATGAATTGCATGACTCCATTTCCTTCTGCACTCACTATGGTTGGCCACCTCTGGGTGCCAGCCAGTGAACCATTGCTTTTGTGACACCTGGCAAGGCAGCTGTTAAACTCCTCGTCAGAGGTACTGACCTTGGTCCTGAAGCAACTCAGCTCTATTTAAATGATAGTGGGTTGACCCTGGCTGGGCACCAGGTGCCCATCAAAGCCTCTCTATCACTTCCCTCCTCAGCTGGAAAGGGCAGAGAAAATATAATGAAAAGCTCATGGGCCAAGGTAAGGACCGGGAGAAATCACTCACCAATTACTGTCATGAACAAAACTCACGAAATTTGAAGACATTAGTTTAATTTATTACCAAGCAAACCAGAGTAGGATAATGAGAAAATAAAACCAAATCTTAAAACACCTTCCCCCACTCCTCCCTTCCCAGAGTCAACTTCAGTCCTGATTTTCTCTATGTCCTCCCCCTAAATGGCACAAGGAGGCAGGGAATGGAGGCTGCACAATCAGTTTTGGCTCAGCCACTCACTCCTTCCTCCTCATGGGGAAGATTTCTCATACTCTTCCCTTGTTCCACTGTGGGGTCCCTCCCATGGGAGACACTCCTCCACCAACTTCCCCAACCTGAGTCCTTCTCGTAGATTTCAGTTCTTCACAAACTGCTCTAGCATGGGTCCCTTCCATGCAGTCCTCTGGGAACAGACTGCACCAGTGTTGGTCCCCCTCGGGGTCACAAGTCCTGCCAGTAAACCTGCCCCAATGTGGGCTCCTCTCTCCATGGGCCCTGACAGGACCATGCTCCAGCATGGGCTTCCCATTGTGTTACCGCACCCTTCACCACTCCCCTGTTTTATGGGGGGACTCCTTTTGGTGGATCTCTACTCCCCCACGACCTCCATGGGCTTCAGGTGCACAGGTGCCTCACCATGCTCTGCTCCATGGGCTGCAAGAGAATCTCAGCTCTGGCACCTGGAGCATCTCCTGCCTTCCTTCTTCCTTGACTGATGTCTGCAGAACTGTTTCTCTCACATATTCTCACTTCTCTTTTCTCTGGCTGAAATTGCTCTTTCGGTTACTTAAATCTGTTATCCCAGGGGTGCTACCACCAAAATTGAAGGGCTAAGTCTTGGCCAGTGGCATGTCCATCTTGGAGCCAGCTGGCATTGGCTCTGTTGAACCTGAGGGAAACTCCCAGCAATTTCTTCCAAAAGATAACCCTGCAGCCACTCCCACTACCAAAACCTTGCCACTCAAATCAAAATACAAACATTCAAGAAAACACCAAATGCCTGATTCATTACTCTTCAGTAACATTTCTTATGAAGGTGGATAAAAGCAAGTGCTGAGACAATTGAGCCTGTTCAGCCTCAAGGGGACCTCACCAGGGTCTATCGGTATCTAAGGGAGGGTGCCAGGAGGATGGAGCCAGGCTCTGCTCAGTGATGCCAAGCAATGGGACAAGAGGAAACAGGCAGAAACTGATTCACAGGAAGTTCCACCTGAACATGAGGAAGAACTTCTTTACTGTGGGAGTGACCAAGCACCGGAAGAGATGGCCCAGAGAGGTTGTGAAGTCTCCCTCACTGGAGAGGACAAGGAGCTGTCTCCCTTATATTTAAGAGTTGTCTGGAGGCAATTCTGTGCCACATGCTCTAAGATGACCCTGCTCAAGCAGGGAGGTTGGATCAGATGACCCACTGTGGTCCCATCCCATTTTGTGATTCTCAAAAAATTGTGTTGCTCAAAGCCTTAATGTGTTTCTTCACACAGTGCATTTCTGTAACTCATTCAAAGGAGAGAACTGGCATGCCACAAAAGAGGCATGCTCATTTTAGCAATTTTAAAACAATTCATTCTCTCAAAAAACACCCACATTAAACATATTATTTTATACATTGACACACCAAAAAAAGAGTAATTGAATTCAAGAACAATTTCCTTAAAACTAATATTACTCATTTCCTTGTGTAGTAATTCTAAAAGCAACAGAGATAAATAGCATATATATCTGACAGCAATCCACAAAGTTGGATTTGAACATTCAAGAAAAATCTTTTTATGCTAAGATGCTCTTTGAAGGATTCAAAAAGCATTAGATAATACTTTTCACAAAATGCCTTTGAATAAAACAGTCAATTAAATAACTGAGCATGCTACTGTCAGACAACCAACATTGCTCAAAGTTCTTGACTTGTTTTTCCAAAATATGCCTCTGTGAATACTAAATTTACTACATTGTTTATATTTCTATCTAATACTTAAGTAATTCCATTTACACTCCATATATACATATATTTCTAACAATTTTAGAAAGATTGTACCAACAACATGTATATACCACATACTAATTAGAAAACTAGGATAAACGATTTCATTCCAAAGCTCTGTCCAGCTATCTAAAGCAGACAAGAAGAATTCTAGTATTTGTGTATAAATATACTCAGAAAACTGCTTTTACCTTTACAGCAGATGGGAACTTGCTTTTAGATGTGTGATTGATACCTGATTAATCATAGAATGGTTTGGGTTGGAAGGCACCTTAAAGATCATCCAGTTCCAACCCTCCTGCCATGGGCAGGGACACCTTCCACTAGACCAGGCTGCTCCAAGCCCCATCCAACCTGGCCTTGAACACTTTCAGAAATAAGGCATTCACAATTTTTGGGCAACCTGTTCCGCTGCCTCACCACCCTCACAGAAGGAATTTCTTCCCAATAGAACATCCAACTCTGCCCTCTTTCAATTTAAAGCCATTCTCCTTTGTCAAATCACTACATGCCCAGGTAAAAAAGTCCCTCTCCAACTCTCTTGTAGGCCCCCTTAAGGTACTGGAAGGCTGCTCTAAGGTGTCTCCAGGGTCTTCCCTTCTGCAGGCTGAACAACCCCTCCAAGCCTGTCTTCCTAAGAAAGGTGTTCCCAGCCCTCTGATTCTACAGTGAGAAATAAGAAAAATACTACTGATTCATCTTAAAACACAACCTTATGCAGAGAGATAAAACTAGCAAGGCAAATGCACCTCAAATTTTAAAATGAATGTATGAGAATTATGTTTCTGGTCTCAATTTTTTCTGTCAATCATCCTTTTCTGCTGTGATCCTCCTCTGTGTTTCCTGCAAAACAAATTCTATTTCCTGTCCCCTCAGCTCCCTGCACATTTTACTGATCAAGATCCCATCAAGAGACATTTTTTCAAGAATAATTTCACCCTCATCCCTATTCTTTTTTCACAGCTACTGAAACCTGGAATCATTCAGGTTCCCTGGGATCTGGTATCACATTCCATAGCTGTGACGGGGTTTACAGCTTCAGGGACACTGTATTTTGGACAAAAATCTAAAAGAAGCGAGAAAATCTACTCTCCATGATGTTAAAGAACACAGCCTGAAGGAGGAGAGTGAAGACAGGAAGCAGAAAAACTTTTCTTCCATAACTTGTCCCTTGCATACAAGCAGGGACGTAACTCTGCTTGCAGGATTCTGCTACCTCTTTTGTATTTACCTTTTAACAACAAGAATGCACATGCATTTAAGCAGCTTTATAGAAACACTGCAAGGATGCATGACCAAAAACCCATATATGGATCTGCAGTACAACTTATAATAGCAAGGTTGGTTAGACTGACACCTTAGAGTTAAAAGTTATTTCATACCAAATAGTGTGCAGTTAAATTGTTGTACCCCCGACTTACCTCACAGCTCATGCTGCTGCTTCAATAATATGGGAATGCCACGCAAGCTACAATTTTCACACCACAGAGAAACTACAGTGAAGCAGCCAATATGTTGGAATGGAAGGTGATTCTATCCTGAAATGAAACATCATCTGCCTAAAGAAAAGTTGTTTGGGGAATAAACTGAAAGTGAAATGACTGTGCCACATCTTTTCAAACATTTCACATATGGAATGCAGATCTTGGGGGTGAGGTGGGGAATAGATTGGCTGACTGGGGAGACAACTGTTCTTGGGCACATGACAGGATTCTTTTTTTTTTTTAACCTAAAATTCTACTCAATTTATGCCAGCTTAATTAGACAGTCTAAAAGAGATACAAGTAACCTAATCACAGATCTTTTTCTGCCAACATAATTGATTTACACTAGGACAAGCTTATCCCTTCTACTATATGAACTCTAAAAGTACCCAAGGACAAACAAAGCCCATGACAGCACAGCAAAATGCAAGTGATTGTCCATGTAAAAAATGAGGATGACACCATGACCAACAAGTGTGCTAGAATAGTTTCCCTTTAATAATTTCATATACTTTCCAGAATTTCAGACTTTTTTGAAGGGCTCCAAAACTCAACCCCATTGAAATAAAGTAAATTTGCTTTTAATTGAATTTTTATAACTATTATTTTCACTGTCATTCATAATCAAGGCATAGCATTTAAAAAAATACAACATTTGTTAGGTACAGATTAACTCCATGCCCACTCATGAAGGAAAACAAGTTGAAATAGATAGCACCTCGAAAAAATAAAATGAACATGGGACATGAGAAAGACAAAAAGAAATTAGCTCATAGTTCTTGCTGAAGATCTAAATTCAGTTAAATTACCTGAACTAGCAACACTTACAAGCCTCTACAGAATAATCAATTCAGTTCAGAAGTAATAATCATCAATTTCCTTAAAAATTTAATCACCTCTACTTCAGGAGTACACACAAAAAAAAGGGCTCCAGCATAATCAGCACCATCAACCTATTTTACGTTTCACACCATTACATTCACAGCTGGCACACAGATTGTCACTCACTGACTAAAAACACGTTTTAATTTTCCTTCAAAGAAAAAAAATACAACCAGAATTTATGTTAAAAAAAGGATATGTAAGGTCCATAACACACTGACTAGATGCACGTATCTGAATTTGGCCCATAGTACACTTCAGTGCTGTGTTCATGTATTATTACAGTTCATAGCACAAAGCTTGTTTCTTAACATTAATATCAAACTGCCAATACAAAACCACAAGAATGAGGTTTGCAGATAAGAAGCAAGCACTTCAGCTAGTATTTTCAAACACATTCAAGGACTGCAATAGCTTTAGACTCAAGTGCAGTATGGATTATTTTCATTTTTTCCATTCATTAGGATAATCTGTCCTTGCTTTCTAGAGTTAAAAACTGCAACAGGTAAGCCACTCAAGAACAAGACTAACATCTGTTCTGTATTGCTTTGTAATATTAAAGGATATTGTCTTCAATAATATTACATTTGCTTGTACATAGTACATCTTTCTTCACACCAGGAACTGCTTTATGCAAGCCTATGGCAGTAAAACCCATGAATAACTTTTTTCAAATTCTCATCAATGAATCAGTTATACTTGAAACATGTTTTAAAGCATCATCACTGTCCACTAAACATTTTTATATATGTTTACATATGTTTATACATTTAAAAATGTATAACACTTTAAAAAAGAAGCTTTGTAAAGTTGGAATATTTACAAACATGAGTGGATTTCCTTGTTGACTAGAAATAGAGTATCACAAATAATAATCTGTGTCTCTTCTGTGATAAAATGAGGCAGGAATGGAGGAAGACAGCAAACTCATGCCTATCCTGCTAAATCTAAAGCAGTAGGTTTGCTACTTTTATAGCTTTGCATAAACAGCTCTTTTTAAAAAGAGTGCCAATTCTCTTTTCTAAATTCAGTATGTTGCCCTTCAAATGAAGGGGAAGAACAGACCTTAGGCAGATACCCTCTTCTACATTTGTTGAGAGATTTCTATCTATTAAAGAATGATTAGGTCCCTAGTAAAAAAAAATAAAGAGAGAAAATATTTTAGAAAAATATCCTGATGTAACAGTAGAAGAAATTAGATTACTTATGTTAAAAAAACAGAACAAAAAACACCAAAATCTCTCCAACCCCCCACACCTCTCTGACAATAGCAATTTTCACTCAAGCTTTGAAAGCCAGAAATCAGCACAGACTGGAAAGTCTTCATCCCTGAATGCCATGCACATGTTTGCAGTACATTTTACCAGTGTGATTAGAAGGGTTTTCCGTATCATATAAAAGCAAAATCCCCAGCAATCACCTGTTCTAAATGGTTAGGATTTTCCATATTGTGTAGTGTATTCTGATTTCATGAAACACTCTCTCATTTTTATCCTAATGCATATTTCTTGAATTTCTGGGGAGGGCAATTATGGGGATTCCTACAGCAGGTGAACAAAGGTTGCTAAGTCACTGACTGCTAAGTCACATAAATGAAATCAACATATTTGTTTGCCTCTGTGTGCTGCATGTCTCAATTATGCAGCAGCCCTGCAAAGCTGCAAAAACCAAAGTGTGTACTCACTCTCATAATGCATAAACATACAACTGGATAAAAAGGAAAAAATTAAAACCACCACTGTAAGGGACGGTCCGAAGACCCCTCAATCTGTCTCCTGACAGCCAGAACCCGGAACCGAGACTGAGACCCCAGAAGAACTTTGGGCAGAGGGGGCTCTGGCCTGGCGGCGGTCTGGCTGAAGTGAGCACTTGCCAAGCATTGTCTGCAGGTGTATTTGCCACCAGCATTGTCTGAGAAACTGAGTACAGCCACGGGCACTGGCTGTGCAGCGAGCTGATTTGACATGGCCTTGTACTGTACATTTGCTGCTGCTCTCAGCAAGCCTCCTGACAATAGTTGTGGTCTGGCCAGACGGCCCCCCCGGCCTTTGAAAGAGACTATAAACTGACTTTCGGGATTCACCACCTTGGCGATCTCCCCATCGGACAAAGACGCATCCAGTGGCCACCGTACCAGGATAGCATCTACGACTGATTTGGTAGCTATCACCCACTTTTCCCCCTCTTTTCTCTCTCTATCCTTTGTTTCCTCTCTCTCTCTCACTCTCTCTCTCTCTAATAAAGCATAATCTTATGGTGCTGGCACTCTAAATAAAGTGCATTGTTGAAATGATCAGCATTGGCTTTTGCACTCTGAGATTAATAAAAGAACCCATCACGATTCGTGCTGGTCGGATCGTGACAACCACCCCAAGTAAAATGAGTTTACACCTGTAACTTGGGAGGGCAGAGGAGAACGCTAAATGCTCTTTGCATGTACCAAATCATCTTGCTTGCATATGGAACTTATTCTAATTCAGAAAACATGGTTTGACCCAGTCCTATTAAAATAAATCCTTTATAATTGTTTGATACAAGTTATTAATGATTTGTTCACGAATCAGTAGCATTTAAAAACCAAACTGCGCATGACAGAGCAATTAAAGCTTTCAGCCATTTATAAGCTTCATAAAATTGCCCATCTGTCTGCAAGATGCATGAGCTCAATTTGGGAAATCAGCACACACACAGAAAAGCCCCCAAAGTTGACTGAACGTCTGGATAGTGATTTCTGAGAGCAACAACATTCCCTTTCAAGTTTATCAAAATTATGATTGCATTTTTGTACAGGAAGATTTGTGACTAGACAATTCCATATGTCACAAATTCTTCCTGTGAGACATTGAAGATGCACAGAGGAATGAACAAACTCGCATAAGTACACTTTTGATTTTTGACTGCGCAAAACAAAAATCTGCATAAACATATACGACACTAAACAAATAGATGCTTTTGGAAACAGGGTCTTCATTTATTCAGAATAAATAAATAAAATAAATAAAAATGATGGTGGAACTGCTTGCTGTTATCTAGGAAAGAAGCATCAGAAACAAATGCTGTCAAATTATGTACTGGATTATCACAAAAGAAAAGCATCAAGATTAAATTAATGTAGATGAATTTCAGCTCTCAATACTCTAAGAAAATATTCTGTAGGCTTTTTTCTTTTTGTTTATTCATGTGCTTTCACAGAAATAGAATATACAAGAACTTTAATGGAAATTATTAACTGTTTTACTCCATCAGTGAAGCAAGGTCAGAATACCTATCAGAACTCTTTAAACGTGTCTGATTTTGTAAGGGTTACCAAAAATAAAAGAGCAGGACAAACCTTTGTTCTTCATGTATAAAACTTTGAAGGCATTCGTTTGCTAACCTCATTACAGGATTTTTCTTCTTTCTTTAGGATGTGTTAAGATTTAAAAACTAAACAATCACTAGCAATCCTACATATAAGAATCAGTCTAGAAAAGACAAAGGCATGCAGTTTGGGGCAAAAAATTTAAAAAAAAGGCATTAAGTTAGCAACCAAATCAATGTTCTCCCACTTATCTCCCAGGGAAATTATGAGATACTATTTATACCCCGTATCTGACTGTAAGGACTTTTACAGACCTTTTAGTAAAACACAGTGTTTTACTACCAGAATTCTGGGTCTAAAATTCTCTCATGAGTGACAATCATAATCTCCTGCTTTGATCATTTCACAGGTTTCCTTATACCACCCACATTTTTTCCCCTCTTACTTTATATGAAGCTCAGTACCAGCAAATGAACAGGAAAATAACTTCCCTTATGTTATTGATAATATATTTGGAATATTAGCAGGTTTCAGAATCACCCATGATGTGCAAACAGGGAAAAAGGACAAGACAAAATACATTTATAATATGGTAAAATGAGGTAAAAGGTTTTCTGAAATAATTTTCTCTAAGATGCATAAAATGTAACTACGGACAATATTATTGCTTGTTCTTTAGGGTGTTATTTTTCTTGGTGATTACAAGCTTACTTGAAAGTCTACATTCAGGAAAAGTGAAATATATTCTTAAAGTCTACTTAGGTGAACTCAAATGTTGCAATTAAGGCAACCTTGACTGTAACAGACTACCATTTTTGGAAAGACTACTAGGATGTCAATTTGAAAGCTTGTCACACTTTATTAAACTGCAATGAACTTTGAAAACTGAAAGTTCCTATCTCCTTCTGTGTACAATGAGAAGATAATGAGTTATTTAAAGATAACATTGAAACAACGTTCATGCATGAAAAGGATCATGAATAAATTTCAATTTTAAATTAAAGGAAATTTTCTAAATAACAGACAACTTATATTTGGCAAGAATTCCTTCTGTTATTACTACAGCAAAACCTAGTTGACAAGCTTACGAAAAACAATACTTTATAAGATCTCAGGCCTTTTCTCCTGATTCCTAATAACAAAGAACTGCCCAGTAAAGAAAATTTGATCAGTTTGGATTTGATCAGATGGAATGTTTGCAAAAAGTCCAAAGCAGCAGAATTCAGCTTCCATCATACATCACCTGTCTTCAGGTTTAATCATGAATATTCAGGGCATATATAATTCAGAGAGGTAAAAGTTAGTTAACATCTCCATTACACTACTCAGTGAAATTGTGGAAGTAACAAATTTGGAATACTAGTTAAGAATTGCCTAATGCAAATAAGACAAAAAAAATTCTTAAAGCTTATAAAGGAAAATAAAGTCATGCATCCCAGTCATACATCAGGTCTTCCACGTTCACAGGAAAAAGCACATTACTGGCACTGAAGTTCACTGACCAACTACAGCTCTGATGAAGTAGTCACAGGTGGCTTTTGCACACTGACTTCCATGTTATTAATCTGGGCTATTCAGAGGTCGGACATAAACCATACGGTACCTGATAGGGGACACTATGATACTTTCAAATGAGTAGTGGCGCAGAAAACAGACCTAAGCAAGGGGACAGATAGAGCTGTACATAGCAGGCAGCAAAATGAGAAGGGACTGGCTCATCAACATGAAGGAAAGTTTCCGAGTTTGTCATTTTCTACCAAAAAAACCCAGTTCATTGCCAGCGACAGGAACTAGTTGAAGAAGAAGCTGTTGGCTACTATGTTTTCAATTTTTTTTCCCCTTGGTAAATCTGAGAGTTTTTTTCAAACTAAAGTACTGCCAAATAATTGTTCCTGCTAATAAATTTGTTGGCTGCAACATTGTTTATTTTTTCTTATAAAAGGTGCTGTACCAGTTCAAGAACTTTGGGATAAAGTCAAAATGTTTGGTAAGTCAACTTTACATTCATGGGCATATATTGTGTTGATAACCGTTTACAGGTCTGACTATGCTAATAAAGTAATTAAAACACAAGAAGAAATAAAGGTTGATGCACAAATCTATCACCTGTTGGCAACCTACATGAACTTTTTAACAAATGAATTATGCAAATCTGTTTCTCCAAAGTTTTAAAATATTAATTAGAATTATTATTCCTCTGTAAATGCAAGCTGTTCCATAACTGAAGCAATGAAAATTTGCTGTCTTTTTCCATTTCCCCTTTCCTTTAAATTGTTGCCCACATTCTGCTTCTTGCCCCTTTTCAGAGATCTGCATGCTGACAGACTAACTTCAGAGCAAGCTATGTCAACAAGAAACACTCTATCTCTAAATTCAAACCTTCAAACCAATCCTCCCCACCTTCTATTTCAAACAAGCCTCACACAAACCCCTAAAACTCTCCCCCCGAAAAAAGCCACTTTCCACAAGGCTCATTTTCCCAGAAACCAGGGTCAGAAAACCAGAGCTGCACACAAAGCCACTGCAGATACCTAACACAGGTGTTCCGGTATCTCCAATATAAAGGTTCATTTTCCATGGTTTTTCATGACAATGAAACTGATGGGTCTTTGAGTTTGAAATATAGGGCTTACATGAATCAGGTACTGGATTTGCAACCCCAAATCCATCACAAAGTCAGAAATACTTTGCATGCTTTAGTACACGAAAGCATGTACATCATTAACTTGCACCCTTATTGTATCCATAGCTTTCCAAAGCAAAATAAGTAGAAGCCTATTATTTGCCTTTTATAGTGCTTGTCAAGTGACAATATTTATTTCACATGTATTAGAGCACCTATGGACACTAGATTCAGTCCCCTTTCATCTCACCAGTACACCAACGTTCGGCCATTTCTGTTTACAATAAATATCAAAGCTGGCATTTCTGTTGAAATGGAGTTCCACTAAATCAGACATTTTTCTCCAACTTGTTGCTTCACCATTTTTAAATATAAGCACTCTCTATAAATTATATGAATAAAGAAATCTTACAAATTTGTGTGTCGATATTTAAATCTACATTTCCTTCTGACTGTCATAGGTGACTTCTAATATTCATATACTCTTTTATATTAAATCTGTCCATAACCAAATATTGCACTTTCAAGTTTCATAACATTTGCTTACCTCCCTCTTAATACCAAGCCTTTAGTCTGCATTATATTGATATTTAAAGATGTGCAGCTGTCCTTTTACTTTTATAACATCTAAATGTCTTAATTTATGCTGAATATTATGCATGAACTATCTAAAGGTTTTGATCATAAAAGCTAAAGGAGTGAATATGAATAAAATAAAGGCATACAAGTAATTCCGCAGACTAACCAGCAAACTCTTAGTATCTAGCTGTTCCATAAAACATTTTCATCATTTGTTATCAAAAGTTTTTTTCAGTGCATTTCAGTATTTATATTGGCATTAGTTAAAAAGAAGGAAAAAATGCTGGAGCCTTTTTTCTTTAATCTTTTACACAGCTTTCAAATTTCTACTTTTTTTCACTTACTGTTTTCTAACAGGAACTGACTGTTCATAACTTCCTAGATGTTTGTAAAAAAGAAACAGCAGGATTAATAGAAAACTTGAGAGAAAAATGTTCGTCATTTAATCACAACTTGTAAAATACCATTGTTATTGAAATACCTCATTTTCACTTTTGACTATCTATAAACGATATTTAGATTGCTAACAGAAAACTCTCCCCTTATAATATGAAGTTATGGAACAAGAATAGCATACACATCTCACTTAAATAATATATAATCGATTTGGCAAAATAATAGCCATTTGTCAGCTATATGGCATATGCAGCTTCATGAAGAAATTACACAATAATGAAAAAGTATATGAATTTATCACTAGTCACTGTACTGCCTCAACACAGCAGCAAACCTTGCTTGCAATGATTCTATGAGTTTTGACAATATCTGAACACACAAACTTAAGTTTCTGCCTAATCTGGCTTCAATATCTTTTATGCTTCTTTACTTCTCTCAGGCTTGGAAAGGCAACAAAAGGGTGACAGGATCTGCCACTTTTTAAAAACTGGTTATTTTATGAACTGGGAGGGGATAGAGATAGATATCAGTCAGCGTTTTATCAATATAAAATAATCCAACTCTTATGTGTGACTACCTCATAAAAGAGAAAAAAAGAGCACAATAAAACACGATATAGTCTCAGTTAAATAAAGTTTAGAGGATCACAAATACATGAATTAAACCAACTTCAGGTGTACTAAAATGATTTAACTGACCTAAAAGTCAATGTTACTGAATTCAGAGTAGAGACTGCAGCAGATTTTTCTTGTGTGATCTCTCTTCTTAGAACATACAGTACCAAATATGTTCAAGTTCAAAACTGGCAACCATTCACAAGTACATTTCTGATCTTTGTTTTAAAAACACCAATAAACAGAAATAAATCATTCTACTGGTATTGCACTTCCAGGTCCAGCTTCATATAAGTCTGCTTTGTAGATTTCTTTCAGTTTTTCACACATATGTTAAACACTTGTGTTAAATAATTCTATGCTGTATGAACCACTTCTTCCAGCTGAAAACTGTTTCACTGAAAAGTCAGATAGCTTTCTATAACTGGAAATGAAGAAGACTGTGGAGATTTTCATAGTATTATGGCAATTAATATTACTCTCAGCAATCAGCAGAAACTAAGAGCATACAAGAAAAAGCCATAGCCTATTTACTGGCATCAACTGATTTTCTAATAACCTGGAAGTAGATAAGCTTTACAAAACACTAGCATATTTAAAAATGTATCAACAACAGCAATTATGATCTTCATTAAAAAAAATGCTACAGTATTACCA
>WEIT01000654.1:109243-145232 GCA_013389985.1 Dryoscopus gambensis | reverse complement strand
AATCTGCATTTTAAACGGCCTCCCTACTTGTATCCCCATTATCCTATGCCCTATTATTTTCCACAGGTTCCTACTCCATTCTTCCCTCAAGGGTTCATTCCCCAAAACCATGCTTTTCCGTACCTTGCAAATCCATTTCCCCGAAACCCCATTCCTATGGCGAGTGGTGGGTAAAAAGAGAAATGGAAGGAATGTAGAAACCGTTTCCTGCCTCAGTTTCCCCTGCAAGCATACCAGAAATACTCTGTTTGGACACTGGGACTCGGGGGTGGGAGGGTATCCTGTATTCCTTTGAAATTGTTCTTGTTATTTTGTGTTTGTTCTGCTGTTTCAAATGTTGGATTTTTGGGACCCTTGAGAAAAAAGAAAAAACCAAACCTTTTTAATAAAACAAAAGGGTGAATTGTTGAGGGGTCTTCCCCCCCATTCCCCTGGGGGGAGGGGGCCCTGGGGGGCAGAGCATGCACAGGGTCTCAGCCCCTGCTCCCTGGTCACACATACCCCGACTGTGGGCTGCGATTGGCCCCAGGATGGCCCTCGGGCCCAGGGTACTCTGGGTTCTGGGATGATTGCTCAGTCTGTGTGCTGGCTCTGGACCATGTGGATGCCAATAAAGATCCACTGAAATATCCTCAAAATGAGCCTTTCCTAATTTCTCCTATGGGCAAAGCTGTCCCCAGGAAGGTTGCAAAACCAGACTGCAACAAGAGAGCACATTTCTTGGAAAAGAAGAACCTTTTCGTGCCAGCTTCAGGTCCCAACTGAGGAGAGGCAGTTCTTCCCCAGGGCTAATTAACCCCAGCTACCATCAGTATTGCAAGCACCTGTGGGGCAAGCACCTCAGGGGGCCCCAGCAGGTCTCTGCTGCTGGCTCAGGGGCACAGCTGCTCTGCACCTCCCCAAAGGAGGGCCAAGCCCACCTCCAGCTGGTACCAACTCCCCAGGGCCTGAAGGCAATCATGATGCTGAGATTCACATCAGCTGGGAGCCAGGGCCACGTGAAGCCAGCGGCAGAGGGGCGCTGGGGGTGTGTGCAGCTTGCACAGCCCCCAGGTGCGTCTCTACACAGCCCAAATGCACTGCTCAGTGCCAGGCATTCAGAAAAAGTATGCTATAGCTGTGCTATAGCACAGAGGCAGGGATCTGCAGGGCCACTGCAACCACAGAAACATAAAAAACTGTTTTTATCCAAGTCTCCTTTGCTGAAAAGCTTTTCCAGTGAAAACAGGTGGAGTCTTTTAGTTTGCAATCAGGCCCAACAAAGAAAAGGTGAGCATCGCTGGGGCATGAACCAAACACTGCTTAAGCTCATTATCCTTATTTTCCTTCACAGCTGAGTAAAATTTGAATGATTTATCTCCTTAACGTGTGTTTGGGGAGTCACGCACAGCAAGACCACCTCAGGCAAATAAAAGCTACACCCACCTTTGATACACAGAAAGCTTTCATCATTACACTGATGCACCAATAAGTTACTAATCTATGCTGAAACACCATTTTAAATGTTATTTGAAGTTTTTTTTTTCCTTTCATTCACTGATCTGACAAAGCATAAATTTTATTCTAGTTTATATTTTGGCATGTACTAAAACCATTTAAATGTCTGCAATCAGATACAAGTGGTTAGGGCTTACCTACCACTTCTCTTTCCCTCCTGATGCAACTCTCTTCTTGAACACAGTTTACAAATAAGCTTTGATTTTCATAGGTGTGTGCATCTCAGAGTCTAAAGGCTTTTATTAAATGAAAAAAACCCCTGTATTTTCTTCTGGATGCAGGAGGCCCAGAACTATTCCCTTTTTTCCACTTTTCCATCTCTATTTGCTGATTGTCCAAGCCAGTATCTACTAGTCTCATTGAATAACATATTTTTAAACAAATTCAAAAGCACAACCCACATTCTTTCCCGCAAAGGATAAAAGTGCGCCCTGAGCTAATCTCATCTTGACTTTCTTTAATGAAGAACACGTCTCTCTAGGGAAGACTACAGATTGTAAATTTATTGGAAAAGGTTAAAATTTATGTGGATAGCATGGAATAGAAAAAAAATTACTTCACAATTCAGTGGCGCATGTTCCTATTTAAATAAGTGTTACTATATTTACTACTCTAGCACTAAAATGCAGTGACTCCTCCAGGAAAACATTTGGACCACAGCTTAAAAAAAGTGTGTTATGTAAGCAGCATCTGTCAAAACAGGAGCACAAGGCCCAGACTTGGCCACGTAACCCAAGCACCGACCCTGGGCACACAGATTGTGACTCTGAAGCCTGATACTGTCACTCTTCTTCGCAGTGCCCCAGCAGCACCCCTCGCTGCACAGCGTGGGGTTTATTCCTCCTCTGCAGGCAGAGCACACCTTGGGAAAGCCAAGAGCAGGTCTTGCTCTCAAGCAAGAGATTTTCATATTTGAAGTGCAACTAATTTGCTCCCTTTCTTGGATGAAGTTAGGAAACACATCCGAGGAGGAGTTACCCATCTCACTGGGAAAGAGCACACCTGCCCTGCATTACAAGCTCACAGCAGCAACTGGAAAACAGCAACACTGCTGCTCACAAACACGTGCTTGCAGCACAGTGTGGCTGTGCCCAAATGCAGTCAGAAGCTGAACATGCTCAAGTAACTGAAATCACTTTATAATAAAGGCTTATCCCACTATTTCTGTTCTAGTTCCATTACAGAGCAAAAGCAATGGTGTGCATTCAAACACTGGGTGCACAGAGCTGCCGAGCTGGTGCATGCCACAGCAACATCTCACACAGGTGGGCATTGCAGGGAGCTGAACTAAGACAAGGGAAACCTCAGGCCTGCAAGGGGTCCTGTAAGTTCAGAAATCTTCAAATCATGAGCCATTTGGAATACTTGTGTAAATGCCCAACACATACAGTAAGTATTTCCAAGAGTTCTGACTTCCTTTTAACTTCAATGCATTTGCTTCCACCTTTTGGGATAATGAATGGAAAAAATTTTCCAGAAGTGATTCCTGGTAACTACATTAATCTCCAGACCTCCTCCATCGCCTTCCAGCATCGACACCATGGACTGGTTTCCACCACACAGATGGGGACAGCTGACACTGATCTCCCTCGCTGTTGCTGATAAGCACGACCACGCAGTGGAAAACAGCAGAACCTAAGACACCTGGATATCAACACTCCGCTGTGTTTCCAAAACACAAGAACTGGGACTACTGGATCCTGCCACGGTAGCATCTCTGCGCTGAGAGCTTAGGTGCAGCAATGCTGGACACCCGTGCACTAGCTCTGTGTCCGTGCCAGGGCGTGACACACCGTGGTGGTGTCAGTGAGAGGCATTTTCAGATGCTTATTCTTGTGCAGCCAGGACAGCAGCAGCTGCCCTCAAGTTTTAAAGGCTGGAGTCTCAGGAGAATGCCCCACCTGTATCTTCACCCCAAATCATAAGACCAATGTATTTAATCTTGTCCTCATCAGTACCTTACAGTTTTTGTTAGCAACAACCAAGATATCCAAGTAAGGTAACATCCGGTCTAAGTTTAAGTTGTCTGAGGAACAAACTCTTGTATCTGGTCTGGGTAGATACCTGAGATGCAAAATTGAGCTGGTTGAATTTTCACTGCAAATATTATTATGTGAATCCAGAGTGTTATGCTCTGTACAATATTATTGTAAAAATGTATTTCAAAGAGACACCTTAAAACAATCTCTAAAATGCAGAAATTCCATTTATTATATTGAGAATATCAATTGCAACAAGTCCTGCAATGCATTCTCTTCACTCTAAGTACAATACAGTACACCGTTCTCCACAATAAGTTACATAAAGGCAAATTTTATGTACATATAAAAAAGGATCAGTGCCCAGAACTATTTGCACAGCGTATCTGCTATTCAGAAACCAACCATTTAAATCTTTAGTTGCCTTCGGAATTCTTGAGCAAAATAAATCCATAAACAGATTTTAATTACCTGGTTTGAGAAGAGTTTTCAACTAATATCTAAATTCAGCAGAAACCATGCAAATGGTTTAACCACTGAATTAGCATCTCTGCATTCATTCTATAAACAAATGTATTAAAAAACGAGGCATGCCATATGGTATTGTATAAGACAACATGGAGAAAAATGACCTGCCTGCATTTGAACTGCTTATGCATCCCAAAACACCCAAAAGGGAAGTACCATAGTAGTAGTGCCATTGTACAAGGCACTAATGAGACCACAGCGTAACTCTGCTTAAACACGCTCAGTAAGCAAAAAAAAAAACCCAGACGGAAAAAAACCCCAACACCCTAAAGCCTCCTCACACTGAAAAAGTGAAGAATAAGGCTACTAGGATAATCCGTGGAACGATGAGCATTGTATAAAGAAAGGCTGTAATAGCACTTGCTTTTCCAGTCACTGAAACAACTAAGAGTATATGACACCTTACACAAACATGTCAGGAAAATGCCCAAAAGAGAAAGAATGCACAAGGACAATATTGGCATAACAGCAAACAGGCCTCTAATAAATTCATATAGGAATGAAATGATGGTTCCCCAACTTAAAGGATGAGACACATAGGCAGGGCCTTGGAATAAGAAGGAGTGGGGCCAAAAATATTTAAACAAACAACTTTAATAGCACAGCTCAGTTTATAGAAGGGATGTGGCACCTACTGTAGGAAAAGACCAGGCCCAGAAACACCCAACTGGAATGTTCCCATTTTGTCTGATCCATCACTGAGATAAGGTGGTGTCTCCTTTGCAGTGTGAACTTCCATTATATGCTCTAAAATTCTACTTTAAAGGATTTTCATTCCCACCCCCCCAAATTATTCTATATTCAACCATGTCAATGTCTGTTAATACAACAAATGCAGCACCAAGCCCTTGCTGTGGAATCAGCACCCTGCAGAGCTGCTGTACTGGTCAGCATGTCCATATATCTTTCATGGTGAGATTATTTTTCCACACCTTTCTCTTGTTTCTACAATGGAATCTAAGTATAGGATCCTTCTAAAGTCACAGTGCAGTAAGCCATACAGATTGAAAATACTCAAGACACAAAAGATTATTTCATTTAATTCTCAAAAGAATGCAAATATAGGAACAGAAATGTACCACATGGAAAAGTGTTGAATTGTACATTCCACAGATTTTTCCAGTCGATACTGAAGACACTTTCCTTGAACTACATATGCTGTCCAATTTAGCTGAGGTGCTTGAACTTGCAAGATATGTAGGTAAGAGGGTATCAGTCAAAGGATTACTTGGAAAACAAATACAAGAACCAAAAACCCTCTAAACTCTTCTTCACTGAAAAAGAGAGGCACTGCATTTGTAAGCTGAATTAAGGCTGTAAGATGATGCTGGTTCACTGTGAATTTGAAGTCGCCACATGCCCCGGGGGTGCCCTTCAGCCCACGGCCTCGCTGTTAGTCCTGTAGGCCTGCTTTCGGAGGTGCGCCTCGATCTCGTCCCTGAACACCAGCATGCCGAGGTGCGAGTGCGACGCCTCGTTCATGGCTTTGGACTGGATGCACATGCGGTACTGCTCCGGGGTCAGCTCGTCCGCACAGTGCTTCTCGTGCCACAGGTGGAACAGCCCGGGCACCGGCGTCCTGATCACCATGAGCTCACCGTGCAAGTACTTCCTGTACAGGTGGACATCCTCACCGCCCCAGCCCTTCACTTCCAAGTCAAAGCCCCCTACAAAAACAGTATCAGAGAAAAACAGCAACACTTGATGCGTAACGTGTTACCAGATCTGGCATGACATTCCAGAAATTCTGCAGCAATTAACTAAGGCTTCTGTGTCATAGCATGCCAATTTGAGGGACAGGAGCTTCAAGAATACCACATCCTTTGTGGTAGAAACTGCCCAGGACACAGATCTGCTGACTTCAGAAAGTCTCTTAGAGCAGTGTCTCCAAATTGCATTACGCATGACATCCCATTTGACAGCTGCAGTAAACTGCAGGCAAACCTCACTGGCTATGCTTTTGGATTATTTTTGGAAGCATAATGGATTTTAGCAGCTGGAAAATGAAGCAGTCATGCACTGTATGAGAAATCCTCTCTAAAAATGCCAGCAATTACTCCATAGGTCACAATTCAAAAGGCTGGATTAAGGAAAGGAACATGGTTCACTATTTTAAGTTCTATTGTTTTTCCAGGCCCACAGTGAAGAGCAACCCAGGCTCCTGTACAACTTCAAAACTCCAGAATTATGAAGTTTTCATTTAGCATGTACCATACAGATGGCAATATGACTGCTATTAGCAATCAGCCTGCATTCAAGCCATCAGATAGCACATAGGGCTGTATCATTACATCTTCTGGCAGATTTACATCCTCTGGCAGACTATCTTCACCACCATCTTCCACATTTAAGCACACCAAGCTGTTCTCAGTTTTAAGAACATGCCACAAGGGGGGGCAAAGCACATTGCTAAAGCCTCCAACATCTGTATTCAATTTCTCAAGGTTATTTGAAAGAAAAGATTCTTGACTATGTGAGTGGCTTATTTGAGTCACATTTTTCTTAAACTTGATTATTTGCTTCAGACAGACACAAAGTACAAAAAAAAAAAAAGGGCAATAGTTTTAGAAGTTCTAGAGTGAAATGTTTCTACTGAAACTATTGTGTCTTTTAAAACACTCAATGGATGGGACATCAAAATCTAGAAAAGCTGATTTATCTCATTAGTCTAACTTGTCAAGCAAGTCTGCCTGCTGGGCTTGGGAAAATAATACAAGAAATAAATTATTTCTTTCCTGTCATTAGGTAAGACCAGAGAATCACAATTTTTTTTCTTTAGTCTCATCTTACCAACAGTCAGAAAGTCTGTCCGATATTGACAAGTCATCCCAAAGCCAAAATCCCGCCAGAAACCAGAATCCTTCTTGTGTACCTGCAATTTTAAACCAGTATCATTTTGAAAGGTAAAATACAACAAAAGGAGGTACATTGCACTTGGTTTTGGAGAAAGCTAAGCTCTTCCAATCATTTGTTCAGTGCAGGATAGAGCATAACAACACTTCTGGTATTTCTGTGTCATGCACTCACGTGGGGTTTTCTAGTGACCTGCTGTTCCCTTCACCTTCTGCCTTCCAATTCCAAACACTCACCCTCACTGCAGTTTCCACATTTACCTTTCTGCTGCACCATCTCTATGTTTTATGTATCTGCGCAGACCAAGCACTAAATTAGTCCATTGCTAAATCATCTTTTCCCAGCACTCCAATTCCTACCCATGTTTTAAGGCCACATTTGTCTCTTGATCCGATATGACAGGAACAGTAAGCTTTGTGATTGAAGTCAGCAGAAGAGTGAACAGCAGAGCTGTCAGGCAGGGGCTCATTCCTCTCTCAGCTGTGACTACCTGAGGCCATATGCAAAACCCTCCCTCCAGCTTTCAGGAGGATCCTTGCAAACAACGTAGGGAATGAGGGCTATTATGTTTTTCTTTTAATACAGCTCTGCTTCATACTACTCTCTTCTTTTCCTCTTCCAAGCCTCTCCATCTCAGAAGTCTCAGCTGCAAAAACTATTTTCATATATGCAGTCTCTTGACAGAGAGTCAGACTGGACCCTTATCCTTCAGAGGTTTTTTGCCTTTCACCAATGGTTTGTTTGCCGGAACGTAAGATGAAAGTTGCTGCCACGTCATGCCGCCATCCTCCTAAAATACTGGCTTGCCAAGCCAGAATAAGCAACAGATCAGAACTACCAACTTCATCTGATTAATAGCAATTATTTCTATTAAACTACGTGGAACTCAAAGTTTATCTAAGAATAAGTTTTGTATTGCTTGACAAGATGTTTTTCCAAGTGCTTTGCCCATAATGGAGAAAACTGCTTAGATATGCACTGCCAAAGGTCATAAGATATCCCAAACAGACTATTAAGTTACACTTAATTTTGTTTTAATACAAAGCATGCCTAATTCTACCCAGAATAAATCACGCTGCTTACCAATTGCTGCTCCACAGGAGGTGGCATATCTTGGTTGGCATAGACAATAGCAGGATTGTAAAGGCTGAATACCACAGGATAGAAAACCTTTTTCCCTGGAAGTCAAATGATAATTGTTACTCACTGTGGGCATGCTTTCTGAAGGCAAAAAGAAACCAGAAACACTCTTTTTACATAAAATATTACCTATTAGGCATCTAGTGGAAATAAATTAAAACAAGCCCTAGCTGCTAATATTTCCCACCTAGGAAGTCCGTAACATCTAGTGGGGCAGACCTCATAGGATTAAAAAAAAAAATCCCTGTGTATGCATATTACACATATTACACTATTGATTTACATTTATATATAGTTATACATGCTTATATAAAATATTATATATCTCAATATCATACTAGGTGACTGAAAAGTTCCTGCAACAATGATATGCAGTAAAACTAAAAAATAATCCAAGTAACACCTTGCATTGTTGAGTTTTATGAATTTAAAAGCAGGTACACCCAGGATATCCTTCAAGGGCATCATCAAGCATCACGAGCATCCTGACTATGCTTAAAACACCAGTTCTGTGTCTATTACAGAATCTAGATAAGTATTTTTCCACTAATGCCTTGCATTGCCAATGCTGCAAAGGTTTTGACAACAGTCCACAAGAATATTCACTATCCTGACTTGGGCATGAGCTCTGAAGGAGTGAGCAGCATTTTCAGATCTCACCTGAAGCAAAGGTGACAAATTGCCAGTATGAATTGTCAAACAGTCTCTCAAACTCCCTTCCTTTTTAAAGCTCACAAGATACTCCTCTCCAAAAATTTTTCAATTATTTATACAACTTGTTTCATGAAGTACAGAGACAGACAGAAATGAAAGAAAAAGCAAGAAACAGAATCCAAATGTCTGGCTTCTGAAGAATTTTCTTGCCTGTTTATTAGGTGAAGAAAAAATATCTATTGATTCCAAACTGACATTTGGAGAAAATGGTTTCTGGCTGCAATAAATTTGAAACAAGAGTAAGCATTAAAAAAAAAACCCCAAACACACATTTGACAGGAGGAGGTCTTCAGTAGCATGCTTGTTAACTCAAGAAAGCTTTACCCTTCTTGGCGGAAGCCTGTAGAACAAGCAAGCCTCATACAAACTTAAGAAAAATAATCAGAATATTTCAGAGCTTGGGATGTAAGTGTGGAACAGTAGCTCAGTCTCCATAAGGAGCACACTGCAGCTCTACTGAAAACCATTTGTATATGAAGTGTTTGGCCATACACATGTGAGAAGAGAAACTGAACTTGCTAGAGATTTCAGCATAACAAAAATCATCTTCCACTGAAAAGTGTTACTCTGAGTTTTGCTATACAAATTCACATGCATTATTAAAGCAATTAAACTGTCCAGGTTCTTTCAGACAACTAAATCTTACGAAAACATGAAAACTGTACATGTACAAAAAAGACAATGTGTTCTTAAAACAAGCTACACTAAGGCAGAAGTTATTTCTCAGTCTAAATATTATTGCCTTTTGTGCAGAGTGTGATTCATTTTCCAGGGTGTGTGGTACTGAATAAGCTCCTCCTTCAAGTTAAGTTTTCTTTGTTTTCAATGTGCTCAGCACAGGTCAGTTGAAGTCACACACGGTGACAAGGCTCTGTTCCAGCAACAATCAGGGAACATACCAGGCTCAGCATTTAAGCGACAACTGTTGAGGAATTCTGCTGTGAAATAAACATCAACATCACAGAAGAACATCAGGACCTCGCCCTTTTCCCAGGCTCTGGCACCCACGTCAAGTCCTCGGCCTCGGTTAAATTCCTCATTCAGAGAGACAAGCGTGTAATTGTGGAAGTCAGTTTCTCTACAAGAAAAACAGAGCCAAACTCAAAATAAATCTGTGGCGAGGGGCAGAGGGACCACTTATAGGTTTTCAGCATTTTACAGGAATTTCATTCCAGAAATTTAAAAACAGTTATATGATCAGAATGAGAAAAAAAAAGATGTTACACTTAGTTGTCTATTTTAATTTTAAACCTTGTAAAATGATAGAAGTCAGTCTTACTTTATAACTTCCCTTTATGTTTAATCATTCAGACAGATTAAAAGGCCTTTTGTTATCTGACGTGAATTAAAATGCTCTCTTGAATTACAATGGCATCTAAAATTTGTCCCCACAAACCTAGAAGTCCTGACTAACAGAGAAACATCTGTCTTCACCAGTTCAGAGAGGAGCGCAAACAGGCAGCTGGAGTCCTGGCACCACCAGACTCATGGGGCAAAGGCCATCTGTGTGGTGGTGCCACCATAACCCAGGCACTTTGCTCCTCCTCGCTATTTACCAGTAGCTCACGGACTTGTACTCACAGCAGAAGAGGGAAGGAGCAGCAAAAGGAGACTGGAAACACACTTAGAGAACATCTTCAAGCAAAGTTAAGTGTCTACTTCAGAGAACAATGCTTGAAGAGAACAGAGTGAAGATACTCAACAGTAGCACCACTAAAAAGACACAGAACCAGGAAAATGCCCAGTGAGCCTGCAGCACTGACTCAGTGCTCTAAAGACATCTCACAGGGAGCAGGGCAGGCAGCAGAAGCCTCAAAAATGGAGGGGTCCAGCACACGGCAGCAGCTAGGGAGACTGCAGCAAAAAAAGGCAGAAATTCTCTCCTCCCTTCCTACAAGATGCCTGCACATGCCAGGCCAACTCTCCATCACATGCTCCAAGCTGGTGACAAAGTAGCCTGTGTCTAATCTATGCCATCGAGAGGAGCCTGGCCAGCACTGTGAGCCAGGGATCACAGCAGAGCTCAAGGGGAACAGGCTCCCAGCTCAGGGACGAGCACAAGAGCTCAGCGAGTGAAGGAGGCCCTTGGCTATAGGGTAAAGGATGCTAACACCTGGAACTCCCATCCCTCTGGAGCAAACACCATAGAAGACTCATTTGGGAATTTTACATCCATACTAATGTAATGCTACTTGCTGAGACAGCCATGAGGAACTGTGCTAAAAGTTATTTTACAGCAGAGAGTAAGTATAGGCCCACTTTGTATATTTTTCTTCCTCATCATTAAATAAAATTGTCTCTCCAGTGAAATAACTACTGAAATGTACATCCCAGTTCCACAGAACTTAAACTCTGATCAAGCTGTTAGCATGACTGAATATCCACTGCAAAACTCACCCCTGTTGTTTTTTGGACTGCCAGATAGAAACCTCGAAGTCTTTTCTGGCTATAACTTGATTTTTAGTAGTCTTCAGGTAACTTTTGCAACCTAAGCTATAAGATGCCAGCTATAAATAAAGTGCAGTAAATAAAGCTTACTTTTCCTCGTAACCTGTAATGGAGTATAAAATTTATTCCATTTATTTTTTCATTCTTTTTAAAAACTATTTTAAATGCCAATCAATATTGTTTGTACTGACTGATGTTGGATTGATACACTTACCTAGCTACAGATTCTAGGATGCTTTTTACTTCTGATAGACCATCTTGTCCAAAGTACACCACTGTGAGGTGAACACGCTTATCCTGATGAATACACACATCCCTATAAGCACAAAGGTAAGCTGATATTAATAATTACTTGCAACACAACAAAGAACTTCGGGTACTCAAAAGCTACTGCATTAAAAAGTATTAGCAGATTGAAGTATTCTGGTTAGGCATCAAATGGCTTCAAAGAAAACAAGCAAAGATGTTTTCCCCTCTTCTTTCCCCATCTTTCCCATTTGAATCAGAAGGTTCCAATACTGTGTGTCACATTCCAATACCTTATTTTATAAACAGGCACTCTACAACTGATGTAAATACAAAAATTATGTTCATCTGTGTCCAGGTTCACAATGATTCTCACATTTGATTGTGTTGCTGCAATTTGAGAACCTCTTAAACCCTTTTAGAAGGAATGTTTTCTCCATATAACAGGGTCAGTTACAAACATCCCAAGGCAGTCGCCCACAATCATAAGCTCCGTTGCAAATCAACCAGAACAGGAATTCAATTTGAAAAGGAAACAAAATACTGAAAATCAGCAACATAGCTCACTATATAATCTCATGCACCTACCTAAAGTTTTGCATAAATTGTGCAAATGCCTCAGTTCTTCCAGCAAGAGGAACAATAATGTTAATGATCGATCTAGAAATATCGACCGTTTCACTCTTCACTTTCATGAGGGGTCCAAAAGGTCGGAACAAGGTGACATGCCTGTACTCCATGCCATCCATCTTCTTATAAAACAGCTCATACTGTGTCCCCTTATCTCTTTCTGTACGATAGTAACCTGAAGAATAAGTCACACAAGTAATATGTAAAGTCAAAGATCCCAGCAATTTTATTTCAGAAACACTGATTTTCCTAAGAACTAAAGAAGTGGGCACAAAGCTTCTGGGTTTCTCCTAAAAACATACAAAGTTTCCACAAACTGTTACTGATCACAAATCAGCCTTCTACCATTTAGGTCAGACTTGAGAAACAATCCCAAACGAACTCCAGCTTCCCCTGCTTCTTAGAGACAACAGGTTTCATGGTCCCATGCCAACTTCTTAGACAGAATTAGAGTTGGGTCTTCCCAATAAAAAGGGAATTCAGCTATTTGCTATGGAAAAGGATGGCTGAAATCTAATATTGCCTGCTCTTAAGCCCTTCAGTAGGAATCTAGCCCTGAGCTAGTCCACAGTAAAATCTGAGATCATCTGGCCAGTAATCAACACAAGAAAAGCACAATTTGTTCTGTGGGCAGAACAAATGACAGTAACTTGCTTGACAAAGTCTGCAAAATCTGACATGTGGCATCTAAATAAAACAACTGTGTGATAATGCTGGAATGCTTTTAAATTGTTTTCACTGCTGACCAGTAGTTAATGCTATCTATCTGACAAATAAGTGGTATTTTACTACACCCATAGTCTTCTGAGGACATAGGCAGAGGTTTTCTATGTGGCTGTCACACTTCAGGACAACAATGCTAGTCCTCCAGAAACAGGACTATCTGTTGAGAGATATTTTACTCCTAATGGGTAGAAAATATCTGTCCCATTCAGAACATGGTCCTTCATCATGTCCCATTCAGAACAAGCTCTGTGTTGCTAATTCCATATCTATGCTACCCTGAGAATAAGAAATGATGACAGGAAAAATGCTCCAACAAAAATGCCTTATGTTTATCCCACCTCTGCTCTCTTCCCATCAGCAAGGAAAAGATAGATTATCCAGAAGAACCACAAGCTATGCTATGAACTGGCATTATATTCCAGTTAACTGGCCACCCAGACCATAGAGAAAGTTACAAACAGCTGCATATTCCCAAGTGTGATGCACACCCCTGCCCTCACATTATGCATTTCTATTTACCTGGCTGGCCTGAACTGCCCCTTCTCCAAGTCGGGGCACCCAGCAGCTGAAATCCCTCCCAGGCCTCCCACCCAAAAAGCAGCTGGTGGCAGGGCACAGAGCAGAGAAGCCATACCAGCAACGAGTCCTTTTTGTTGTCTTTTTTTGCAACTGAAGTCAACATGGAACAAAGTATGTGAAGGGAACAGCTCTCAGCCTTAGAGCAGCTTGGGTTTGACAGTCTCGGGAACCAGAAAGAAGGGATAATAGAGCTTTGTGTCTCTCCTTATCCCCAGGCAAGTATTCCTCCATGTTGCCTTCCCTTTCAATACAAGAAGCAAAGGAATGTGCACACGACCTAATAGAACTTCTTTCTCTATATCCCAGGTTCCATCTACAAAGAAAGAATCCTTTCTCTAAATCTACCTAACTCTGTGTTCCTCTGCTCCAGCCTCCATCGTTAAACCAAACCCAGTTTCTTTCACTGATGCTCTCTCTTTCCGCCCAGCGGTCTCTTTTACAGCAAGCTCCTTCTGCCCTTCCCTGACTCAGCTCTGTAATCCACTCTTTCTCGCGGACAAGCGCGTGCACTGGCAGACCCAAAGGGAAACGTGAATGACCACCACGGAGGGTCTGTGGGACACATGGTGTAGCAGAACAAGCTGGGCCATCACACTGGAAGTCAGAGATGGCTGAACCACTTAACTGAGATACCCTTTGAACAAAGATCTGCAATGCTCTCCTTGAAAAGACTGAAATTCACATTTACGCTTTTGTCAACACAGAGAAGCATGAAGTATGCACCACATTTTAATGCTTATTTTAAAATAATTATTAATTACAAGCACTGAAAATGGTGTTTCAAACAATGAAAGTCCACAGTGCTGACTGTCAGAGCAGCAAAGGATTTTAAATCCCTCTCAACCCTTTTCCATTCCAACCCTTTGTGCTGCACAGTCCAGCACTGTAGCTTGAAAACAGCATCTTGGTTAATGGAGCGGCTGATGCACCACTGTACTTGCACATCATGCTTTCATGTAATATACAGCAAATACTTTGGACCAGGACTCCTGGGGAAATTAACATTCCATATTTTATATTTTATTCTTTATTCTGGTATCCAATAGCTGTTTACAGATAAAAATACCATTTACAACATAAGCGAAGTTTTTAAGAAGCGTGTCAGCTGCGAATAGCCTATCTTTAATGAAAGGATAAGCTTAGATGTCAGTCTACAACAGACGGCTGAAGTATAGAATAAAAATTCCTAGATTAATTTTTTAAAAAGGGAAACAAAAGCAAAACCCACTTTATGAACCCACTTCATAAAGACCTTAATACGCAAATTCAAATCTGAATAGCACCTTGCCAACATTCAGTTGTTGAAATGCAAGATTCCAAACTTTTGAATCTCAACACGCTACTAGAGCCACACTTCTTTTAAATACGACATACTCCTCGAGCTATTCTCCTTGCTACGAGCTAAACTCTGTTGCTAATCTACTAATTTGAATACTTTTATGGGGACTAAAGTTTCTAGTCACAGAAGCCAGACTTGAGAACAGTCAGAAAAAGAACCAATATCTGGTTTACTTCTTAGTGTATTCAGGTTTTTAAAATTTGGAACTGACTCATTTAAAAAAATCTGTTATCTCACCTTTCAACTAGCATACACTGGCTGCCATCCAAAATAGAACTCCACAAGCAAAGAGGTAAAAAGCAGCAGAAATAATTTAACAGCTGCTGTTCCTGGTCCATGAAGCTTTTCTCCCTTTGCAGAAGTTCTGTTTCTCATCAAACAAATTAAACATAGGAATCCTGGGGACCAGTTACTATCAAAGCCAAAAAGCTCTTCTTTTATTGCCTTGAACATTATTACTTGCTTTACTACTACCAAGAAAGTGTTTGGTCTATGGAATTTAAGACGTATGACCTGTTTTTTTTGGTGTGTATTAGAATTCTCCACTGAAGTTCCCAGGACAGTGGCCACTTTCTGATCTTACGCAGCACATATGAAAGGGGCTGTTTGCATGACAAACAGTCCACACTGTTCTGTGGATGGCAAGGACTTTGGAAGTTTTGATTTAAGCTGCAGCATGGGAATAAAGCATTTTTACATGCCACAGATGGGTGGGGAGTCTTTCTTTTAGATGCAGACCTGAAGAAAGTTTCTGGACATTGCTCAGTTTCAATTGGAAACACAGAAGCAGGAGAAATGGACCCATTTCTCCCATGACTAGCACTGCTAGACATTCAATAACAAGACCTTTATTAGCAATTAGATAATTGCTAATTAGCTTCTGAAAACATGCTAGTGCTTCTGTTTTCCAAAGGTTAATTTTAAATGTCTGTGCAATGGAAGAGCTTTTAATCTCTTGATAGGAAAAGCCAATTACACTGATAAATGCAAACCCAAATAAGCCAGTTACACTGATAGTGAAGTGTGTCCATGAAGGCATCTCAAGGCTTCTCTATCATCATTCAAGACTTAGTGTCACAAGCTTCTGGAGAAAGGGAACAGACAGAGGTAATACTACTATCTCCTCTAAATTACTCTCCATTTCTCAATATTATCAAATACTCATCTCAAAGAAATCTATTTTTAATTAAGGACTACCTTAGAATGTGCAGTTCAGCAATTAGGTCCATTGCTCATAATCCTAAATCCATTCATTTGTGAAAATATGTAAAACTGCATCTTTTATCCTCTCTAGGGATACTCTTCATGCACAGGGAATAGGATACTCTTGTTTCTCATACACTTAGATCTAACGGAAACACTCAGAAAAAAAATAAACTTCAAAGTGTCTCTCAGCTGCAGAAAAAGGCTTCTTTTCAGGTCAGATTTTTGTTCTGTTAATATTAGAATTCTGGAAGTTTCTTTATGGGTTGCTGCAAAGGAAAACAGGTACAGCAAACAGAGCTGAGAAATTTGCTGGTTTTCTCTTCATCAGCAGAGCAAGTCAACTGAGCTTCGTGAAAAATAACTTGACGTTTTCAGAAAGTATCTTTGTCGTTGTAATATATACTTAGAAATGTTTTGGCTTTTTTTTTTTTTTTCTTACTTGGTGTTATTGCCCAAAGCCCACATAACCCTGACATGCCTGTGGCAGCTCTGCCTTATCACAACTCCAAACCAGATTTGGATCATCCCTTTGTCTTGCAACACTAATGATAACATCAGTTCAGAAAACTTGGCCAGATTGCTCCTGTTGCGGATACAGCTTCCCTGCACCACTGGTAGAAAACAGAATATCTTCAGGCAGAGCCCACAGAGGCTGAGCATGCAGCAAGGCAGCTGCATGAACAGTTAAATCAAGGACACAGAGCAAAAATGCCGAGTGGCAACAAGAAAGTTCGCATCCATCAGCATGCACTTGGAACCTTTTTGGCCTACGCAGTATTAGAAGTAACAAAAATCAGTAGATTCAGACTACCATGAGAATTATTAACTAATTAAGTGTACTTCTTCAGAAAAAAAGTTTATTTAGGAAATTTCTATTTATAAAATAGAAAGCAGATCCATTTTAAATTCAAGTTATCAGTATTTCTTGTCTCGAGTTACACCAATATAGATATATCCTAAAACACAGTAAGAAAAAAGAATCTTGATGTGTTTTCAAATGAAGACAGTGATATTTCACTGACTGGGCACCAGAGGCAACATAAATGCTGGCAAAGAACTTCAGATGTATTCAGCACACATTAAAAGACACCATTAAGTAAACTCATCTATAAGAAAAGATATTTTAAACTTATTTAAACAGTCACCAAATTCTCTAAGGAGAGAGTACCTGAAAGTACATATCACAAAATATTACACAGTTCAAAGTTTAGTCTACTATTCCAGAAGTCTATGAAAAGAGCAGACATAATTCCCAGAACCAAATATTGACATACGTAAAAATAGCCTGTTGAGGTAACAAGCTAGAACACTTTAGAATAAAAATGCATATTTCTTGTACCACAGTTTTATGGGTAAGTTTTTGTGTACAGATGTGCAGTAGTTTTGAGGAAAAAAATCCTTCAAGTCAGAAGATAAAACCAGCTTATCTATACTGAGCATAAAACATGATGGTTATGTGTTAACTAATGCATTACCATGTTTTCTCTTTTGTCGCAGAAGTAAATTTAAAAAAAATCCATACACCAAGTTTCTCAGCCTCCAATTTCAAATTGCACAATATTCTAGTTTCAGTCATAAACCACTTATTACAGAATAATTACCAATTGAAGAGGATGCAGAACTTAAATTATTTGCTTCAACTGAAGCCCTCTTTAAAAAACTGTTTCTCTAAACGAGCAACATTAATCCAGCAACAATTTTGACGTGCTCTTAGGACAGTTGCAGGACCTGTTCTGACTCCAGCTGATACACCAAGCCTGCTACGCAACTTAAACCTACCAGTTTATGACAGCTTAAGGGAGCAGTATTTTATAAACAGAAAGGACTGTTTATAAATTGGACTTCCATCAAAAGGGGATGCACAGGCAATGGAGGCAGAGTGCCAGAGCCCACTTACGGGGCTGCAGGGCAAGGCATCTGCACATACCAGTACTGGCTGGGTCTGCTTCTTACCTCTGAGTTTTGGAAAAACAGGGGTGAGGAAAAAATATGTTAACATTCAGAAGCTGCCTTTTTTTGCTGGCTAAATTAGTCAGTAGTATTTGCACATAAAAAACCCACAGAATGCCCACACAACCCACAACTTCTGTCAGAAGAAAGATACTAATAGATATAGATAACGCTATGGCTGGTTTCTAACACACCCATACGCAGCACTGTCTTTTCCTATAGTTCCCATAACCCTGTGTTTGAAGTTACTATCTTTACAACTAAAGGAAATTAGTTTGATTTCCATAGACAAATACTGGTGTGAGCAGAAGCAGATGTATGAAGTATAACCCTAAGATCCTAAAAATATTTGCTTTCTTCAAAGTCTGTCATTAAAGGCAGCACACTAAAAAATCAACAGCTATTTCAGTCATAGTAAAACAAAAATCCACTAGAGTACAAGCGCTATCTAAAACAGCAATGGAAAAGCAGCTGAATACTTAATGTAGAAATAAAGTACGAGAATGACTACCCCTGGAGGAAATTAATAGAGTTTTAAAAGAGAACTGTACTAAGAGCCAAACACAGCACTGGCTGTGTGGCACTGACTCAGCTGAGTGGATTCCATGCCCTGCCCCACCTTCTGGAATGAAGAAGAGTGCTTGCATCAAACTTTAAACACAGTAGCTGTTAAAAGCAGAGACTTTTTGCAGTACAGACCAATTACACCATCTGAGACTGAAAGAACCCATTATTTCAAGCCCAATGGTACCTTTCTCCAGCATGTTTGCTAAATAGTGCAGACATCAGTACTTACTCCACAATCCCTTCTACAGTAATGGCCTTATAACATGGTCCATCTTTTGGTTTTTAATGGCAGCACGAACTGTATTTAATACTGTAAGTATAAAGAAGAGGTACGAGGGCAGTTTTTGATAATACTTATCTCCATCAGCATGAGACCGTACCTTCAACGCCACCCGTTATGGGATTTGTCTGTGCATCTTTTAAGGGCCTTACTAAGCGCTGAAAGTTTAACTGCTACATATGCCTTTATAATAATATGTCTTCTGCAATTAAACTTGGAGGCACTGAGACAAAACCGAAGAGAGAACAAGAGAACAGCTCAAGGCTGCACAGCTCAGCAGACCCCATAACTGTATACCATGAAAGGTCCATTCAGGACACCAAGTTCTTCAGCTGACAGGACCAGAACACAGCCTACCAATGTTCTCCCTCCAGTATGACTTCGCCAACTCTAAGTGAGTCAAGTGCCTGAATAGTAACTAAAAGTGGCATAGAGATGAGTGAAGAAAAACCGTGTAGCTTCATGCTGGATCGCTTAACTAGTCTGGAACAAAAAAGGTGAATCAATTTCTCCCTCCCACTGCCATCAGTTTCACTGGAAGTCTTTCAGTTATTTTGTACCATAAGCAGCTGTGTCACATTGACTTTGGCTACAACCAATTACGAATGCATCCATATTTCAAGCAAATAAGGCTTCCCCTGTACACCTCGTGCGGTAAGCCCTTCTGAAATGCATTTGTTACTCCACTAAAAACACAAGATAATGAAGCAGTAATATTCTCATCATCAGATATAAAGATTCTTATTGTGCAGTTACTCTTCAAGACTCTATTCAAGTAGGTAAAACACCTAAAAGTACAAACACCGTTAAATGCCTGTTGTGACATTCTGCTGATGGGCTGGGAAGCATGTAAACATACCTTCTATAAAATCATTTTCACTATATAGCTGCCTGTCTCCTACTCCATCATCTTCATCTTGTCCATCTTCTTCATCTGGATTATTGATAACTTCTAGGCCAGCCTCGATAACTTCCACCAATTCATCTCGTTTATCCTTTCTAACAGGTTTCTCTTCTGGATGCCGAGTGAGCCCCATCTCCAACTGGAATACTTTCATGGATGTAAAGCTTTCAAAAGGAATGACTCCATACTCACTAGGCAGCTTGGCCCCCACACTCACCTCAGCTTTGTCAATCTGGGAATGAAGAAACTCTAGGAGATCATTGGATGTTTGTTCTTTGGTGCCCTGGTAGTTCATACCACTGACCTTTGGGCTCTTTTTTTCCTGCAGGGACTTCAATTTGTCACTCATTTCCTGAAGCTCTTGCTTTAACTGGGCAATCTGACGTTTCAGACTGGTAGCTCGGTTTTGGTAATGCTCTTCTTGTTCCTGCAAGAGAGCTTGATAGTATTCTTTACCCATGCTTTCACCTACGACACCAGGCAGAGATCCATTGCTATCTGTTTGTGGAGCACACTCCAGCAAATACATGAGCAAGACTAAACTGAATAGTAAAGCAAGGCCCACCAATAGCCAACGAGTCCTGGCTTGAATTACTAAGCCTCTTCTGGGCATTCTCATATTATTTCTGTTTCCAATCCTGAAAGATGACTTATCTGCTCTTGCTTTCCAGGGAACATCACCCCAGACTTCAAATCTTAGAAAAAGAGAGAAAACACAACTGTAACAGCTACTACAAGTTCTGGTAATATAGCTGATGAGCAGTTTTCAAGCTTTGCCTAGGTGTCATTGCAGACATGTAAATCTGAAGTTCCTATGTCATCCATAACCATCAACTGTAAGTCTCGTTGACGCCATACAATTTGTTCAGGATTTTCTACCCCAAACAAGAAAAGCCTGCAGAGGGAGAGAAAGATGGAAGACACTGGCAAGGAATCATATTTCCATTTCCTAATTCAACCCTAGTTGAAGGGGCTTAGCTTATTTGAAGTTTTGTGAGGGAAATCTGCAAAAGTAATTTTGTAAGCTTTGAATAGACAGCAATTTTTTCCCCCACTATGCGTGAGAGGAATCTAAAGTTTAGTAATAGTAATTTTCATTGGTTAGTCTTGCATTTCCTCTGGCACTTGAGTATTTTATTCCACTTCCTCTCCTTTCCTTGGAATCTGTGGTTTGAGTCAGCAAAACGAAGACAGAACCTAAAATTAAAAGAAAGGTGCATATTAGAACTACAAAGCAGACAGTTATTTGGAAAACACATGAACAAAGTTCTAACACAGGCATGCAAAAGACTGCTGGTGGGAGGAGTGAGAAAGGGAGAAAGAAAAAGCATTTCTTTCCTTTGCATTACCCATCAGCAACTCCCTTTGACATAGTGTCTGGAAAATAGTAATATGGATAGTCCAATAAAATGCATTTGTCACACAGCTAGCCAAAGCAGTAAAGGTTCTTCTAGTCTCACCACGTTTTATTTCACATTTGTTTAAACTCCACTGTTCCTTCTTGGGTTTTTTGTTTTGTTTTACTCCGTAGGATGAAAAAAAATAACAACAAACCCCATGCCCTTCATATGCCTCTAAATTAAAAAAAAAAAAAAAAGACCAAAAAAAAACCAACCAAAAAACCCCCCATGAACTATTTTGAAGCAGCAGAAGTTTGCAATTTCATTTGCTTTTACTTTAAGTAAATATCTTTCAGGGTATAACTATTCACTCATGAATAAAGTATTATAGATTTAAATATCAAAGTTTACAGAAATTGTATTTCAGATGAAACCAAATTTAAGAGAAATTAAAATTCAAACACCAATCCCTGATTGATGAAAGGGATCCTGAGATTACCCATCTGCTAACATTTCCATCTTTTGATGTGGTTAGGCTAGCATAAAGAGGCAGTGACCAATTGCACGGGTCACACTCTTACATGACTGACCAAACCAGCCGAGAGGAAAAGACCAGGGAAACAGACCACAGTTATGCAAAGGGGGGGATACCAAAAATCCTACTCAGCATTGAGAGTCAGCTAAATGTCTTATGGACCTCCTCAGTGAAAGCATAAAAAGCTAAGAAGTAGGCTCAATGCATGTTAGTCTACTTTCAACATTAATAAAATACTTTCATTTAAAATTTGATTGTATGAAATCAGTGAAGCTCATTAAAATTTATCCAGGGACCTATTAGCTCTACATCCATTTTGCCTCTGTTATGCAGTTATGGTTTGGGGGAAGTTCTGAGACTCCCAGTTTAGTTTCACTATCCTTATGAGATTCGAAAAAAATTGCTAACTCCCATACTGCTCCTCTGTGGGTTGGACAGACTTATCTGGCGCTGCCAGCTGCCGTGCGGCCCATCCTGCGCTGACCCTGCGAGGCAGGCAGGGTGCCACAGTGCACCCCATGTTTACAGCAGGCACCTGGCACGGTGTGTCCCCAATCACGTCTTTGTGACACTTCTCCCTTCCCATTCAGCTTCCAGCATCAGGATACTGCTCCAGTGCGAATCGGGTACCCCTTATCAGTGGTATTGTGATATTCAGCATCCACACTTGCAAGAAAGCTCCAATTACAAGGCCAGAAAGATTAAGTGACTTACTCATACCACCACCAGCAGTGCCTGCCACAGCTGACCCGAAGTCTGCAGGCGTATCACGCACACCAAGTTTGGCAAGAGCTGCACACTGTGGAGTTGTCCAGCTGAAGTCTATAGGACCGCTTGAAGCAGTTTTTAGTATTTCTAGTGCTAAAGTCCCCGTTAATAAATAATTTAGATAGATTATGTAGAAATTCTTAATACAGCAGATTAAAGGTAATTAGTCATCTGAAACTGAAGCTTTTGGAACTCATGGAAAGCTACTGGAGACTTAGATACAAAATAAATAATAGTGTTATCAACTGAATACTAGATAACATCCTTTCGAGTCCAGACAAGACAGAAGTTAGTCACTCCTTACTGCACAAACACAGCATTATATAAATGCAAGCTGAATGCCTATAAAGAGTGATCAACACCAGATGTACCCTCAGACTACTGACCAGTGTCCAGATGTGGTGAATTAAGGGAGACAGAAGAAAAAAATCTACAGGATAAAACCAGTTCACAGAAATGACACAATATCATCCCAAACTTTCTTTAGTATAAAGATGACCATATGTTTTTTTACATTTCTTACTGAATTCTTGTTCTGTTAGACTGCAGGAGGTGAAGCCACAATTAATAGCATAAAGAAGCATAAGTTTCTTTAAAACTCAGTAAATGCTAGACTGAACTAAAGCTACTCCATTCAGAAGCTGACACATCTTCAATCAGTAAAGGCATACTGAAAAATGATCCAACTATCTAACTTGCATAAAATATCAGTAATTCAAGCCCTAACTATTTTAATTGTTGTTAACTGACAAATTGATACCCCTGAAGATGGAGCATTAGTTCTAGCAGGCCTTTGTAGTCAATTCTTGGTCCACCAATAAACTGCCCTGTGCTCAACTTTGATGAGTCATTAGGTTTCTTTAGGTCTCATTCATGTCTTAGAGGAAAGGGAGAACAGATCTCCTGATGTGGTGTCAGGAGGACACAATGTACCAGGAGATTAAGATCCCCTCAGAGAATAGCAGGGGGCAGTGAGAGAACTCTTATTCTTCATACCTCTCCTCACTGTGGCCAAACAAACATCACTGTGGTAAGCATGGATTAGGGAAGTCAACACGCCACCGCGGGGACTCGCCGCTGGCATCGCGTCACCAACGCAAGAACAAAAGATTATGAATATCTGCAGATTTCTGGGCCTTCCCACTGGCACTTCACCTATTTACAGCAGAGGGCTGTTTGGGGGAGCACTGCCCTGAGGGGTGCTCAGGGAAGAGATACAATAAGCCATTTCTGCAGCAATGAGAACTACACGAGCTGGGCTGTAAAGAGCTCACGGGTCCTTTCCCTTCTAGGCTCTAATTATTCCTTCATTAGCTGAAACCCTTTATTCTAGTGGGCTAGTGACAATCCTATTAACAGGACAGCCTTTTTACAGAGATAGGCATTGCCTATTTACGTTTGACCATTTTCTTGCAACACCATAAAGAACAGACATTTTTCCCACTACAGCTTCACCGTGGCCTTTAAAGGCGAGGAATGTTTTTGCAACCAGTTATGTCGAACATTAAAATTTTTAATTGCACACGGAGAGCTGAATGGGTAAGTTAGTTTGCTAAAGCAGTGGGAACTGAGCCAATTGACATATCTTTTTTTTTTTCCTTCCGTATTACTTCTGCTGAGGGAAGTCACCACAAAAGAGTAAGACATATTTCATCTTGAATACTTCAAAGAGCGAGTGAAGGCAGTAAGAATCTTCCTTCCTTCTTGTCCCACTGGAAAAGGAGGGCTTATGAACACTCTATTTCACTGTCCTCTCTTTTCAGGGGAAAAAAAAAAAAAAGGCCCTGTTTTTGCACATTTACAACCCAAATTTGATATGAATTTGGTCTGGCACAACCCTATTTTAGGAATTCCAGTAACTAGGCTACAGAATACGATTACAAGAGAAAGCAGGCTGTGAAACCCCAGAAGAAGCAAAAGCACACGGGTTCCCAAAAATCACAATAGGGAAAGTAATTGGGTTACATGGAACATTCTGAAATTTATTAAAAAGAACAGCAAGATTACCTGGCAATAAGTAATCACACAGAATTCCCTGGAATTTCAGTGTTTAAACATGAAGTTCCAAAACTTTAAATTGCACATGCTGGTATTTAACTTCATATCAATTCTTCAGAACAAGTCTATTTGCACTAGTCTGTATGACCTCCAAGGAATGAGACATCTGAGGCTTATAAAATGCTTATAAAGATCTGCAGGTTTTCCAGAGGCAACTGGTTGTTAAATCTTTCTGCATTTCCAGGGTTTTCTGTGTATTCAACTATGGAAATGTTTCTGTTCCTTACAAAAAAGTTCATTGATTCTCTAAGCACAAGGGAACAGACCAGCATGCTAATTGAAAATGCTTTACCTTTTTTTTTTTTAAATTATATTAGCATTCTGTTTTTGTTCCTTGTTGCAAAGGATGAGTACGTCTTTCTGAAGTGGGGAAACATTCACACTTAAAGCAGTGACCTAATTCAGTATGCACTTGGCTTCATGCCAGATTGTGGGGACATTCCTTGTGTGAGCATGTTTTACTTTAGACATGTCCTTTTCATTCAGCATGCCCTGGACGGTCACTGTTTAGCTGTTCATGAAATTCCAGCTGAGGTTATTTTACTGTTCATAATTTCACCCAGATGCCACAGATATTCACTGTCTTAAGCCCCCTCCACACACATATTTCTCTTCTTGGCAAATTATACAATGAAAACACAAGGTCCAATCTCATCCCTTGCATATTCCCTTCTTATTCTGAAGAACAGAATATCTTATCACTGAGAACAGAACAGCTTGGAATGTTAGAGGAATACTGGGCACACCATTATCTTCTCACTTGCTGAAACCAAACTGAAAGCATGTTGGGCATCTGCTGTTGCAGACAACCTTTGCATAAACCCCAGAGTGAAAAACCTCAAATCGTACCTTAACTACACAGAAACACATCATCTCTGCTTAGTCTGCTGAGGTACAGCCTCAGAAAGACAAAGGGCTTCGTCCAGGGTTTTATTACACAGTTCTAACTGAGCAAGTACCAAAGTCAGATTTTTCCGCTGTTAGGAAGAAAAGCAAAGAGGAGAAAAAAAAATCCACAAGAATTAACTGCCAACGTTCTCACTTTCCACAGAAAACTAGTCAAGAATCTCACCCTCTCTACTGACTGAAAAAAACTTCTTTTCATCACAGTTCTGCCATCTGATTTGCTTTCAGCTGGCTTTGCCTCCCAAGCACACGTACATATGCACTGCTGGATGGGAGAGAAGTTAAAAGCCAGTTTATGGAAAGATGACCTGCATTCAATAAAACCAACAGGAAAGTGAAAGTAATCACAAAATATTTTAGACCCTACCAGTTTCATACCGAATTCTGAAAAATTTGAAAGTTTTGCTTGTACACATTGCCATAATTGCCCACAGTAAATCAATCACATCAAGCACACACAGCAGCTTATTCTGAACTTTTTGAAAGTTTAGAGCATGATACACTATTCCAATGCATCACAACACTCCCCGGTAGCTGCTAAGTGCTGAACTTCAGCTTTGTTTCTCACCTTACCTGGCTGACACCAAAAGGAATTCTTCTTCCAGCTACCACTTGATTTTCATTAGTTTCCCTAGCTCTGCCAAAGACAGAGTCCCATGGGGGAAATGGGGACAACAGTGACTGCACAATCATCACTGAGCATCTTACTTCATTTTAAATTAAGGACATGGGGAAAAAATGAACAGTGGTGAACTGCACACATTATGAACAGCCTGTGATGAATTTTAAAGTGCTCGAGCATATCTGAAATGGATAACTTCAGACATTTCTTTAGTTCCTAAATGGGAAGGAAAAAAAAATCATGTCTTTGGCACAAGGACCATTCTAGAACTCACAGTACACCAGGAATAGGTAGTTCAGGCACAAGAACCGTAGGAAAAAGTTACTTCAGTGAAGGGTGCAACAATCACAGGATTTATAACTCAAAAAATAATATTTTCCATGCAAATGGTTTTTCTCACGAAAAGCAACATTGTTGTTTTGCCAGCAGAAATGCTGCGCTCCGAAATAAAATTAAACCGCCACAAGTTTCCACTGCCACATCAGAGACTGCAGTACATAGGGAAGATGTATCGGGTTTCTTATCTCCCTTGTCTCATGTGATAGATCAACTCATTCTCAGCACCAGGGAGAGAGAAAATCAATAAAAAACCCTGCCTTTTCCAAGGACCAGATCCTGCTTATTAATTACATCTTTTCAGGATATGCAACTGAAGCAACACACTTTGTACTAACCTCTAAAAAACAGAAACACAGAAAAGAGTAGGGTTTCATTTTAATAGTGGTGCTCAATCATCTTAAAAATCAAGATCAATCAAGCAGGTCATGCTATTTACAGCTTTCCCAAACCCCCTCTTGCAATTTCTGTCTCAGTTTCAAGTTCCTTGGAATGTGGTTTTACAACAGCAACACAGACCATGGGGGCTGCAGGAAGGACCCATCCTGCTCATGCACCACACACCCCTTCCCTGCCCCATGTACATGGCCAAAAAATAAATCAGAATGGCAAGCTGACAGAATAGGAAATACTGTGGGGTTTATTGCCTCTGTCCTGAGAGAAAGCCAGCAGAAGGTGATATCCAACAACCTAGAAATGGTGGTGTTTTTGCCACAACAATACCTGGAAAAAGCAGTCATGCTGTCACCCTCAACTGAAGGAAATATTAACTGTACTGTACTGGTTTAAATGCAATTCTCTCATAACCTACTGTGAAATAACAAGGAAAAAGAGCCACCTTTTGCTGGAGCAGTTTTACCTCCTATAACTGAGAGAAGTAAGCAAGTTAGCGCTTGTCCTGGCGTTTGTTGTTCCTAACAAAACTAAATCCATTACACAGTTAAGTGGACAAATGAAAGAACAGCATTATTCCCATTATTTACTTTATACCTAATCCAAAGTAAGCAATGAGCTTATGAATAGAAGCCCTGCTTTGGCTTCAGTGAATCCAAAGCAAGTCCATTTGTCTGGAAAACGCTGAATTAAAATTGAAACTTGAAACCCAACCAGCTACACCTTAACCACACTGGTCAGTACTATTCCATTTCAGATAAAGCCAGGAAACAAAAGTCAACTCACAGTCACTTTATTGTTTTTATGAAGAGGGACATCTGCTTGGAAAAAAAAAAAATAGGTAAAATGTCATAGGTAGATCAGCTGAAGGAGTTTTGTTTGCCTGCTTGCTTGTTTTAAAACTATTATCAAAAAGCTATCATGAAAGGCTCTTCTACCTTCAGCTTTCACAAGACAGTAGCTTTTCTGTATAGCTTATATTATTTAGCTTGTGGGTTTCTGCACTGCTGTTGGTGCTATTCCTCTTTTTAAATTTGGCAAGCAAACCACAAACTCCAAGTTTGGAGAAGCGTGTCTTCTTCCCCTTACTGGCAGGGAATTAAAGGAACAGCAATATTATATGACTACCCTTACTGTGCCTATCTTGTTGGTCGCTAGAGTTCAACCTAGAAATGGGAACAGAAATACAAGCAGCTACCTTAGCACAGTTATCAGGGAAGATCTTTCTCCTGGTATTCCTAACATCTTGCAAGTAATGTTTTTCACATGAGCATTAGGCAAGAACCCGGCCTACTTTTACAACATGCTTTGTTAAACCCTTATTAAGGACACAGTCCCCATGAGGGGCTGCATAAATTTGGGTTCCCGGGCCAGGACACAACACCTGAGCAAACACACCCAGCTGATGGCAGACTGTCCACTGAGAGGTGGCAGAGCCTCCCAACAGCCCGTGTAACACTGCACACCCAGTCAAGGGCGACAGGACTGGGCAACACAGCTTAAGTAAAACTAAATCACGCTTCTTACAGCAACTGCAGCTTATCTTCAACGATGCACAGTAGTCTCTATTAGAGCACATGCTGTGAGATGTTTATACTTCTTTCAGTAGGCTACAGCAACAGCTGCAGCAAGTGGCAGAAATTAAACTTAAGATGCCCAGTAGTCTACAAAAAGGTACTGCTGTGGTAGGGCTTTTTTGCACAGGAAAACAGCCTGCTTCAGAAGGACAGAAAAACCAGTTACACTTAGAGAGCATCACCTTGAATTAAAGCAAATGAGGAAAGGTGAAATATTCTTTAGGCACCCAAAGCATCTAAACAACTTCAAAGGCCCCCACACAAGATGAACATGCTCTCTCAAATGCAATAGCACAGTGGAAGGTAACTGGTGATCCCAGCTCACCTGCACAGCACACCTGCATTTTCACCAATGCCATGTTCTACTAATTAAAACCAATCACTGAGAATGACTGCAATCATCCACTGTGGAATGGTAGCTGGCAAAACCAAAGAGGTGAGAATAATGTGGTTTTCTTGCAATTGCTTCACCTAAGTTCCAATCTAACTACATTCTCAGAATCAAGCTGTCTTCTGTTTTCTCAGATCTGTCATCTACTTCTCTATATATGGAGATCAAGATAACATAGCTACTGTAACCCAAGCATTGTGAGAATATAAAGGCCAACCTATGCAAACGCTTGAGCTGTTCTTAAAGGATAATTGTCATTCAAGTTCATACATGGAGCCAGTGGAAGACTTCTCATTGTGGGAAGTAAGAATAAAGGTCATGCATCCAGTTTCCTTAGACTGTAAAGCAAATCTGAAAATGTTGTAGAGCAAAACAGATTCCCTTTGAGGCCCTCACAGGCACCTAGTAAGTGGTTCTCACATGGAGATTTCTTCTTGTTAAGTTATGAAAAGAAGAGATGGAAAAGGACAGTCCATACCCAGAGTGTTTTTTCTAACAGTTGCACAGCAAATTAGGCAGCATTTTTAAAAAGTTCAAGACTTAATTCTGTGGAGGAGTTAAATTTTTTTCCCCATTTTTTGGAACTTTTTCTATGGTAAGAGTGATGCTGTTTTCACAGATGTAACAGTCCAGACTACGATGCAACTGCAGCAGTTGAAGTGAAAACAGAAAGAAGTTAAATTCCCAAGTGCATCCAACTTTTTTAAAAAGACTTTCAAACTTCTATTAATATCTGTTTTAAAACCAGAAATGTATACAGGTAATTGATTTAAATTTAATAAAAAAGTTTCGTTGGACAACTATGCACCACAGCAATATTCTCACTGAAGTTATGATTTATTGCCAAATTTTTTGAGGGTTATCTGGACCAGGGAATATTTGTACAGAAATCTCCTCAGTGCAAGTTTGAAGATTCCTGAAGTGACCACTGGAAGATATTTCTGTGCATTTTGTCCAAGTGATAGTTTGGCCCGAGAGCTCTAAAATAACTAAAACCAGTTTAAAATACTACTTGATACAGAAATCCTGAGAAAATGCTGCCTTGAAAAATCAATCACCCTCAAGTTCTCCTTAAATGAAACTAGATCAGCTAGCTTAAGTTCGTATGTAATTTTTCAAAACTGTGATCACTTTGCTGTTTTTCAGTCCACAATTGAAGATGGAAGGAGGAACACAAACAACAAATGTTTTTAGAACGGCTAAAAATCAGCATAGTAGTTCAGGTTCTGCTTTCAGCACAACAAATCAGCCACGAATATGTCACCAGCCATGAAAGCTGGATGCCAAGCAACTGAGAAACATCTGGTGCATTCCAGAAGCACAGCTTATGTCATCTGTAATTTTTCAGTCTGACATTATAACTAAGCATTAACTTACTCTTAAAGGACTAGCAATACCAAGCTTCACCGGAAGCAGAAAAGCCAGCAGCTTGCCAGAACTATCTATCTTGATATTTTCCTTGCATTGAAAAAGTTGCCAGTATGAACAACTAGAAACATCAAACACTGAACACTTTGCATTACGCTGCTTCACCTCTTTTGTTTTTCAAGTCCCTGAAGTCAGTTGTTGGAGCACTTGAACCACCTTTCTTCCTCTCTTCTTCAGGAAGAGATCGTCATGGTTTGAAGGGGAGAGAAGCCAAGAGTTTTTGCAAACCTCTGCTAAGTTTTTGCAGGTTCCTTGCACTGTCATTGTGGTAATATTTCACTACTTTTTTTTTCTAATTTTGCTTGTTTTGCTTCACAGCACGGACATACAGGTTGTTACCACAGACACTTGTTACAAGTGCCACATTTAACACACGGTTCTACTGGCAACAACTTCTATTACACTGTTTGAACATTGGTTTAAAGTTGGGTTTTTTTCCTTCCCTTCTTGTCCCTTTACACAGTTGATTTAAATCCCTATCACTTCCACCTGTCCATCTAATGGAAGCTCAGGACCTTAAACTAAGGAGGAATTCTGAAGAGTTAAATGCAAAAGAATTCACGATCACTGGATTATGTCCAAAATCTGATTTAAAAAATCCAACATAAAGAAACATGCATAGCAGCACTTCATAGCAGAATTTAATACAGTATTTTGGATGTGAACACCCAGTCCTTTGCCAGAACTGGGGGCAATAGGGCAAGTTTGCCCTGCAGAGACATCTTACTGGAGCAATGTTTTGACTGTGCTGGGAAGAGACCTGCCAGCTCTGTTCAGCCAGCACTGACTGCAACCAATACTCATCCTCCTACTTCACAAATTGAATGTCTCTTCTTCAGAAGACTTCTACGTGTATCAGGAATTCACAGAGCACATGAAAGATGGACTAAACTACTATTACTCGGCACTCTCAATTTTCACTCTACCAGAGCACAAGAAAGACATTCAAGTCATCTGCTGCCCCTGGGGCTGTGAGCAGCATCAACAGTGCGGACAAGTGCCATCCTTTTTGACACCACTGCTTGGGGAAACCTTTAAGAGACAGCAGAAGTGCTACCACAAGTCATCTGAAAGCTGTCATCCAAAACACTCTTACAGGATGGATTTTATTTCACAGAAACTTACAACAGCCTCTGAACTGTGGGTTCACTCTGAATTGTGCTCAAAACTGGCATTTTGTGTTTTCACAGTGTTCTTCAAAACACAAGCTCATTTAGATCATTTCCTCTGCTTTAATTCAGGAGTGTTCCCAAAAAGCCTCAATTGCTTCCTGTGCACCGCTGCTCAACACCTGCCCCTGCAGCAGCAACACAAGCTCCACCCAGAACTCTCCAAGTATTATTTCTGCTGTTTCTATGGAAAAGATGCACATGTGCAAATACCAGGCATGAACACTGGGGTAGCAGAAAATCTGCCTGGTTACCTACCTGGCTGCAATTGACTATCACAGGACACACCCACAACATCTACAAACAGAACTAGCTCAGAACCTCTGCACAGCAGCACCATCAGCTTTAAATTTTCATGTCTTCCTGCAATTACACACCTGAAAGCCAGAAGCTGTCCTTCCATGTCTCTGGCAACCGGCATCAGAAAAACTATTAGGGCCCTTTTCTTTACACAACTGACTGGGACTAGTCAACACAAAACTGCTGTAGGTTCATACACAACTTCTTGGAGCACTCAGGTGTCCTACAATTTTGGTCTTCTATGAAAGCACTCATCTGTTGTCTTGACAAAAAGCACAATTAACAGTGCAGACATACTAACCTCATTTTGTGGTTGATGTTCATTTGTCAAAGTTAAATACAAGAAGCAGGTGTCTATATAAAAGAACCTCATCTGTTCAGCAATTTTACTTGGAAATACAATAACTACAAGTACTGTATTTCTAAGCTACCTTCAACTCCTACCTGTTCTGCATTGTATTATTTTAACTCAGAACCAGCCTGGAGCTACATTCAGCAAAAGGAGATGACTGCTGCCGGTGACAGCCATTAAAAGTATGCGGGTAGGACCCATCTCCAGAGGATTTGCTAGCCATGAGAGAATTTTACTTCTGTTCTACAACTGGCATATTGGTTTCCTTGAACAGAAATTCCCTACAGTATGCCAGAGAAGAGTAAAATTAATTTCCCTAGTTTTTGGGAGAACAAGTGCCAGAAATGTCTGCCCACCTAACCCTCCCCCAGCATCAGCCCAGCCATCCCAATAGCTGCCGAGACAGCTACACCAATTCTGCACACTTCTTCTCTAGTTGCCAAGTGTGTACTTGTACTCAGACTCCCATAAACATTCTAACCCCTCCATCTATTGAAGTAATGCATTAATGGGCATTTTGGGTCATTTCTGGCCGCAGTAGAGGAGCTGATGGGAAGCCTCACTTTTGACAGCAGCACGCATATGGTGGCTGTCGGGTGCTGATCCATGCTTCCTGGACAGCTGCCCTAAGTGACATCCCTACCAGAGAGCCCCGTACCATAATGGAGAAGGATCCTCTGCCAGGAGCTGCTTCATCAGTGAAGCATCACCATTTAGTGCAGGGGAGGAGAAAAAGAAAGAAAAAAGGCCAGCCAGACCTGCCCTTAACCATTCAGTCACTCCCCCAGGGAAAGAATTAAAGGGGGGAAAAGGCTGAAGTGAAGCCCTGCCCCTGCTGTCACCCTCCAACACAGCTGCCAACAACACCCCCTCAAACGCACCTCCTAAGGACACCAGGGCACCTCCACTGCAGGCTGGCCGGGGACATGGCTCAGGGCTCCAGACTGAGACCTTCCCAGGACCACAGGAAGGGCTAAAGGAAGCACTCAGACCCAGGAGCACTGTGCTGGAAAGCACCTACACTGCAGCCACTAATCAGTAAACAGGCCAATCAATGGAGTCACTTTTTATTACAGTTGGAGATGATTGTCAGGAAATGGTTAGATTAAAAAAGTACATACAAGATTTCCTCGCATCATCTGATTTGGATTCTCTGAACTTCACTCTGAAACACCAACTCTGTTGATGCTCTTTCCAGCGCTCACATTTGCACTCACAGCCTGAAATAACTTGCCAGTTTTATCAACTTGCTTTTAGACGATTTGGCGTGTGAACGGAAAGAGCCTTTAAAAACAAGTAAGGTAAAGCAGAGATTGTTCCAAGACATTATTCCACCACATCCCACTCAGAAATAATTGTGGAGCAAGTGGTTCCTGCCAGCCTTACCATAACCCAGAGCCACAGCACAGACAGCCCAGTGCCAGCAGAGAGTGCAAGCTTCTCACAAGTATTTTAGTGTGCCATGTTTCCACATGCAGCACCCTCAAGGACTAGGGGAAAAAAGCCATTTTCATTTTCCCTTGACTCTCCGATCTTTAGTGACTACATATAGCTTTCAATGATTACCCTGTTATTCTTTTCAAAACAAAGCTTCTGAGCTAGCAGTCACCATCAGAATCCCCAATTTAGACTATACACACCACGAAGGATTAGATAACCAAGAAATATTCAGCTGAATAACTTGCCTGTCTACATTTCTAGGTATACACAAAATATCTGCAGCCTTACAATATTTTTTTTTAAAGAAGCTTGGACAAAAGCAGCAGCTAGCTGCACCTAAAAAGGGCTTCAGACAGTATCCTCTTCAACACTTTTTGCACCAAAAGGCACTCATGACTGGAGGGCTGCAACTTGCAGAATTTCTCCTGCCCTCAAAAAAAATTTTTTTACGAGAGCTTCATTAAAAAAAAATTAAAGATATTAAAGTAATTGCACACTTTCAGATTTCTTTTAAATGAACCATAATATTAAAGGATGTGCCGGGCTTTTCTAATCATCGTTCAGAATGAAACTGTTCTGGCAGATAATAAGAAGTACCCTTCCACAAACTCTTCTCACAAGCTGTGGTTTTAACTCAGAAAAAAACCTATATACCCATTCCCTTCAAAAAGCATTATATTTTTTTATAAACATCTTGTGAGTTCTGGTCTCATTTCCCCATTTCCAGCGCTAAGCTTAAAAGAACATAATTAGATGCATAGATAAAGCACAGTTATTTGTGGTTTGGTCTTTTTTCTAAAAACAATATGCTCCTGAAAACATTTTCTTCCAATTGTGCCCTTTGAGAATGATTTTTGTTTTTCAAGAAAGTCTTGTACTTTTGAAACCTCTGCCTATTTTCCATGTCATTTTTCCAGAAGCAAAATTATTATGGCCTTTTCCCATACTTTTATTCTGGAGGGCTGATCCTTTAGAGGTCAGATGAGCTAACAAAATGCCAAGGACATTATCAGTTCCAGCACTTATCCAAAGCCTGACTTTCATCCCACCTCTGTGATCCTGTTTCCGCATTATTTAAGGAGAAAATACTGCAAGTCATGAGGCTTGCTTCATAATGACAGGCTGCTTCAGAGACAAGAAAAATATTGTGCAATTTGTTTTCTGCAGTGAAAAAAACTGACCTCATGTTTCTCATACCCTCCCTCCTGGGAGTTTAGTTTTTTCTCTTTTAAAAGTTCAGGTGATTCTGGTGGATTCTTTTTATAAAGAGGCCGACAGAACACTTCTGGGAAACGTGAAGTAGCAGACTGTGATGCAGGGGTTGAAATTCTTGCGCCAGTAAGCTTGTGGGATTTCTTGGCAACAGACTACAGCTACTTATTTCATTTAACTATGCCCTCAGATGATGATGCTCACTGACTTGGGAAGACCCATATCCTGGAGTTGGAAATTAAAAGCAAAGAATTTAAATTCAAGATTTGGTGCAACTTCTACCACAATGCAGCAGCTGTATCGACAGGTTTGGGGGGTTTCTTTTTTTCCTTTATTCCTTCCTTCCTTAAGCCTGACTAAAACAAAGCCATGGGAGCAAGAAGGAAAAGAACTATTCAAGATCAACTAATCTTAATCACACTGAAGTTTTCACATGCGTTCTCCAGCAACAGACAAGCTAAAGAACGTCTGTTCGGGCCATACAGGCATGTACTTCAACAACCATTGTTCTTCCTTCCATGTTCAGCTACGGATGGTTTAGGACAGTGCAGCTGTAGCAACGCTCAGTGTGGGTCTCCTGATATTTCTGATAAGGACTTACTGGCAGAGGCTCCCATAAAAGCCTCAGGGTGTAATTGAGGCTCGTAGCTAACACCCCTCCGCAAATCGCATCTACCTCCACTGACAGCTCCTGGGAATATTTCCAAACCGCTGTCTTTGGTGCTCCTTGGGGACCCACTATCTAGCTAATAAATATAGGGAAGCCAGAAGTTTCCTTCAAACACACCAAAGCAAGATAGGAACTTGCGGCTAACGCATGCTGGAAAAGAAGAAACTGTCTTACGAGGCCTAGCATTACCGTCTCCAAGGGAAAAAAACAGGGGGGGAAAGGTATTTTTACTGTATGACCTTAACTTGAGGGATATTGAGTCAGTGTTGAAACAACCTCTATGTTCTGCAGTTCTTCCGAGTTACCCGTGAGAAGAGAACAAAGTTAGTCCTTATCCGTCATCTACAAGTTTGGCAGAAGAGATCAGTGTCTCAATTTCCACCTGACTGACGGACTTGAAGAGAAAAAAACCACAAACAAACAACAAAACCACATAATAAAGTAAACACTGATTACACTCCACTGAAAACACGTACTATCAAGTTTAAATTTCTACATACTGAGGTTTAAAAATGGTCTTGCAAACTGCAAACCCATACCCCTTCCCCCCCCCCCCCAGTTTCTGCTTTAGCATTTCTGAATTAATTGCCTGGTGACAATTACACAATTTATTTTTATGTTCAATACCAAAACGTTCCAACTCTCACAGTTTACAAGAGCACAGAATTTACCAAGCAAGAATGTGTCTGACAAAAACGAAGAGATGTAACCCATAGTTTAAACAATGCTCAATATTTCGCTGAGAATAATTAAAACACCCTCTCATCATAATCTCCCCTATTTTGGGGGGTTGGTGGGAGGAATGGGGGGTTTCTCGCGGCCCCAGGAAGCCCAAAGCCCCCCCTCCCCAGCCCGGCCGGGCGCTGACACCGTGCCCGCTCCAGCGCTGCGCCGTCGCGGGGGGGC
>WEIT01000654.1:78686-108597 GCA_013389985.1 Dryoscopus gambensis | reverse complement strand
GCCCGTGCGCTGCCCGCTCGCACCGCTGCCCACCCGGACAGCGACCCTGCCCTGCCCCGCCCCGCCCTGGGAACAGCCGCCGCACTGCCCGAGCGCAGACAGCGCACGCTGCTCTGCCAGCCCTGGAGCTCCATGGCTCGCAAAGGTCCAGCAGCAGCAGCACGGTGATGCTGATTTCTTAAATGTTAGCAAAACCGTGAAATTATGATGTAAGCCTTTATGGTGGAAACAACAAGCAGAATTTACCAATAATTATTTTCTACTTATCCAATTTTTTATGCTCAGTTCTCTATTTCCTAAAGAGCATTTCTTGACACTATTTTTAAAAAAATTATTAGTTTTCTGCAGGGCTTGACCTGAAAGGAAGCCAGGCGTAGGAACTCATGCAGCTTTCCAGCCACGTGCATGAATTGTGGCCTGTAACAGTTTAAAAGGCTAAAGCTCAGGAAGCAGGTAAGGTAATCATGTTCTTCCACAACTATGTATCAAGTGGTTTTAGTCCCGCTCATCAAAAACAGAGTCAGAGAAAGCCAGTAAAGGCTTATTCTGTAAAGATCCGCACCCCCTAACCTGACATCACTCTGTTGGACCGCCTGACTGCTCACCTGCCTGAAAGGCGGGCACTGAGGGCTTTCCAGAATGGAGCACCCAGCGGTCTGAGCAGCAGAGGCTGCATCCTCTGTCACATTATTGCTCTGTCGAGGTCTGCACCCCATTTAGCACAGAGCAGCTCTTTGTCTTCAGGCCGGCAGAAACCCATTTTTTCATAAACAGCTACACCACACAGCGTGGGAGGGGGCTGGGTGTCCAAGGATCCGATCTGTTCAGTCTAAATTTCAAGCCCTCAGACAGCAAAGATCTTTCCAGAGAATACCTTAAATGAACAGGGAAAGGACATTTGGCTGGCTTGACCGGCCATCCCTCCGGGCACTTTCCTATCCACTGAAACTTGTCATGATGCTAGATCATCGTTTTAAGTATTCATCAAAAATATACTTGAAAAGTATATTCATAGAAGAGAGTTACTAGAAGGTTTTAAATAGTCACATATGCACTCCTCAAACTCGGTAAATGTGGCTTTTATTACTCTTTTAAAACAGTATGTAAATACACTATTTTAAACCTGACCTCATGCAAAGTTTCAGTATTGCATGTTAGAGATGACTGTTGACTCTCCCTCAGCACCTGCTTGTCTTTGTTGTGGATAATGTGTAGGATATTAGACACCCATGACACACTGGAGACTGCAGTGTTCTGTAGACGAATATTATTTGGGACTACAAGAAAATAATAGAATGGAAATAACTGAAATTACTGATTTTGTTAACTAACGCTACAATGTAGATCTGAAACAAAGTGACTCGGCACCCACTGGCTGGCCTACAGAGAGCAAGCAGACTCTGAATATTGTCCTTCAGGCTTCCCGGGTACCCTTTCTGCACACAAGCTTATTGATGCTATGTGGGGAGAGCTCCACAGGGCCTTCCAAGAAGATTATACACAGAATACTTTTCCTTCTTCTCTAAGTGCCAGTTTCCTCTGTTTACCACAATTTCTTCGCTACCAGAAAGGTTGGTTTTTTTCCAGATTGAGAGAAGGAAAAAATAGATTTCTTAACCTCTAGTCAGAACAACATGGGTATTCACAGTCATCTCTGTATAAAAGGTCTGCCATGTCAGGAAAAATGATGGGTTTGCAGTGATGTTGTGTATAGTTTCCTATTCTTCTATCGGAACGAGCTGTTCTAAGATTAGACATTCCTTCATAACTCAGACATATATTTATGCTGACAGATGTTATAGTTCCTATTTCGTGTTAATCTTACAGGCCTACAGAGGAATTCCCAGGTTGTTTGTGAATAAAGCAGGCAATAAAACATTTAGGAAATGTCTGTGTTTTAAGATACAATTCATTTCATCCTGGGGATGTTTCTTGGACAGATAGTTGCACACCTCCTAGCACCTGAGAGCAATAGTATGTATGTGTGTATGTATATGTGACACAGCTTTGAATTTCCCTAAAATATTATGATAGGATGGTTATTTAGGAGACAGATTTGAAAATTGTTTTGCTAAACTTTGCTAAACACTCTTCTTAAATTGGTACAATTAGGGGAGAGGAAGTGGCTGGCTGGCAATAGCTTATTCAAAAAAGAAGAGTTTTCCAGAACAGCACTAGCTCCAGCCTCTAGTGGTTTTGGTTTTCTTTTTCTTTTTTGTGCCTTCTTTTTTTTTCTTTTAAGCATATGTGTGGGCTGGAGGGGAAGAAACAATAGAAAAAGAGAGGGAAGAGCTAATCTGAGAACATGATACCAAAGTGAAGGAGTAATGTAAATGAGGCCAAAGGAGAAAAGAAAAAAAGCAATGGATATTTTTGTTCTATTAACCTCTGGAGCCAAAATTTTCTTATTTGAGAATAAGAAAAATTGTCTGTAATTTTGCCTGAAAATTCTGAGCTTTAATTGTCAAGCAATAGTCATTAGTTTGCCTTGACACAAGGCTTTTTGTCAAATACCATAGCTCAGCTTTACTGATGCCACAATTCCAACATGATCCCATGTGAAGCTGCTTTCTATTTCCTTAAGTGTTGCAAATTATTTACAACAGATACTGAACAATGCAACCAAAATCATGAAGAATTTTTAATATCCTGAAATCAATTAATAATCGTGATTTAGAGCCTTTAAAATCCTCAATTTGAGCTTCTAAGTGACACTCGCTAACCCTTTGTCACTGGCCGTGTCCAAACGCATCCTGGTGCTCTGGGCAGTGAAACGGGGGCTTAGGAGAGGCTTAGGAGAGGCCGTGTGCTGCAGGAGAATTAACTCGGGTCTGCCTTGGGCAACGCCAAGCCTGACCTCGGGCTCCGCTGGCAGCGCTGCAGTGCCCGCCCCAGCTGGGTCCCTGACAGCCGGCCCAGGGCTTGTTCTGTGCCTCCGAAAGGACACAGGACTCGGCCCTATTCTCATCGCGGGGCATCTGTGTTAAAGGCACGTGGAATGCTGGGATATTTTACCTCGCTGCTTTCAGAGACTGGAATAATCTCTTGATTTACCATAGGTTTGAGAGACAGCACATCTGTAAAGTTAGTTTGCACTGACATGCCACACAAAAATCTTCCTGTATTTATTATTACTGTGCCCTTTATTTTGCTTTGAACAGCATTTCCTTTTTGTCAATGCCTAGGCTTTTGGCTTCTACATCTTTGAGTGCTGAAGGACTACATTTCTTCATGTAGTGTTTTGGGATCAAATAAATAGTAATTTTTTGGTATTATAATGTACTAAAGTTTGGACTCAGAAGCATATCATTTATATAATGTTTGGGAAATTAACTGCTATGGATTGCTCTTTTCCTGTTGTTTTGGGATCACAGTTGCTAAATTACTTCCTTTCAAAAATTCTCATTAGAAAACAGCATCAACCAACTTTAAATCTACGTAGAGTCCTTTTGTACATTAAAGCAGACTCAATAATTACAGTACTAATTCATGAAAATAGAAGACCTTCCTTATCACAAAAAACATAATCTATACAATCACAGCTGTAAGTGAATGTAAAAAAGATTTAGTTTTATCTACTAACTGAAAAAGTTTTCTTCTGATAACAGAAGTGCTTACTTTAGTCCACTTGCTTTTTTCTTTGAATAGTGATAGTTTAACTTTAGCATCTGGAAAAGTGTTTGGAAAGATATATCAGAATTTTTTGGATACAATCTCTTCAAATAACTTTCTTTTTGAAACCAACATATAGTTGCTGTTAGCAACAAATGTTTGCCGAGCTGTGTGACAGCAGTAAATGGCCTGTGGAAACATTCCTGTGCCACGAGTGCGGTGTCGCTCTGGCTGGTGCCACGGGGGAGCAGGAACACAGGAGGGGAAAGGCAGGGAGCTGGGTAAAGTGCCCGGGCTCTGCTGCTGCTCCAGCTGAGAGCAGCAGGCAATATTCTGCAGTGGTGGCTGAGCATTTTTCCTGGCCACGTGGCCTTATTTTTCCTGGCAGGAACAATGGGTTGTATGCCCAGGGTTCCACTGCTCACTTGCAGCTGCACCAGGGTATCACATCAGAGTAAGCAGTAACAACATATATGGAAAGCAATCCATGTAGGTAGTGCTGGAATTTTATATTGGTTCATTTCTGACTATTCCAAAACATCTTTACTATATTGCTTCTGTCTAATGGCACCAAGAAGTGCTGTAGGCATTTTTTTCTAAAAAGAGAAGAAAATTTTGCCACAAATAGATTGACTGCAAAGCAGCTCTGAAATGAAGTCCAAGCAACCATATTCTGTCCCTAGAATGGAAAACAAATAGGAGGGTTTTGTCTGGAAGACTCACTGTTATGCAAAACACTAAAAAAATACGTATTTCTTTTTTTTCTGTCCTCCAGTACTTAAGAACAGTAACCTATAAAAACCATCAAGTAATACATTTAAAATCAATTCTATTATTTAAACTGTAGACTTGACTACCTAGGATGCAGGAAAAGAAAAAAGAACATTCTATATATGAGACTTAAGGCTGACAATCCTTCATGAACACTCCTTGTCTGATAACAGTATAAATTATCAAGGTCTTTTGGTTGGTTATCTGGTTGGGATTTTTCTGTGCTTGAGTCTCATGCACCAAAGCTCGAGTTATTCAGATAAATATGTACAGTAAATGCAGTCTCTATAGAGGGAAATACTTGGGCTTCCTTAATCTGAGGTGCTTCATGTTTTATACAAAATACTCAGTATATCAGTATTTAATATGTGTTACTGCATAATCAGGTGTACCCACTGAGCCTGTCCAACAGTCGATAAAACCACCACCACCTTCCACACAAAATAAAAACAAAACTGTGAAAGACACACTGCAGAGATGATCATCCATGCTCACAGCTTAGCAAACAGTTAGTACAAAGCCAGTGTTCATTTCTTCATTCAATAGACAGGACCAGAGACTAAGAAACTTCTTTCTCTTGTTCATTGTCTGTACTGTGCTGGGCCATTGTTTGCAATATTTATCTACTCCAGTTTAGGGTTTGGGGTGTTTTGCTAGTGTTAGCTAAAGCTTCTCTGTCACTGCCCCAAAAAAATCTCCCTCCCTCTGAGTGAAAACTCCTGCCAGTTCATAAAACGAATTATTTGTTTCTCTTGTTTCTGGTACCATTCATTGTTGCATATACGTCATTAAAATGTTTTTAAGTGGAGCATCTTTCATATTTTTAAACTCCTCCCATAAAATGGCATGGAAATAATACTAAAATCACCTAATTACTTTGATTTTATTAGCAGTACTTTATCAATGACTGAAAAACTCTCACAGGGTTGAAACAGTGCAAGACAGGGCAAAAGAAGGTGGGACCTACACTATTCCCTTGTGAAGAGAGAACCCTCCTGGGTACCACAGAATATCAACAGACAACCAGAAAAAAATACCATATCTCAGTTAAGCAGTTGAAAATACTTTGTTTAGATTTTCATGGAAATTGTCATCTGTTCCTGTGGTGCATAAAAGCAGTGGCTGATTATGGAAAAGCATTAAAGTATGCTATTGAGACTTCACTATTATCATTTTAAAACCAGTGGGTAAAGATGAACCGATTTACAGTCAGGATCAAATGTGACTGCATTCCTAGCAATCTCACAAGCTTCTCTTTAACTGCTGACTTGTAACGATTGTTCTGTCCTTGTTAGGAAAAAGTTTTGCTAATGAGCATCTTACAATGACTCACATCTGTTGGTAAAATGAAACTCCAAATCAAATTAATTCAAAGCAAGATTTTACATTAGAAATGCAATCACAGGAGAGCTGAACAGCAAGATACTTTGAAAATCACTTGAATTTGTTCCCACTCTTTCTCAAGAGCAAGGAAAATATGTTCCTGCTTCTCCTTTCTTGTCCCTATTTTTAGAACTAGAATGAGAAAGACCTGATCTGGCAGCCTGCATCCCATTTAAATGATGGAATATCAGGTTCAGAAGTATTTACTAGATGGAATTGAATAGTTATAAATGACATTTCTATTCCAGTTTCATTCTCTTTTTAATTTAAATTTAAAGAATGTCAGTTGCCAGTTCTGGCACTGTGCTAGACAAGCAAGGATTTGTACTATTTTAAAAAACAAATCATATCTATGACAGGATAAGCACAGAGATAAAAAGTTTTTTAAGCTGACTTTTTCTGCAACTCAAGCATCTTAGAAGCTGTGTGAAAGCTGTGATTACGTTACTGATGTACACTCACAACATGAATATGTTCATTACGAGTGCAGACAAATGCAAATTGTAAAATGTGGCCACGTGTAGGAGGTGAAAAAAATAGCTTAACTTGCGAATGCTAAAATGCTGCTGATAATTTCGTGTATGTTTTCTGCTCCCCTGAGCTATGCTTAAATCTTGTACGACAAGGTCTTTACCATAGATTTGATGCCTTTTATAGAAATAAAGGTAATACGTACTATTCATATCACTGCATTTCAAGGTTTAATACCCTTGAATCGTGTTCTGCTACATATTGCCTAGCAAATATAATTATCATTTGAAATGGTAACAATTAGAAGCTATCGCTAGTTTAAGGTCTAGCATTTCAAAACATGCATTTAACGTTTTCTAACGTGAGCAAACCATAATGGAGACTCAGTAAGCAAACAGAATTGATTCCATAAACATTATTCCTATTTGGTTACAAAGCTGTCTCTGATGGTAACTTGTTGCAGCCTAATTTGATTGCTCGGTTTATCTTTGTGCATGTAAAAATGGGGATAAATACTTTGCAGTATAAATTAAAATATTCTTGGTAGTATTTTTGCAAAAAACTCACATAATCTGTTTTTCCTCGGTATTTAAAAAATAGTCACAGTTCATTTTAACAAATGATCAGGGAAGAACAACACTGTGTGAATGCTTCAACAGCAATGTTTTAAAATAAAAATCCTTATGTTCAGCATCAACTTTATGCCTTTCTGTTTGCTGTCTGGACCAGGCTACTGTTCAGAAAGCCTCTGCACAGGAAAAACAGTGAAGTAAGCATTTAAATTATTTCCTGACTCAATGCTAAAATTTCCTTCAATTATTTATACCCTGTACCAGAAAGAATAATTCTTGTCTTCTGCTGTCAAATCAATCACTGACACTCTTGACCACACAGAAACTATCTTGGAGAACAGTTAACTCTGCTTGTTTCTTACTGGCTGGTTCTCGGAGCTCTGTAAACAGTTACAAAAATATACTGTGGATCTGGTATTGATCTCCTGCATCTGTTCCCAGACTTTTCCCACATTTCACTCTTTACAATGCTCTTCCAAACTTTTTAATCATTTGAAGATGAACTCTTTACCAACTTTCTCAAGGAATGAGATCAGCATTCCCTCTCAGCCTCCTCATCTGTCCCATCAGCCACCCCTTACTTGGGATTGCTCCGTTTTGACATGCGCTTTCCCAACAGACAAGAATTTATTCTGAATCTCTTTCTTTTTTGTGAAATACTCTTGAATAAAGGGATACTATTCTTGTTATGGGCAGCAGTTTGACAAACAAATAGGATGAGTGTATCCTATTGGTTTATTGATTTGCACTGGGCTATAGCTTACACCACGTTACATTCTCTGGAAGAGTAAGTGGAGTTGTTGGGATTTTTTCCCCCCCAAAATAACTTTAAAATATGCCTAAATATAGGCAAGCAAGATTCATTGCAAACCAAATGCTTAAAATACATATTCATTTGATTTAGTTTTATTAAAAAATTTAAAATACTTCCATCCTTAAGAACAGTAAATTCAGACAGGAAATTGCATTGGCAGGAAGCTATGAAAATGGCACATGTTGCAGATGAAAATCAGTGTTCACATCAAACTCTTTCAATCATGACCATGTCAGGAAGGAAAGCCCTGAACAGCTGAAAAATTATATAAGGGCTTTAACAGTTATTTATGTGACCTGTGGAGTGCAGAAAATCACACTAGGAACTGCAATGATTGACTGATATCGAGGCCGAGTTCTACAGGATTTCAAATCTGTGCTAAGTACAACTGCAATGCTCCTAAATTGTTACTATTTAGATTACTCTGTAATCCATATGAAACAGCTTTCAGATGAGATAAAGTTGCATTTTTATGAATTGTATCTTTTTAACCCAAACAAGGAGCTAATTATTTCTGATGAGCTTAAGGGAAGGTGATATCTTCCTGAGGGTGATACCCTCAGGCAGGCAAAATTCAGAACATTATCAGCAAAATGAACTTTGATAACTGCTCAAAGAAATAGGTTTTAGCAAGAAATTTCTTGTATTAAGATACATGTAACCCTTTAAAAGACCAGGTAAAACCAAAAAACACACAATAAAAAGAGAGGAACTGTGTATTTTCTCAGAGTGCATTAGGAGCATGTATCCATTGTAACTGGAAGATACAGGTTGCTGTCCCGAAGTTTGGAAATGAGAAACAAATACAAAACACAGCTTATGTGAACAACTCAGCTTTACTGACCAACTTGATAAATACCAAAAAATACTTCATTCACTGTCTCTTCTAGGTATAAACTAGAAATTTATTTGTGCTTACAGGTTCTCTAGTGTCTAGTACCTAGTTCTAAAGACTGCTTCCCAACAGGCAAGTTACAATGTTGTACTAGGGATGGGTACCCCCAGGCTATTGCTACTTTGTCCACATTTTGATAATACCCTTTGTACTTTTGCTAGTTGATTCTCTGGATATTGGGGTTTAGACCAGCAAATGTTTATGAATAATGTATTTATGAATGATCCCACTAACTTCAGAGGGACTACTGAAATTTTATGAAGTTAGATACAGTGGACCTGAACTGCTTAGGTTTTCTTATTAAGATTTTAAATACTTAACAATTGTGTACATCTTTAGGGAACGATTCGGTTCTTTTTCAGGAAATTTGCTTGGGCTGAAAAAGTCAAACCATTCATTGCACTAAGGACCATCTGCACTCTGTTCACGGGAAACATTGCCTGCTGTCATTTAAGGGCTGCTGCTCTTGAGTATTATCTCCAGTATTTTGTTATAAATTTACCACTGTAACTACATACTTTTAAGTCAGCTGAGTTTTGAAACAAAGTATTTCAAAATTATAAGCAATTTTTTTTAACTTTGAAAAGTGAAGAGTACAAATATTCTTTTTAGATGTATTTTAAAGCTTGTATTATACATATAAGACTGATACTAAACCAGTAAGGAATATAAGCTTGCTTTTACTGTATGTTTTTGAGAATTGCTGAGGTGCAGTTGAGTGTAGCATAGAGATTCGTGCATATTGTACATGATAAAACCCCCATGATTTAAATATTATGGACCTCATATCCATGGGACAATATTTTTAAGAATTTCTACTATATGAAAAAGGCTTAATGTCTGCAAATTAAAATTTGCAAGCTCAAAGTAGATTTTATGAGTATCCTACCTCTGGAACTTTGTAGAAATCAATATGGCAATAATTTCCTTGTGCTGCTCTAAGGACTGTACTGACACGTAAGATTCATGCTCTCCCTCATCTGTCACAACTCAAAGCACAGATCAGATAAACCATGTCATTTCTGCAAATATTTAGAAAAGGCTGGCAGAAATTTTTAGAAAGTTATTCCCTCCAACCTGTATATTTAGGTGAGTCATTTGTTCCCTTCGAATTTACTCTCCTTAGGGCAGCCAAATGCATAAGTATTTCTGGCACTGATGGAAATAATCATCTGCTGTATCACTTTTTTCCCATGTGGGAAGTACATTTACTCTTCAAAGAGGAACTGAAACAAAATTGTCACCATTTTGACTAGTGGCAACACAGAACAAACAGGAAACACTTCAAGGGAAATATTTACAAAAATAGCATACACAGAAGACATAAGAAGCTTTCATATTATGAATGACTACTTAAAAGCAATAATCTATTTCTTGCCAACATTCACAAGCAATTAATTCAAAATTAATTGCATTGGGAAACACTTAAAATTTTTTCACTAAACTGCACTTAATGCAGGTAATTGTGTGTGAAAACTAATTATGAGCCGTGTATGTATTTTACATGGAGGATCTATGTCCAGTAGGCTAGGTGGCAATAACTATTAGGGAAATTTTTCACACAAATTAATGGTTGAAAACATCACTGACTTATGTTGAGAGTCTAAAGTACACACTACTCCCTGCATCCACTGGTTATTTCAGCATCACTTACTGTCCCACTCACCTACCATACAGCAATGTTGTCACAGGGCTTATCAGGTTAGAAATTGTTTCACATCTCTCAGTTGCATACTGTTGCTGAAGATACTGGATGAAAATACATGCTTCATTCAAGGAAGAAAAAAACCCAAACAACACCAAAAATCTTGATGCCTTGGTTGCTCATGGCAAGTGAGGAATTCCCATTTACAGACTTAAAATATAGGAAAACGACTGGACAGTGCAAAAAGTTACCACAAGTGTCATTTTTCTCTCCTCTTTCGTAAATCCCCCAACAGAAAAAACAGCCCATATAATGGGTTTAATTTTCAGTGCTGTTTGTTTTCCAAGTATGCACTCTGACAGTCGTGTCATGCCAGTGAAGATGACCGTGGTATCGCAGCAGAAGCCCTCCTGCATACAGAGCTGTGTGTTTGCTGTGCATAAGCATTACTCAACATGGCAAGTGTCTGTGCAAAGGGAACACTGCTGTGCTTACTGCTTGTCTGGAACACAGGACAGGATCAAGTATGCAATGCAACAGGGAAGGTCTTTAAATTCCAACACATCACTCCATGTCCCACTTTCTGCAAAATGAAAATCTGTGTTCAGGTTTTCGCAGTCTGACTCAAGACCATGTTTCTGAAATCACAGACTTTAATGGAAACATAAAGTTGATACACAAAACAACATCTGAAAACAGATCTGAAACATCTAAATTGGACTTAATGTGACAGGAGCAAGCTTTGGTAGAATTGGATTATTTAGAATAACCATCACAACGCTAACAACGAGTCACTCAGGATTTACATCCCAACACTTGTAGCAAACAAAAGGTTACCCTTAACCATGGTAGATTACAAATAAAGACAAAAGTAGTGCTAATCGTTTACTCTTCCACATAGAACATGACTCACAGTCTGATTGTTCTCCCAAATATCAAGTCATTGTTGTAAGGACAACATTTTTATATTTTGCCTTAACAAATTCCAATGACATTTTCCTTGTGTAGCTTCAACAGCAGAGTTTTAGACCAATTTTGCTGTGCAAGTGTTATTTATTTGTGACTTTCAAGGTAATAAGTTTATTTGGAATTATGTTATGGCAGTGTCCTGAGCATGGCAGTATTTGGAGCTGAGAGGAGGTCTCCAACCCACTTAACAAGACTGCAAACAAAATCTCTGTAGTGGAATATCTGCAAAAGGTGTGCTGAGGCAGAGGACTTCCTGTGGCAGAGCTGCAGGAGGTGGTGAGAAGGCTACATAACTTCAGGGAGGCTGTGAAGGAGTTGGATGGCTGGTTCCAAGGGCAGCCTGCAGTACACCACAGCCAAAGAATCAAAAACTCCCCCACCATGCAAACACAGAAGGGAGGAGAGGGGTCAGTAAGGCAGAATAATGGACACTTGAAATGACAAGGACCTGTGGGAGGAAGAGACTTCCCTGAAGCCTGAGGTGCCCCTGCAGAACCACTTCAGCACTCTGCAGGCTGGAGAGGGAGGACCCACCAGATCAGGAGAGAGGCTGGAGCTGAGTAACGCAGCCCCATCTGCTCCCTGTGTAACAACCAGCACAACTAAGCAAAGGTGACAGGTGAGAGTAGCTGGGGACTCTCCTGTGAGAGGCACAGAGAGACCCACTTGTCAGCCTGACTGATTACCAGAGAGCTGTACCAGGGATGTCACCCAAAGCCTCACACCAAGCCTTGTACAGTCCCCTGACAGTTATCTGCTGCTGCTGTTTCACGTGCGCACCAGGGGTACAGCCAGGAGTGGTCTGAGGACCAAGGACATTACAGACCCCTGGGAGAGGTGGTGAGGGACTCAAGTGCTGGCAGCTTTTTCATCAGTCCTCCCTGTCAAAGGGAAGGGCTTTGAAAGGGCCAGGTGAATCAGGCAATCAGCAAATGGTTAGGGGTCTAGTGCCACAGCCAGGGGTCTGGCTACTCCTGGGGACTCACGCTGAAAACCTGGGCTGACAGAGTCTGATGGGGGCCCATCTGCCAGAGAACGGACAGAGCACCTCTGGTCACAGGCTTGCCAAGCTGGTGAAGAAGGCATTAAATTGAAATTGCTGGGAGATAGAATCCTCAATCCATTCCACTCCTACTAGTTTGATGCCAGCACCAGCAAGAGATGCCCAGAGCTTGGAGAGGGATTGCAAATCAGCAAGAGAGAATCTGAAGTGCTGCACAAAGGAATTCCAGCCATTCCTGCCAGTGTGTGCTTCATCAGCTGCCCAACTAAAATGGCTTTATGCAAACGCACGTAGCATGGGGATAAACAAGAGCAGTAGGAGACTGTGCGTACCTGCAGGGCTGTGATCTTACTGGCATCAGGTATGTGGCAGGATGGCTCCTATGACTGGAGCGTTGGAGTGGGAGGATACAGGCTCTTTAGGAAGGACAGGCAGGGAACAGGAGAAAGGAGTGTTGCCCTCCATGTCCACGACCACCTGGAATGTTTGGAGCTGTTCTTGAGAAGCTTATGGATCAGGATTAAAGGGAGGGCAAGGACAGATGACATTACAGTGGGGGTCTAAGGCCACCCAACCAGGAAGACCAAGCAGATGACACCCTCTATAGACAGATAGGAGCTGCCTCACATTCACAAGCCCTGGTCCTCTTGGGGGACTTCAACTACCTCAATACCCATTGAAGGGACAACACAGCAGGGCAGGAGGTTCTTGGAATGTATGGGTAACTTGCTTCTCCAAGTGACAGGAGTAAATGAGGAGAGTTGCTATGCTGGACCGTGTTCTTTCCAACAAGGAGAGGCTGGTGGGGAATGTGAACCTCAAGGGCAGCCTTGGCTGCAGTGACCATGAAATGGTGGACTTCAAGATCCTCAGGCCAGCGAGGAGGCACACAGCAAGCTCACTAACCTGGACATCCGGAGGGCACACCTTGGCCTCGTCATGGATCTTCTGGATAGAGTACCATGGGATAAAGCCCTGGAGGGAAGAGTGACCCAAGAAAGGTGGTTAATATTCAAGGATCACCTCTTGCAAGATCAGGAGTGATGCAACAAAGAGAAAAGTCTGGTAAAATTGTCAGGAGACCTGCATGGATGAACAAGGAGCTCCTGGACAAACTCAAACAGAAAAAGGAAGGCTGTGCTTCCCCCACAGGAAAAGGGTGAAAGCAAGGACAGATAGCCTGAGAGGAATACAGAGAAATTGTCCAAGCAGCCAGGGATCAGGTTAGGGAAGCCCTGATAGAATTCTATCTGGCCAGGAACATCAAGGGCAACAAAGAAAGCTTCTACAGGTACATAGGTGAAAATGTGAGCCCTCTCCAGAAAGAAATGGGAGACTTGGTTACCTGGGACAGGCAGAAGGCTGAGGTACTCAATGACATTTTTGCCTCGCTCTTCACTAGCAAGTTCTTCAGCCACTGAGGCCCGAGTTTGCTCATGCCCCTTTGCTGAGGTGGCAAAGGCAAGGACTGTGAGAATAAAGAACCACCCACCGCAGGGGAAGATCAGGTTTGGAACCATCTAAGGAACCTGAGAATGTGCAAGTCCGTGGAACCTGATGACAAAATGTGGAAAATAAGGTGATTGGTGACAGCCAACATGGCATCACTAAGGGCAAACCCTACAAATATCCTTCTATGACAAGATTACAGTGCTGGTGGGTAGGAGTGACTGATGCCATCTACCTGGACTTGTGCAGAGCATTCGACACTGTCTAACACGACATCCTTGTCTTGAAACTGGAGAGGCATGGATTTGATGGATGGGCCATGTGGTGGATGAGGAACTGGCTGGATGGTCACACTCAAGAGTTGCTGTCAGCAGTTTGATGTCCAAGCGGAGACCAGCGATGAGTGCTGTTCCTCAGGGGTCGGTACTGGGATTGGCGCCGTTTGACACCTTTGTTGGCGACATCAACAGCGGGATCGAGGGCACCCTCAGCAAGTTTTTCTGTAACACCGAGCTGTGTGGTACATCTGACACATTGGAGAGAGGGGATGCCATCCACAGGGACCTTGACAGGCTTGAGAGGTGGGCCCGTGCAAACCTCATGAAGTTCAACAAGGCCAAGACAAGGTCCTGCACCTGGGTCAGGGCAATCTCAAGCACAAACACAGGCTGGATGGAGAATGGACTGAGAGCAGCCCTGGGGAAAAGGACTTGAGGGCGTTGATTGACGAGATGCTCAACATGATCAGGCAATGTGTTTCTACAGCCCAACAAGCCAACTGTATCCCAGGCTACATCAAAACCAGCATGGGCAGCAGGTCAAGGAGGTGTTTCCCCCATCTACTCTATTCTTGTGAGACCCCATCCAATGTGCTGCATCAGCTCTGGGGTCCCCAGCATAAGGAGTTCATGGACCTGTTGGACTGAGTCCAGATGAGGGTCCCAAAGATCATCAGAGGGCTGAGCACCTCTCCTATGAAGAGAGGCTGAGAGAGTTTGGGCTGTTCAGCCTGGAGAAGAGAAGGCTCTGGGGACACCTTAGAGCAGCCTTTCAGTACCTAAAGGGAGCCTACAAGAAAGCTGGACAGGGAGTTTTTTACAGGGACATATAGTCTTAGGATAAGGGGAATGGCTTTAAACTGAAAGAAGGCAGGTTTAGGTTAGATATTAAGAAGAAATTCTTTACTGTGAGGATGGTGAGGTACTGCATCAGGTTGCCCAGAGAAGTTGTGGATGCTGCATCCCTGGCAGTGTTTGAGTCCAGGCTGGATGGGAATTTGAGCAACCTGGTTTAGTGGAAGGTATTCCCCCCCATGGTAGAGGAGCAGGCAGGGGGCAGGAAGCTGGAACTAGACGACCTCTAAGTTCCTTTCCAACACAAAGCATTCTATGATGTTACTATTTATTCTGTGAATTCAGTCTAAAAATCCTGTATAGCCTATTTTTAACTCATAAAAGAAACCATGATTGTACAAGATTGTATGTTTTAACATTATTAATATGTGGGTGATGGAAAGTAAATGTGTCAGATGAACTCTTGATTGCCATCAGTCTATACAGCTTATCTCGTATCAAATTTATCTCCATTGTGCTAAAGGTAAGAGAAGTTAAGACTAATAAAACAAACTCTCTTCTCATTAAGACAAGACAATACATTTTACAAGACTTCAAATGTTGAATCTCAAGTGCTCTATTGAGTTACTAAATGTTTGCTTCCAAACCAAGATATTGGCTTTGTTAGTGCCAACATCATCCTAACACTTGTCATTTGATAGCAAGCTCAGTAATCTGGGAGCCTGTTTCCCTCCTCCCTTCTATATATTGTTTGTGCTTCCTGCTTAGATCAAGTGGTTGTATGCTAACAGCCACTATAAAAGTAGCAGTTCAAGTACATTTTACCATCCCAGAAAGCTGTAACACAGGATGGTTAGTCTAAAAAAACACCACGGATGAAGTGCAAGGCCATTTGCACTAACAAGTTGCCAAATGGAACCATATGCAAAATGGCAACCTAGAAAGAAGTACCGGAACTACAACTCTTACCCAGCTTGATATGTTCTCTGAAAGGGGAGAGTACCAATTATAGTCTTCAGCATAAATAACACACTTTAAAAACTACCAATAAAGGGATTTGCCAATTTAAAAGTTAGTTGTTGATTGTACAAAGAACGAGCCAATGGACTTCCCACTCTTTGCCTCCTTGTTCTCCTCAGGAGTCCATTACCTTTCACAAAGAAAATTTTAGCTATCAAACTTGTCCATAAATTTTGCCGCTGAGTGTGAAACCATCCAGTTAGCATATACACTATCATTTGCATATCTTGAAAACACAGAGTTAGTGCCATCGAATCTTGTGAGTGGAACGGGGCTCTCCTCAGGCCAGTTCGGGTATGACATGCCTAAAAATGAAAACAGATAATTTTTTCTGCACTGAAGAACCATAACTTCATGTGCAGACAGTAAGGCCCTTGGCAAAACTCCCTTCAATACTTTAAGCCAGTCCACTGGATTTTGTCCCAAAACAATTCATATAAATGATGTTTTGAAATCCCTGAAGCACAAATTCAGATGCAGACAAAAACCCTGGATAAATTAAAGTGCTTACTTGATAAAAAATTGTGTGCATGCATGCACATGTGCATAATAAAAAGCTAAGAATTGTTCCATAATTTTATATTTTAACAATCATGTAGCAATATATTGCTTTGCAAGAGGAAGTTCTTGCTGTACAGGAAATGCTCCAAGAATTAATAAACATATTTGGGACAGGATCCATCCATTTCAATGATAGAGTATTTCCATTTACTTAAATGGGCGCTTTTCCTTTGGCTTCAGTGAGGTTCTGGGGACACTTTCACACCCCCACCAGGGATCCCCTGCTTAATTTCTGGAAATCCCAGGAGCACAATTGAGTAAAGTCCAACAAAGCGCTGAGCATTCCTGTCTTGATTCAGCATTTCAAGTTGTATTTCAGGCCTTTAATTATTTGCATTGAGTCACTGTTTCTGTGTTTAGGCACAAGTGATCACCAAAATGGATGCAGAGTGCTTAGCACCATGTTGATTCAGCTGTGCAAGCACAGAACCATAGCAGGGTTGAGATTTTCAAAAACAGAAATCTGACTCTGTTGCTTATTAAGCATTTAGCATCTGCCATCAACCTTGTGGCACTTTTTTTTCTGCTACTTCATTCTTTTAACAATCTGACCACTAAGTGCCCCAAAATCAACATGAGTTGAGAAAACCTAATGAAGAAAATAATAGCTAATATATAGATCAAAAATAGACCCAAAGCCATATATTAATGGCAACTTTTAAACTAAAAGATTCAACTTTTCAAAAGTCATACTGCTTGAAGAATGAAAAAAGTATCTGTGATGTTAGTATCTAAAACCATGTAGAATATTTAATCAGAAGACAAAATATAGGAGTTTTGGCAAGAACCATTTTTACTGTCCATCTCACCATCACAATATGAAAGCATATGTTCTTTTTAAAAACACTTGCTACATCATTCGGTTGAAGTTTAGTACTAACATGTTCATAACAAATCAAAGGACGTGAAAACAGCTGAGTGTATTTTCAAAATGCCCACTGTTAATTAAGTTTTCAAAGGATTTTACATGTCAGTTTAGTCTGTATATAATATTTATATACAGTATTTCTACCTTCTGCATATAATAATCTGTTTTCATCCTATGATACATTAAATACATTTCAGCTTATAGATCCAAAATGTACTAATAGCAGCTGAAATTTAGACATACTTATCAATAAATGAAAAATGTTGCAGATGAGTCCTATCATTCAGTTATGGCAAAAAAAAGTATTTAAAAAAAAAGACTATTGCTTAAATTAGAGGTGCAGAATCTAACATATTTTAAATGTTGTAGCCTCCCTCAACAGGATAGTTGAATTAGATACTCATTAGCATTTTGTATTTCCCCTGAGAATACTTCCCTGATCTTTTTTTTTTTTGCTTTTACTGTATGATATCTTGTCATTTTACTTATTTTCACATCCTTTTAAAAATGTTTATTTTAGACACAGCTGCAAAATGACTAAAGGATGATCCTGATGCAAACTTTGACATTTACCAAAAGAAAAAACAAACAAACAAACAAACCCCCAAAAGAAGCTTCCAAGCAAATTTTGATTGGCTTCATTCAGACAAGAAACACTGTAATGGGGTTACAGAGTCTGGGAACAGTGCAGAAGAAAAATCAACTTTTTTTGTGTGTTGCTAGAATCTAGTAAATGCATGTGAAATTCTACCATAGAGTTTGTTTTCAATCCATGTGGAAGGGAGGGTTCGAGGGAGGGGAGCATTATTACAGTCCACGAGAGGTGTCTCCTCTTCGGAGAGCCCATCATCGTACAGTAAGGAATCGGAAGGCGTGGAAGCCGCAAGGTCTAAGTAGTCCTGGGAAATGAATACACAAAAAGCTGCGTTAATGCCCGTGGCGGTGCTGCTGTTTGGGTATGAAGGATAAATGTGCACCTGCTTCTCTACAACAGTGAACTACAGATCCACTGCATTTATCTTTCTCTGGAACCTCTGCCCCTGAGGAGGCTCTGCTTTCCAGCAGCCACAGCAGCTCTGGAAGCATCTGATTTGCCTGAACACTGCCCCTGCTAGAGACATTCAAATACTTCCCCTACTTAATTCTGCACATCAGCAAAACACCCAAGAAACTGAAGAGCTGTCCTGACTGATTTGTTTGACCTTCAGCTTCTGGTATGCCTCATCCACATGTATGCCTGAAATATATATATGGAAATACATATGCATGCTTAAAGGACAAGGTACTCAGATCTCATAATAATTTTACAAAAGCTATTACATAACAATGCATAAAATAACTATGTAAATATTGCCAAATAAAGCTTTTTTTGCTGTTCTAAAACTAAGTATTTAGGTCACCGATAAGAATTCGTTTTTTTATGTTGCTGAATTGCTTTGATGCAAAAAAATGAATGTGAAGCATTTTTATTAATTTAAAATGCAGCTTTTACTTTCAAAATGGTTTTACTTTGGAAATTCACTGAAACATTTTATCTTTTTATTTTAGAAAGATAAAATTACCCAATTTTATAAATGGAAAAATCTTCAGAATTTTTCATTCAGAAAGGCAAGAAGAAAAATGACTAACTTGTCAAGCTCTATTTTGGATTGGTTTTGTTTTAATTATGATGATAACTTCACAAGGCTCTGCCAGCCCCTCTGTTACAAGTCTGTCCCTGGACATGCATACAGATTCTCAACTGCTGTAAGTCAGCAGCTGACAAGCCAGAGTGATTTAATGTACAGCCTAGACAGACCATTCACTTTACCATTTTTAATTTAGAACTTATTTTTACATTCACACTCTGAACACAATTGTTCCCATTTGTTTATTAGCCCAGTGTAAATGCCACCACATTCTCAAATCTGCTAACAGTCGCTGTTATTTCCTCTGTTTTTCATTTGTTACTTCCCCCCTTCCCATAACTAGTAGATTAACACAAAATTAAGTTTTTATGTGCAAGTAGGTATGTATACATTTTATAAATAATGCAACTTGGACTTTATTTTTAGACCTCAGCATCCATTCATTCAAAGCAACTCCATACAGGATTATAATAGTTTTACAGTAACTTGGAGTGGTGGAATCATACATACTAGCTTTCAGACCTCTGATTGCCTGAAATACTACATTCATCTAGTTCTGGCTCTCTAAGGTTATTTATTCAAGAGTGGAATTTAGGAGTAACTTTTCACAGTAATTTTTGAATTATTACTATTATTTAAAGAAAATAGACAGGTTAAGGATAATCCACCCACATTTTGGTTTGAAGTCACCAAAGCCATTCTAAGAGGTAGTACTGCTTTCAAAAATCTGGATTCATGTGGAAGAAACTAGATATGTAAATGCGTCAAGATGTGATGAAAAATAAGTTACTTTGCTTTAAAATAAAAAAAAAGTAATTATTTCTGTACATTCAAACTCAGATGACCACAAAAACTTTCAAAATCCATGCTTTCCACACTTACCCTACTCTTCACCATCATTTTCTCTAGTTCCTTGCTGATCTCAGTAAATGTTGGTCTTTTGTCAGGTTCTTGCTTCCAACAGCGCAACATGAGGTTGTACCTAGGACCCGTCACAGGGTGAAAAAAACCAAAATTGTTAGAAATGGGTCATGCTCCTGCTCTAATGATTTCTAGTACTGAAGTTAACTGTGGCACAAAGGCCATCCACAAGTACATCAATCTCTGCTGTGAGGTCTGTTAAATGTTCCCTGGAATTAACAAGTGACACTCACCACAATGGGCTTTTATTTTCAAGAGTCTTCATGAGTTTAAACAATGATGCACTTGGCTGTCCTTGAAGGACTGTAGTCTTAGGTTTCTTTCTTTATTTTCACTTTCTCAAGGGACCACCTCAAGTGTAGGGGAGCATGCCAGACTTCTAATTCACTTTGTACATGACACTGAAGAAATTTGTATATCAACCTGAAAAACTCTGCTGTTATACCAGAAAGCAGAATTTTGTTTTTCATTTTGTTCAAATTCTTATGTTTCTGGAAACTTTTCTTCAAAATGAAGCCTAACCTAAGACTATTTGCAGAAACTAATGTTCTTTTGATTACATCTATTATTGTTATTTTCATTAAACCTGTATTTAGTCTCTCTTTAACTGCCTTCTATAGCATAGAGTGTGGAAAGGAAAGGGAACAGAATTAAAGTTTTATATTTGAGCAACTATCAGACAGACATTGGCAAGTTCTGGAAGTGTCACTCTCCAGCCTGTGCCATTCATGTTGTTCTTCCAGCTCTGGTGTTCTCAGGACTGAGCGAGCTGTCCACATAAGTGCTCTAATAGTGGAAATAGTAGGCTATAAGAACTATAGGAAGCTATTGAAAAGCACTGCATTTTATGCCTTCATCCATGATCTCTTACTTGACTGGGTATAGGAGACAATGCAACTAAAGACAAATGGTCCTTAAAGTGGGCTTTCACAGTCTGTCAGAAAAATTTCTGAGTAAAAAAGCAAAAAATCTCAAAAAAGTCAAACCCCATGATTTAGCTTCATTAAAAAAATCCCAGAAACTCAGATGTGGTCAGCTTGCCTGAACTAATAATTATCAATGACATAACATGTTTGAGGAATGAGTATTTCCCACTGAGATGAAACAAAGAAAAAGTTAGTATTATACATTTCTTAGACGAAATTTGCCAATCATTCTTGTAAACTTCTATGCTGTCCTAAATTTGGAAATACGTAATGTTTTTCTCTGTACGATAAAAAAAAGATTTATCGTTTATACTATTATTTATTTAAACTGTTTTTTCCTCAGCCCAGATGTGACCAAAGCATCCCTCCAACTGAAAATCAGTCAAAAGAGTGGTCACAGTGATTAAAGCTTGGGAACTTTCAAAAAACCGCAACCACGATCAAATTTGCAGGCTGAACATAAAATCATGCCTCATCTCCAAATGCCATGGGAGATCACAGGCAGAAGACATTTCCCACTGTGTTTTAATAAATCAGCCAACAAATTATGAACTGTCTCCAAAGCCATGGGCTTATCAAGTCACAGAAGTTTTTTATCTTCTAGGGTGTAGATTTCTGGGCCAAGGTATCATTTTCCTCTGGAATGCCGTGCTATCAGACAATGACTGTGGATGGAATATCTGTCTCATTTGCAGAAAGTACGAAGACATTTTCTTGAATATTTCAGCTACCATTGTGTTTTATGGAATTTTCCTCCTTCCCCCACCCTCAAAAGTTTTGAATGTGCAAACTCTTTCAATTGTTTGGCAAGCATGTTATTCAGTACCCTACAAATGGTTTGCATTTAGCTGTAGGCATTCTGTGGGCAATTTTTCCCCCCTCTTTACTGTTCACTAATTTCATAACGTTCTTTAAAGCACTACATATTTTGACTGTATTTCTAAGATACACAGAATACTATTTATGAGGTATTTATTTAAACCTTTTTTTCAAGTGTATTTATTAATGTTTTATGAATCTAACCAGATCAAGAATTACTTACATTTCTTCACTGCAGTTTTCTGGTCTCTCCATTCTATAGCCTGTTTTTAGGAGGTTGAAGAGTCTTTCAGGAGCAATACCTGGGTAAGGATTGCCTCCTAAAGTAACAATCTCCCATAGCAGAACTCCAAACGACCATCTGAAAAAGACAAAATGAGCTTTTATTTAGAGTGGTGGGTTTCAGGAGCTTAGTGTGGCATTTACACAACAAATCTCCTCCTAGTGTTTTCAGAACCCAACAAAATGCAAGACACCTCAAGCCACAGGGCCTGTACAGATGCAAGCAGGGCCATGCTTGTTCCCAAATACTGCTCATTGAAAAGGTTAGCAACCAAGACATAGAGAAAACAGATACCCCTCTTTTATCCGCTGACAAAAGTCAGCGGTATCCTGGGAAGGTCCATCTTCTCTAGACAGCAGAAAGAGAAAGTCCTTCCTCTGGTGACCCAGCCCAAAGGCTGCACCTCTGCTGCACGGTGCTCCTGCAGCAGTCTAACCTCCCTAACTAGCCCTTGTATTCAGAAATCACTCTCTAAATTAAATTACACAGTTACCACAGGACTGGTTTGCTGTCTCGACCGTGAGACAATGCAGTGTGTTTCTTTCAATCGTAAGTAACACCTTTGATTTCAGCTGGTCTGTTGGGCCATTTCAGTGATTCAGGACTTAATTTTCTTCTTAGAGTTGATGAAAGAAGAGGAAAGAATTTCCTCTGGAAATACCAAATGCCTGAAATGAAGTTTGACATAGAACAGAAGAAACCATTTTCTGAAATGAACAGCAGAAATAGTGCATTTTTAAACCTACTTTACTGCTGAGCTCAAACAAAAAGACCTTGCACAATGGGTTAGAAATATTTAGATAAATTAGTCCTTTTCTGGAGAGCAAGCCAGGAGAAATGAGGCAAAAATGTTTTTCTTTTCTTAGTGAAAGGCTTTTTGAGACACAAAGAAGCTACAAATCACTCTGAATTTGCTCAACTGACAACTGACAAAATCTGGATGTTCGAAAGGAAGGAAGTCAGCCAGCACTGGGGCTGCTCAATGGGATGCATCTGGAAGCAGAATTGCACACAATTTACGAAAAATGCTAGCTTTGGGCAATTTCTCTGTAAACTCCATTTTTAAGAAAATTTTAGGAAGTGTTAGACACCTACTGCCAAAACAAACAGCCGTGTCTAATTCCCTATGAAAATTCCATCTCAAAATATTAGCCAAATACCTCACCTCCTGTCTGACTCCGTTCCACCTGTGCTTCTCACGTTTTAAAGAACAATGTTAACCTCAAAAGTACAGCAATGAAACTTCCAAAATGGTCAGAGAAGTCAAAGTGACTCTCACATGGTCCCAAGTGGTATGCTGCCATTCTTCTCCCTAATGCCATTCACTGAATTAATTTTTAATCACTCTGCACATTCTTGAAAGCTTATGAATATTTATAGCATTTTCATATACTTTATTAATATTTCTCCTCATACCCTTTTTGAAGCCAATTATGCTCTGCCATCAGGTTATAATTCTGTCCATGATTAATTCAAATAAACTTTGGAGCATGGCAGGTTTTATTTTTAAAATCCACTTCTGCTCAGGAGGAATTTTACAGAATATGGAAGGAGAGATCAGATGAATTATTTCTTAACTGAAGCTGTTTAGTAAGTGAACATATTAGAATAGAATGCTGTAGAATGCTGCAATATTTCCAGATTGTCTTACAAATTACGTACTATTGGAGGAGAAACAAGACATGGAAAATTTCCCACTGTATTAGGTTTATTGCTGAATAAAAATACGATCACAAAAAGCCAGGAAAGAAAAGTATGTGAAGAGGAAGACAGTAGGTTAGCTTTCCACTGATGTCATCAACTTCTGAAGCAAAAATTGGGTTTTTGTAAATGCTGGCAAGTGGTACTGCTATTAAGCTCTGCTAACCACTAACTATACAGAACAGCTTGAGAAGGAAGAGGGTGGAAAACAAACACAGAATATCAGAAAAAAGAGCATAATAGAATGGTTGTTGAGTAATATGTTCACCTAAAATATAACTGCATCACCACAAACAACAAAAGAATATCCATAAAATAGTATTTTCAGTGAGTACAATTATCAAAAAAAAAAATCAATCAACGCTGCAAAAGAAATACTTCATTGATCAGTCTGCTGCTGCCAAAGTGCCACCGTGGAACCTGGTGCTGGAGAGGATTTGCTCTGCAACCCTGTGTGTGTGTGTGTGTCTCAGTTCTGCTCTGCAGGAACCTGGCTAAATTAGGAGCTGCTACACAGCGCTCTTAAATTATTTCCTGTCCAATGACACAGCAAAGGTGACGCAGCAGTGAGTCAAAGGCACCGTGTAAGCACAGCAGACACCTGGACCCTTTCTGGCACTGCACAGCACAGTGCCGGGCTCCTGAGGCGCCTCCAGGAAAGCTGCTCAATCAGCACAGCTCGACACGGGGACCCTCAGCCAGCGCTGGGAAGCAGGGAAGCTACGCAGCCCCAGCACACTGTGCTGCCCAGGGCTCTGAGCTCGCTTGCTTGATGCCAGCGGGGCAATCTCTGCATGGTGCTGGACCCCATGGACAAGAAACAGGCTCCTGGGCTTACTTAATAGCAGCCCATCAGGAAAACAGAATGGGAGGAATGCTACTGGATCCAGATGATCAATCAGCAATCAAAGAAGAGGCAGTTAAATGACAACACAATCTGTTCTGGCTCCAAACCAAAGTGACAAAACTGTTTTGAAGGAAATTAAGAAATTAAAAATACGCTAAGACGTTTTTAAAGGAATTTTAACAATTCTCTGGGAAAAGTAATTTTAGAGAAGCAAGTCAGCACAACAGGGGCTCTGAGGAGGATGAAAAGGGACCCAGAAAAACCTGAAAGCTGACCTAAGTTACATTCTGTCAAGAAATATCCCTATTTTTTTTCTTTTCTGACTCCAACAGAAACAAAGTAAAGGAAAATATTTTAGAAATTATTTTGTAAGGAATTTCCAAGGCATGCAAAATATTTTATTTCACTAGAACTGCTCTGATCTGCAGAGAAAAGAGTGAAAAGTGAACAGTAATAATTTTAGAAGTACAAACATAAAGGTGCATATTTCAACATACTGCTATTATCAAAGTGTTTTCCCCCTCAAAGTACAAGGCCACACAAATTGGCACTTTACTCCATTTGAGTGTAATATAAACATTACTTTAGTCACATGCTCTCTTTCAAGGCAAACTTAGAAGGTATCAAGATGCTACCTAGCAGAAAATCAGGCCTAAGTACTGCTGCTTTCACAGTCCTTTAGAGGCTTTTCTCCTAAATAAATAATCCTTAGTTTTACTGTCTGCCTGGCGTCACAAGCATTGTTCACCCTAGAGAGAAAGAAATCAAAGGATCTGATCTTGAATTAAAAGTGTCTACAAACAGTCCTCTGCCTGGCTCCTGGCTTATCAGACATGGGAACAGCTTAGTTGTGGTTGCTTTGCCACCTCTTCATCACAGGTGGAGATTCCAGCATATCCAGCTTCAGGGTCTGTTTCCCTAATCATGACAATGAGCTTGTATCTTGGCACTGCAACTGAACTGAGCTGACTGGCATTAAATGAATTCTGTCATTGATTTCAATAGGAGAGGGGTCAGGCATTAAATTCCCCTTCCTTTCTTCCACTCCATCCCTCACCTGCCACTCAGTGTTACAGACAAGTGATGAACACAACTGAGAAGTTCAGGTATGACCATTATCTGTAGCAAACTATACTAACTTGTGTCTATATATTCAAAGTCAATCATGTCACATGAAAAGATCCAACCCTTCCTGATTTCAACAGGAATTATGTACATAAATACCTCTGTTAATCTTTTATTCAGATTTAATTCAACAGCAAAAATCTTAGGTATCACTGCCAGTTGATGGTGCCATCCAGACTTCCTCCACATTTCTTTCCAAGAGTAACAGCTTTGGCTCCCACGTATCTTGCTGTGCTTCCTCCCCCAGCTCCATAAACAAGCACACAAATCAGAAATTATTCAAGAATTTACACTTACACATCACTTTGTGTTGTGTAGATATGGTCAAATAGGGACTCTATGGCCATCCATTTCACAGGGATTCGACCCTAGGAGGTAAAAAAGCAGTAATGGTCAGAAAATTAAGTTTCCAAGTGAGAAAACAAGGTATTTTTCTTCAAAATGGTAAAACACAGTCTATCCATACTACAGCATTTTCCAATGGACTTAAGATTTGGCATTTCATAAGAAAAACAGTGAGGAGAATAATTGTAAGAGGTTTTAAAATCACTTGTTCATGTCTTTTCACACTCTTCAGCAATCTGTGTGCAGTAAGCTGGTGTGGCTTTTTGCAGGTGGTCACCAGTTTAAGTCAGATAAACTCAACACTCGTCTTAACAAAGAACTTTGAAAATGTGCAAATGCAAAAATGATGAGGAATGATGGTTAAAGAGGAAGAGCTATCTCCTTTATACCAGGGATGATGCATAAATGGGATGTTATAGATACCTCTGATTTCAGAACTGAACCTGGACAGTCATATTTGGTTACTAGTTTTTAAACAGAATCTGTAAGTTGTTACTTTTCACTGGAAGAAATTCACTGAGAAAATCTGAGAAATCCCCCCCAAATATTCATGAAAATCTAGGTTTGCAAAATTTCCAAGATATTTCATAACCTTCACAATATGACTAGCATTCATATGCCTTATTTCTCATTCTCATGAAATTCATATATATCTATGCAAAAACTGTTTCAGTAGGATTTGAAACTTCTTCCTTCTCAAATTCTTCTTTTCCCTGTTTCCCTGTCCAAGCAGACAGATGCTTGTTAGGCTCTGAATAATACTACAGTGATGAGTGTCTCAGAAGTACACTCAGTACATCATGCCCCACCAAATGAAACTAAACTGCCAAACTGCCTTTATGTAAATGCGTTACTCTTAAAATACAAAGCAACTGGTATAAATCAATGTAAAAACACATCCATCAGAAGATAGCTAAACAAACATGGCAATGCCCTTTCACATAAGATCATGTCTTCTAAGTTTTCTTCACAACTTCTTTTGACTTATGAAACAGTCACACAAACTGGCCTTTAAAAACAGGGAAAGCTAAACTAAAAATTCACAGTATTTATGGAAATCTTCTCATAAAATTTTAAAATTTTCACACGCAAAAAAATTCTGTTGGCAACTTTTTCATATTAAGCCATAGAGGGAACTGAACCACCACTGCTCATTTGACAAAGTCAGTGGGAAGCTGTGCCCACGAACATCCCAGTCTAGCCCAGGACTGACTTGTGGAAGTTCTGCTGATGTCAGAGGCAGGCGGATGCAAACAGGCAGGAAGGATTTACCTTGCTGGATTTTACCTTCCTAGTCTCAAAGTTATACTGCTCAAGTGTTTCTTGTGTAGGAAAGCAGTAACATAACAACTCTGCATCAAATTTACTCTCACAGTCCTACAGGTGAAGCATTGCCCTGTGCTGTCTCCTGCCATGAGCACTGGGAGAAGGCAGGACTGTCCAGGCACCCAACAATAATTTACTGTGGCAGGAAAAACACACCTCCTTTAAATAAGCCCCAGCAGGTACCACGACCTCCTCATCTACCCTGACCTGTAATGTACCATTTTGATTAAGATTTAGCATCTTTCATACATTTAGAAGTGTTTGTAAGAGGGCTTTTCATCAGGTCTTCTGCATAGAAGAGATAATTCCTGAAATTAGGAAATTGATATAAATTGTCTACATCTTTTTCAACTCCTTGGTATTTTTAGTTTATATTTTTAATTATAAATAGGAAGAGAGAAAGAAAAAAGATGGGATTTTTTGTTTGTGTTTTCGCCGAGTTTGATGAGGAACTGGATAAATAAGGAGTGGAATGAGAGGACTGGATAAATGAGGAGTGGAAGAGGTAATAGTTACTTAAAGATGATACATATTTTACATATATATATATATATATGTATGGATTTCTATCCCACTGGTTAAGCTCATAATTTTGCTTCATTGTCATTTTTATTTCCTTAAAATAATTATCTTAAGTAAATAAATATAGCAATTATCCTTTTCATCCATGCTCAAGTCCCACAGTATAAATTCATTTTCTTGATTAGGCAATAATTTCCACTATTGCTTTTAAAATGCACTGTACCTTGCTCCTCTTAACATACGAATCTTCTTCATATACATCACGTGAGAGGCCAAAATCAGAAATCTTCATTTTGCGCCCTTCTGCCACCAACACATTCCTGGCTGCTAAATCCCGATGCACAAGCTTTTGGAAGGAAATGACAGGAGTGTTTATGCTTCTCGTGGAGGAAACAGCTGCTCCACGTCTATCACATGCTGAGAGCACCACTGCCCTGCCCTACCTTCATCTCTGCAAGGTACTGCATCCCTCGGGATATCTGCCATGCAAACGATATCAGGTCTCCCATTGTTAAGGCTCTCTCATCAGGGTTATCCAAATAACTGGAATTTCTGTTGCCATCACTGCCCACGTAGCTCGGTCCTACTTTTCGACTTTCCCTGAGGAAACTGCGCAAGGAGCCGTATTTGGCGTATTCCACAATTAAATACAGTGGGCCTGAAATAAACACAGAGGTCAGTAAACACTTATAGAAAACCATTTTAGAGTTGTTTTTTTTTTTTTTTAACTAGTCTCTTCGAATCAGCACATTGTTTTGAACAGTCAGAGGCTCCAGACACCTCTGCCCTTTATGTAAAAAGCACTGAGTCAGCCATGAAATAAGAGTATTTTTAGCTTTGATCCTCTATGCAAAGAGAATGAATTTCAGGCTAAATCAAAGCAGAATGCTGGCTCTTGCCTATATTCCCTCATCTAGATAATCTGAGACCAAAAAAACAGACAACCTTCATACAAATCGGATCTGTGCAACAGCCTAACTTAGAGAAACTTTAAAATAAAAATAATCTTCTTGAGCTTGTGATAGTGAGCTCCAATCATCTGCTAATTCCAGCACTGTGTTTAAGGTGCCTTTTGAGAGCACTTAGAAACATTCTGGCATTACAAACCATTAATTTCTCCTCCCCATTACCCACATGAATAATACCTACTCAGTGCAGTGCTGTCATGCTAAATACATTTGTCGGCTGCATCAAAGCCCTCCTACCTCATACGCTAATGAATTAACTTGAAATTTATTAAAAGTCTGTGACTCAGAAACATTTCACTTCCTTTGGGATGAAAAAATGCATTGTTCTGAAAAGAAAAAAAAAGAACCCGCCCCACTGGTTCATTACCTTACTAAGATTCAGAGATGACTCACTCCTGAATTGTTTTGTGTCTACAACTAAAAGTGACAATTGCAACAGAACTGGGTGGGCAAAGAAGGCAGGCCTTTGCCCGTGGTTGCAGAATCCATACCATGATTTTAGGCTGCACAACTGCAGATGCAAAAGGAAGAGAATGTTGCCATGCCACTTCATTTAAAATGAGCAATTCCTGTGCACAACAAAATTTGCTTCATTGGGAATTTATAATACATGTGTCTGAAGACTTTTCTCCTTGAAATATACCTGTTGATGACTGTGGCTTTTAGAAACCCTTTCACAACAACAGGGAGACAATAGTTTCATGACAGTGGAGGAAAACTGAGTATCAACCTAACTATCCAGCTATATTTATTCGTATATGTCTGTAATTATCTTTTTGCATTGTTTTAGTATAAATAATAACAACAATAATGAAAACTGAATTAAACTTGAAATATACCCCATATTTGAAAATACTTACTGATTATTAACATAATATACAAATATATATTGATTGGAAGGGAATTCATAGGAGACTAGTTAATTTAAAATAGCTTCAGAATCAAAACGTGCATTGAAGAAAACCACAGGAAGAATGCTTAGTTAGACTGAATTAGTATTTCCCCTTCCTTTCAAGTACTGTTTTTTTAATATAACCCTCTTTTTTCAGCCAACAGCAAATTTAAAAGGTGCTCAGTAATTATTAAGCAGTTGTTGAAATCCATCAAGGAACTGAGTTTTATTTCCTTTCTTGATGGTTTTATCTTAATAATGATCTTTCAATATTTTTTAATATTTACCATCTTGACTGCAGGCTCCATAAAGTTTGATGACATGAGGATGGTTGACTTGTTTCAAAAGGTTGAACTCTGACAGGAGATCTCGCAGCTCACTCTGGGAAGCATTTTCTGCAGAAAGTGACCAAACAGAGTTTTGGTTAGCGAAGCATCACTCAAGAGTTCTCTGTGTACTGTCTGAAGTATGAGATCTGCCATCTCTTCAGGAGTTAGCAAGA
>WEIT01000654.1:36401-78601 GCA_013389985.1 Dryoscopus gambensis | reverse complement strand
ACATCAGAACCAAGTGAACGTGACTGCTGCTGCTCTGGCTTGGTAGCAGCCTGCTCTAAGCATAGCTCTGCCCTGATACAAATGACTACAGAATAAGGAGGTCAGGCAAGAATCAGGACCAGAGTCTGTAATGTCTTACAGATGCCATGAAATTATTACAGACCTTTTCTACTGCTCTAAAGCAACTTCTTAAGGTGAATCAGTACAATAAGAGCTTCAGAAGCATATGAAAGCCAAGATCTCATGCTGATCAAACAAAAAAAGACTCACTCCTTCTCCTAAATACATTTTCCAACAGAGTAAAAATCCACTAATCTACTCGTCTACTCTTACAGCACACATCCAGATTTAGAGTTCAGAAGCTAAATGTACAGTTCAGACTGATTTTACTGGAGGACATGTATGCAGACTTCACTGATGTCAGTGAGAATCATGTGGCAACATATGGCCCCTAGAGGCTTTCTTAGCCTTTCAAGTGTTTTAGCTTTTTGCAGAATACTTCAGACTGACAAGCTTCCTCTTTGAGTGCACTGGGGCTTGAAGGAGATCCCCAGTCATAAAGACACTATAGGTCAGAGATAGCACTACNAGATAACCCTTCTTCTTCCTCATCCTTAATCTCTCTGACATGCAGAACCGGCCTGGACAGTTCCTCCAGTGTCATTACTGGGCACTGACAAGGATGTGTTTATCCAGATTTAAGGATAATAAAAACAAGTTTGGCTTCTGCTCTTTGGTACTGTACTGTATGTTTTTTTCATAAAGGCTGTGAGCACCAAAGGATTTATTTGCCTATTCACGTGCGACCAGTTTGCCCTGGTTATGAAAACTGTTATTCTGTTCTACTGTATGTTTGTATCAGAACTATGTTTGTATCTGCCTTGCATTATCTTGTAGGCTGAATCTCCACTCAAGAGTAGAGCATCTTCTACCCCAGGGAGCACAAGATCAGTTGGTCTCTCACTACTGATAAAGACTACAAAAAGCACATATTTATGTAAAACAAAAATTAAGAATGTCAACTTAATGCCTGTAAGAAAAGTCCTATTTTTGTAGTTCTAGAGCTGTGTGATGTGAACAAACAGAACAGAATTCCCCATGTACCATGCCTGTTTGTTTGCTGAAAAAACTAACTTCAAATGGACACATGTAGCTCTAAAGCTTTATGCCCCGCATTTTAACAAACTGTGAATAATTTGTATTTATGTATTGGTTGGTTTTTTCCCCTTTAAGTTTATTGTAATGAGAGCATTCATATCAGGCAGGAGGTAAAATTTAATTCATATGAGAAAAGTGGTAATAATGGCCTGAAAAGCTATCCATCTGTTCCTTTAAATCTCCATCCATAGCTCCAAGACAATTTTGGCTCAGCTAATTGCTCCCTGCTCCCTCCCCAGTACATAATGCCAAGTTGTCACAGTAGGGAGAGTCCTGCCCTGGTCTGTTCTTAACCAGTTTGTGCCCATCCACCCAGCTCAGGCAGGAGATGTCTTTTATGCAATAAGAGGCTTCCCCATGAACATACTGGTGTAGCTACCACTGCCTTTTAAAGAGCAGTCAGTGTAAACAGTCCCGAACACTCCAACAAATGACCTGCTTTGCATCTGTTCCAGGGAAAGAGCGGGAAGTGTAGGCCTGATCCAAAATAACTGTCCTTTGTACTTCCTGGCAGCACTGCAAAGGCCGCTCAAAGCTAATGCACCGCTCCTTATGCTTCAACTTTCATGTGTGAGCAGTAAAGTTAAGCTGTAATAGCACATAAATATTTGCAGAATGACAAATGTTCTCTACAGTCAAGTTGGAAAATGGAATTTCAGGTGACTATCTTCAATTTAATTTACCTCACAGAGGGATTCATTAGAGCCTGAAGTATTACTGTAAATGTCAGATCAATTTATTAAAATAAGGTGCTTAAAATAAAGGTTTACTCCTTCTCATTGTCAAGTCTGTCAATTCTTTCCTTCATAATAGCTAGGGAAAACTGAATGTCAAACCATCTGCAAGTTAAAGCAACATTTTTACCACTATGTCTTGGAACCTGAACTCAGTCACACGTTGATGAAAATGTGCTAGAAAAAGCAGTGTCACTAAGTGCACAAACGAACATGAGATGAAATAGTGAATATTGTATTGATGATGATACAATATAGGTCATTACTTGAGTATTACAAGTAAAAGTTAATTAATCTTCACTTCTGAAAAATTTCAGTTCCTAGACTTCCTCCATATGACCTATTGTGCACTGAAGCTCTTAAAATGAAGGCATGCACTGCATAATGCATTTATTTCTTGGGTAAAGTGGTGGGATATGCAGCACCTTTCCTCTTAAGGAGCAGCAAATGTGCTTTGAATATAACAGAAATGGTAATAAGAAGTAAAACATTTTCCTGTAATGACATGCTTTTACTTCCAAGCAGCAGTGAATGGTTCAGTGTGAGGTCTCATACTGTCATCTTAACATTATCTAAGCATACTTTGCTTCTCCCAGGTTTAAAGTCTTAGGGAAAACTGAAGATAGCAGGAGACAGCACTGGGTTATTTAAGCCATTTTGACAGAGCTCGTAGTGATTGAAAAGCAGATCAGAAAGAATAAAACTAGACAGAATTCTCAATCAGAAGAGTAACCTAATAGGTCTGTTCTGTCTCTTCACATGACTATAGCACGATTTATTTAAAAAGCTTTGTCCAAGGAAACGGGATAGAGGAAAAAAATCAGAAAGCTTTAACAACACTTGCAGTATTTTCATCAATGCGAAACAAAATTAAATACATTTGCTATGTTAAGACAGAGGCTCCTTGCACATCATGATTTAGAATTACTTACTTGGATCAATGTGATGCTAGCTACTAAAGCCACAAATATGCAGCTTGTGACTGTCAGAATATATTAGAATGCTGGAAGAAACAGTGGCTGTGACACTGGTGGCTTTTTAGCTGGACATTTTTTTTCACACTAGGTCCTCTTAAAATCCATTCATAGGTTACCACAAATAGTTTGTAAAGCCTTTCAAGCCCAGATGGGAAGGTACCTTTTAACATTTTCACTGCCACAGTGGTATAGCCAGCCCTTCCCTTCAGTCGGAACGCTGTTGCCTTGACAACCTTTCCGAATTCTCCTTCGCCAAGAGTCTTGCCCAGAACTAGGTTCTTCCGAGGGAATTCCCACTTTGGATCTTCCTGCAGCAGAGAGAAAAGAAACCCTGTAAGATGAAGCAAGGGAAGGAGTGGCTATTCCTCAGGAATAGGGGCACTTCAGTGTGCAATGTTTGGTTGCTCTTTTTGTCAGTACCAGTGTGCTCTTATAAAAGCTTCTGGATATCAAGGTATTTTGCAAATGTATTTTCCCTCACCTGAAAACACCTCCTTCAAAACAAGCTGTATATATAGTCTATGGATAATGCATTATACAGGTCTGGGAAACTGGGTACAAATAAAAAATGAAGCAATACAGGATAAATTCTTGCTTTCAGAATAACTATGAATATGTGACTTCCATGGAGAAGTAAATCAGTTTTACTAACAGGAAAAGGCTTTCCTTTAAGAATTCATCAGCGACAACAATCATCCTCTTATAAAATTAGTGCTAATAAGCCTTAAGGTTGCAAAATGATGATATACAGATATACAAACGAGACAAGAAACTAAAGCAACCAGAGCACAAGGTCTGTGAAGACCTCACTATATAACATTCAAATAGATTTGATGTTATATGTCATATAAAGTGGCAGTATTTCTCTACCATGCTGGTTCATGAAAATGCCCCATCTGGCAGGACTCCTGGGTAGTGTGTCATTCAAAGCAGGAAAAAAATCAAGTAAAGGTATGACAGCATGACTGGGCAGAAGTCTTTAAATGTGGGTAAAACTCCCACACCAACTGAGATCTACAATCTGTGTATCAGAAATCAGGAAGAGATCTCAGCAGGGATTTTTGTGTTACGTTTTAAACTTAGCCTTGTTGTAGTACTTTGGCAGATCGTAGAGAGTACAAACCTGCTGATCATTGGTACTTAACTGGACAATGTTAAAAGCAAAACCACAGTACTGTCAAATGTAGTTACATCAAAAATCATCGGCTTAAATTAGACTTAAAATGTTACAATGTATTAAAGTGTAACAAAAAAGGAAGAACATACTGGCCTTATAGAGCAAATTAAAATGTTTATCCAATTACTTATGAAGTATCTTCAGTGCATGTGATTTCCAATGCTGTTATTTGAAGGTAATGGGTGTTTCCATGAATGGACTGCATTTCTGTAACATTGTCTGCATGCATAAACAAGGCTGACATCAAAACAGAGCGTGCAAAATGACATCGAGCTTACTGGTATCTTAAAGGTGTCTACTGACACCTGGTTCTCCATGGAATCCAGGGAGGGCCGGCGGACATTACTGGAAGAGTAGCTGATGGGGTAGGACTGCGCCGGGCGCCGGAACGTCATTTCCGCGGAGGCGATGGGCGGCTTCGGGGAATTCTTGTGGTAACGGTGGATGAAATAGTAAGAAACCAGCACGGAGATGATGAAGCACAGCCCCACTGCCCCTGTGATCACAGTCTTGCACACACCATCACATAGTTGCTCTGTGGACCAAGAAGAGCTTCTTAGAACTTTTCTTACAGTCTCTTACTTCTGATTTGGCTGGGCATATAACCCGCACAGGTGTGGCAGAAACACAACTCAAAATAATGTAAAAACCTAGAGAAAAACTTAATAGCTTTTATTCAACGTAATCTGAGAAGTTGCAAATATGTCCACTGCACCTATCACTTGTTTTTAGTTTGGATGCCAGCAGGTAACTGTTTGCCTAAGTGCCTGTGTAAAGGTAAGAACGCTGAGCTTGAACATGACCCCATGTTCTTCATCTTTAGAGACACTGGCTACTTCTGACTCTCCTCTTTAAGCCACAGTCTAAGGTCTTCCTTTAGAAACTAAGTTGCTTTAAGTCTGTGTGCCCCTAGACAACATCCCTCGGGGGTTCACTTCCCCAAAAAATTGTGACACCCAAAATACTGTCCTTTACACTGTTGTATCTAAAATCAGGATTATCTGATTTCAGATACATAATAAATTATCTACATCTGCACACTGCATTTCAGAAATAAGTGAAACAGCACACTACCTTTCTAGAATGAAAAACAAAAGATAAATAAAAAGTAAAAAGAAGCTTTATGCTTCCCTTCTCTTATGCCTACTAAAAATTTACTCTATATTCTAAATAATTCAGTTTTAAAGATGAAAACTATTTCATGCTATGTTTATTATTAACCATAATAGAAACAATTTAAAATATCCATTATCTGTTTTAAACAACTGCACAAGGCTTTTCTGTTTAAACAAAGGTCAGTGAAAAAGATAATGTACTCCTCCTCCTAACACCATGGTTGCTGGTTATCTCTCACATTTTGAAGCTGAGATTTTTCAGAAATTATCAGGAAGCTGGAATTAATTGAAAGTAATAGAAATCATTATTCTAATTCTCCTGGCTGCCTCTGCAAATATCAGGTAAGTCTCACTGAAATGCAAATGCTGCTGGAAATCAAAGGATGACTGACTTGTTTGTCATGTAGTAATGAATAAAAAAGAATCCTTAGCCAAGGCTATAAATGACCCACTCTGGAAAATTTTCAGGCTCCATAGTAGATGTCAAGGTGCCAGTTCTTCACTAGTTTTGTATTAGCAGTCTCTGACCAAAGATACTGCTTATTAACATGGCCACAAGCATAGACTGTTGTGTATATACATATGATATAAACAGAGAAAAAGATTACGGAGAGAACAGCAGATAATATTTCGACTTACCTTTGATATCATCTTTCTCACAGTAACAGTTCTGCCTCGGGAAGCAGTAACAGATACCATGTCCTGACTTAATTCCAAGATTTCCAATGCCCTTCCCATGGCCACCAATAATGTTTCCACCTAATCAAATACAGACAACAGGCTAAGATTCTTACATGTAGTTAAAGGGAAAAGTCTCAGTTTTCTATGTGTTTACCCCAGTATGAATCTGAAATTTACCAGGGAGCACAGTGCAGGGATAATGACAGGGACTCCTGAGAGAGATCAAATCTAAATTCTGAAATTTCTGAGATTCTGAAATGGGGGGTCCTTGCACTGTTTAAGCATTAGTCCTCATTAGCAGTTATTGAGTTCCATTTCTGGTTCTGATGCCAGTTTCCTCTTACCCTACTGTTCTAGGTATCATCTGTTCCACTGTCAAAGGGAGATAATGACACTTAACCACCTCCGCAAAATGCCACAGGACAGTCTAGTCAAAGTACTTAGAGCAAATGCCAGATTAAGTGATAAAAAAATGAATCTCGCTACCTAAAAATGCATTATTTATTATTAGGAAAAAAGTGCAGAAACTCATACTGCTGATTTCTAGTAGGAGTTCCTCATGCAGAGTAGCATGAGTAGTAGAAATGCAGCAACTGCATTTCCAAGTAAATAATTTTTTTCTGCGTATATTATAAAAATGACCATTAGTAGTAACTTTTTTGGTCTCTAAACTGCCTTAATCACAAACAGCATTTTACAGACAGCTCAGGTGGTTGAGACTATGCTGAGTCACTGCTCTCTGAGCTGACACTTAAAAGCATTGGTGTTCCCAAAAAATTCTCATTATCCTCCCTAACTCTCCCCAGCCAACTTCCTCCATCATGAAGAGGTGATGAAATAAAGTTTCCACTTGCCACAGAAAATCGTATGTATTCATCTATATCTGCCTATGTTTGAAGACAAGGAAGAAGAGGGAAGCAGGGAATGAGCCAGTCCTACCTACCCTGTTCTTGAGAAGTTGCTTACTGCATAAAAATCTCATCCTCAGAATGCAGTTAGGTTTCCTCTATTTGATAGGCACAGCCACAGCACCAGCTGTTTCAGCTGAGTGCCCTTGAATGTAATATTCATAGTGTTACTGTGACAAAGCAATTTTGGGACTCAGGGACATAACCATCACAATGAGAAATGAATTACAAAAGTAAGTATTTTCACAACTGTCTGTACTTAAAGAATATCCTTGATCTTAACACAGCTCGGCCTATTTATTGTTTGCCATTCCCAAAGAAACATCCCCTGCCAGTAAAAGCTGATAAAATGGTACTCCTGCAGCTCTGAGCTCCCAGAACACGTTCATTTTTTTGTCTGCAAGTATACTGCTTTTGGGCACCAGCCCAGGTTCTGAATTGTGTCAAGTCATGTATACAATTATTCAACTCAGGCGTTAAAAGGGCACGCATAGCATCCTGAAAACTTTTCTTACTTGCCTGCTTATTATCTAGCAAGACAATATTTCTTTCAGGTTTCTGTTGAGCAAAGCATTTGTTGTTGCATAATTATCTTTCTGATAACACTAGTTTACAATACACAATCCAGTTCCTCTAAGACTCCATTTTAAAATCTAAACTTGGACTATATGATGTCAGTCAGAAGATGCATTCAAGAAACATCTATGTCTTTATTCCTGAATGAGACTGTTGGATAAAAAGATCCACTTAAAAATTATCATCTCACAGTATATCTGTATATCTTCAGGGTGAGTTGTGAACTTGCAGGTATTCACAGGTATATGAGTGGAGTGTAGAAAAATGTGTTCAAGTGTTCAAGTAAAAAAACCCAACACAAATGCATTTCAATTCTTCCTTCATAAGTTCTGCTCCTATGAGTCTCTGCCTGGATCTTCAAATAGGTAAGGCATTGGATCATTCTGATGGCCGCCTGTCAAAAAAGGGCAGGTACATTTCCCCAGATGATCCTTTGCAAACACATTTATTTTAAATGGAAATTTGTTTCTTCTTACTTATTTAACTGGGAGTTCAAACAGGCATGGTTCCTATCATACTGTGCTTAAGTTAGGAAGTAGGGCATTACCATGCCTCAAACTTATACCTCTTACAGCAAGTACTTCCACTGAAAAACACCACCTGTGAATGAACAGGGAGCAGAGCAGGAATTAATGAGAAAACCTTATCCCTCCATCAGCCAGGCAATGGGTGTCACCTGTCTGGCTCAAAAAAGCTCAAGATTAATCCCCACAACCTTAACTTGCTTGTATGATTCAAATGCAAGCATGACAATGCAAAGATGTTGAGCTTGTAGAAGTATCTGCACTCAGGAAAGTGAAATTTGAGAAGCGATCAGAGGTGACGCAGAAAAGCCCATCCTAAAACATTCCCTACTTGTGCAGTCTTGGGGGCACACAGCCGGATCTTTGCCCTCCACCACGTCACAGATGCCATCTGGACAAGTCTTGATGCTTGGGGTGCACGTGGAATAGTTTGTGGTGATCCCTGTTAACAGAGAAACAGCTGCACTAATACCAGGAGGAAGGAAAAGTTCGTTGCGTTTTCTCAGGGCACACTGACACTCCAAAGCACAGGTTATGGTGCCTTTTAAAACAAACATTCATGGCTATAAACACCTGCTAAAGTAACAGACAAGAAAACAGATAAAAGCAACTGGAAGAAACATTTTTTTTGCTATCTCTTCTGCTTTGACAGCCCTTTGGTCATGTCACTTGCAGTTACAGTGAATACTGCCTGAAAAAGAGCTGGCTGACCACTTTGAGACTGAAGAGCAGCTTTCACATCTGAGGATGTCTCTACACAATTTCACCCACTTGAATATGAGGGTTAAAGAGTGGCTGTAGAGAATGTATGACACTTATGCAGTTTGAAGGGATCAAGCATTGGCACAGAACCATTGCTCTGGAAGAGTCAAATGCTGTCACCCATCAGATCTGTGCTACAGACCACAGAAAAGAGACACTGCTTTGTGCTCACTGTCTGCCAGGTACACCTGCTCAGCACCAGCTCCAGTTAACTGCTGCAAGCTCAGTTCACTACCTGCTGCTTTATGCATCGTGTTCAGCATCACCAGGGACAAGATCAAGAATGACCATTCCAACTTCACCTCATTTTCCTTCCTAATGCATGCTTCATATGGGTATTACAATTATTTTTTTTTAGCCCCAGCTTCTGTGTAGTTTACCATACCACGTCTTCCAGCCAGAATAAATCAGTTTGTATCTACGGAAGTCAAATGCACAATTAAAACTGAACAGAAGTTTGACTTCGCACAATATAAACGTACCTTTTCCACTCCCCTGTCTCCACTGGCATCTTCCTGTTAGCACTCCCAGGCCACCACACTCTTCACACTCAGCACGGTGCTTACTTATAGCACAAGAGTCAGGGCAGTCCTCTTCTTTTTTTAAAACTGTTGGGAAAGGAACACATAAGCAGATCAGCTCAAATCAGGAAAATGCAGTTTTTAGGGGTAGATAGGAAGGAAAGAAAGATGAAGAAAGCAGTGGAAGACTGAAAACTGACTGACCCAATTATCAGTAAACTTAGATAACCATTAAAGAAAAGCCCAGGTGTTTCTTTTCTGTCAAGTAAAAGATAAACAGCAAGATCATGAAGGCATGGTTATGTCTGCTTGATAGCCCACTGTCATTGCCTAGAACTATAGGTATGTACAAACATACTGGTATCAGAAGAATGGAGACCACAGATACTTAGAGCTTCAGACAGAACTTTTAATTAAGGGAGAATAGTTCTTGGGCTAACACCGTAGTAGCCCAAAGAGCACCAGCTAGAAATGAGTGTTTTCAGACAATATGAGGCTTGTACAAAAAAGAAAAGTCCATTGCAGGTTCTTGTTTCTTTTTCTTCAACCCATTTGCTCTTGGCATAGGAGTTCTGATCTGATAAAAGGTAACAGAGCTGTTTATTAGGTAGAATTGCAAGGTTTTCTGTAAAATTCAATGAAGTTTTCAGAGAAATGAGAATGTTTCCAATGAAATCCTCCACTGTGGCTGTTGCAGGATATTTCCAAATTCCTTCCCCATAAGGGTGGGTTGTCACATTGCCCTTGAGAATTTGAATTCAGTGTGATTGCTACACAAATGTTAAGAAAACTATTTTAAAAAATTGTAGAGAGAAAGGGGGAGAAAAATCAGTGAACACATTTAGGCCAGATAGTTCTTTTTTCAAATAGGTAGATAGATATACACATATGCATATACCTATAGACACTATTTCTTCCATGGGAATATGTGAAATACAAAATAAAGGTCACACATGTGCACACACACACTAATGATTCTTCTAAATCAAAGGTCATCATGAACATTATGAATTGCATATAATATCCCACCTTTCTGTGCGTTAGCTCTTCCAACAAGTATCTACTACAGGAAGGTCCGAATCAAAACTCAAAATCCAAACTCTGTGATCTGTATCTTGCAGCTCAGATTCATTTTCGTTGCTAATGCCATCATTTTATAGATGGCCCTGCTAACGCATCACCTCATACCAGCAACACTCATTAATAAATAAATAGTTCTGACTGGGGTACTTACGAGTCCCTTCCAGGACCACAGTGAGGAGGGTTTTGGTATGTTTCCTGCTCTGCTTGTCTGTAGCTTGAACAGTGTACTGTATTTCCTTGCATTCGGGTCTGCGCAGCACAGAGGCATTGCTCACATACAGGGTCCCGTATTTGCCTTCCCGGCCTTGCAGAATGCCGACAGGACAGCAGCTCGTGTTGGGGGCCAGCAACTTGTAGGTGATGTTTACACCACGGAATTTCATGCAGTTTTCAATGCAGATCTTTCCTATCTAGGCTCAAACACCAACAAAGGAATCACAGACAGGAACAAAACTCTACACAAAATTGTTCAGTGCTTCTCAAAAATACCTGAAATAAAATGGAGCATACTATACCTCGCCAAATTCAGCATTTATTTGGGGTTTACAGATTTGTTATTTTCCTACAAATGCAGTATGTAAATGCTTTAAATGTGATTTATTCTCAGTAAAAATGAGAGGTAAAGCATTATTGTTGTCTTCAGACCAGCAGTGGAAATGCAAAAAGTCTTGACACAGAGACTCAGTGGCATTTGGTGCCTACTGCTGATGGTCAGCAATTTTCAGTGAGAACAAGACCCTGTGATTTGGGAAAGTCTAAGTTCAATCCCTGCTCTGTCCCAGGCTGACCAGTGAAAAAAAACTTCTGTCATCTTTGAGAAATCAAAGAGCTCAGCATGAACAAAGCTGAAACTCTTTCCAAATAACATAGAAATTACTATTACATAATTTTTGTAACATTACAGTCAAAATGTTTCTGTCCAGCAGAGCTCTCTAAAAGCCTTAAAAGGAATAAGAACCTCATTGTTTCCCATTTGCAATTTTAAAACATTTTAAACTAAAAATTAAAATAAGTTGGTTTGCCATATTTCTGCGTGCCAGACTATTTAGGCTAGAACACTCCTCAGTCTGAAACACATCTTCTAAGAGGCACAGGAACGTAAAGCCCCATCTCCTGTTCAGCTCCTATAGGAACTGATCCAAACCTCACTTTGGTTTTTCCATTTACAAGAGTGGGATTTCAATCAGGCCCAGAGGCATTGGCTTTCCTTGCAGGGAAAACCACAATGTGAAGGGTGGGGTGTTATTGAAAGGAACTTGTTGATGGATTATTTTCAAATGCTGCAGTTAAGAAATGTTTTCAAGAAACGCCACTGCTGGTAAAAGCATATCTGTACATCTTGGTTTCAACATTCTTACTAAAGAATGTTAAAAAAGGGAAGTTTTTTGTACTAAGACCTCTTCCCATGAACCTGGGCTATTTAAAGTCAGAGAGGAAGCCTTTGCAGTTCTAGAAGCATACTTTGTTGTAGGATAATCCCACTTCATCTGACTTATTCGCATTCACATCACTGATGGGTCATTTGGCACCATTCCTGTTGGGTTTTTTGGTGGCAGAATAACACAGACTCTTAAAGCCATCAGAAGCAAGGCCATTTCTTTCTGGCCGTCTCCTCTCCACAACATGCTGGGACTGGCAGGAAGAAGAAGACAAGATTTCCACTGTTCAGAAACTCTGTCTAGACACAAGGTCTAGACACGTCCCTTCCAGCAGCACGTCACCGCAGTTTTGGTGCTGCACTGCAGCTGGCAGCGCTTTGCAACTGCTCGGATGGTGCTCCTTCGAGGCAGGAGGAGAACACAGGATGTTCCACAGCATTAACCTTTACAAAGGCTACACCAACCTGCCCCTTCAGCCTACTCTGTCATAACTGCTGTTTCCAGGAACCTTTCTGATCACAGCAATTTCCTTCAGTGGGGTTGGAGAACACTCCATAAATTCAGGGTCCCTGAAGAGCAGATTATCCTTAGAATAGCACACTGGCCAGTTTTGCTTTCTCTGTATAATTTGAGGAGAAGCTACAAGGCCCCCCCCTCAAGAAATTTCTACAGGAAAGACAGACTTTCTCTTTTCACCTGATTCCACTAAGGAAAGCCCAACCTTGTAACTTTGCTCTGCTCCACAAGTTCTAGAGCCAGCTCAGCTCTCAGGTGCAGCCGAGCACAACTCCAGCGGAAAAAGATAAAAACAGCAACTTCCCCTTTTCTCTTGAGGGTGAAAAATCAAGTAACCAGGGTAAAGGGTAGTCAGGTTTAACATCAGCTTACAGGGGAGGAACCTACAAAGGTGCAATTTGCAAGACTCTCAATAGTTAACACAGAAATATCATTATCAGAAATAAGAACAGAAAAATCCGTCTTTTGAGTTCCAATGTTTAATAAAGTCTGGATAATGACAATGTTCCTCTTCACTGAATTCCAGGGACATTTGGACATATAACCTCTCTAAAAATCTCAGCCAATGTTATTCATCATTTGTCTCAGTAAATGTCAATAGAGCTTTAAGTCCTTTGATAAGTTAAATGCCACTGGGCAAGCCTGCACCGTCAGGCCGTGCTTCTGTTATTCAATTCATTTAGCTGCTCAAATAGACAAATGGCATCAGCCCAGCAGTTAATAATTTCTTCACGCTCCCATGTTTTCCTTAGGGCAAGAGACAGTTCAGCCTTCATATTGATTTGGCCCAGTACTTTCCCTGACTACTCTGGCACATCAAGGCTAATTATGCAGCCAACTTTAATAATGTGAAGTGCTGGGGACTAAACTGCTTACACTGACTTGTGCTCCAAGCTGAGCACACTGTAAATTCAAACCCAGTTTCAGAAGTAAGTGGATGACACTTTAACTAACTGAAAACACCATCTCCAGAGCCAGGATACGTTTTGCACTTCGCTGCTCAACAATCAGAACAAAATCTCTTTGTGAATTTGTGTTCAGGCAGCACAAAGAAAAAGATCTCTTCCCAGAGACTTGGAGTTCTTGCCAGGAACAGTTTTCCCTGCTAGTACTGCCACCCAGTGAAACTGCACCATTAGTGGGAAATGCCACTGTTTCCAAAGATCCTAAAATTCCTCTTCAGATGTTTGACTCTCATGACAGCATTCAAAACCAGTAGCTTTAGAAGTCAACGGGCTTTTTTTGGTTGTGCACCCTGTAACTAAAAAATACTCCCAGATTTTAAAACTAAAGTGTTCAAGCAATCTAGGGTATGCATAGATAACTAATTTGGTTGTCCAAATTTAATCTGAAACTTATTCATTCATAATAATATTGTATGCATACACCTATATATAAAAACATGCACACAGAATAAAACCCAACCAATTCATTAATCTAAATTCATACATACCTAACAGGTAAGTGTCCACCTGTTTCAATTACAGTCCTGTTGTGACACAGATACAGTTGGGTCACATTTCTAGATTCAAGAGTTAGACTATGAATATCTTACATACCTGTGGTGTTATTTCTTTTAGTGGGAAACCCAGGTTTCAACCTATCCCCAGGCAGCAGGTGAGGGTCAAGCTTTCACAGTCTGGTGCTACAAAACCCTCAAACCTAACATCAAAAATAATTTGATCTTCACAAAAAGAACAGACTATCCTCTGAAGTTTCTAACAGACTGCAAATTGAAAAATTGCAGCCACAAGGCATCATGAAATGTCATAAAGGAGTAGCTTTTTGTAGTGAGGCTGCTAAATGAGCACACTTGGTACCTTTCTCTTATTTAGGATATTCAGTACAGACTATGGACAAAATGTCCCTTGTCAGAGCAGTATAATTTTTATTGGTCACATACGGCCTGTTCTGTACTCTGAAGAGCTATCAAGCCACAATGCATCTCATCAGATTAAATATAAGAACATGCAGTATATGTAACTTCCCTTTTTCTTTCTTTTTACAATTCCCAGAGGCTTAAAGATTAGTAAAACTTAGAAGACTTTTAAGGAAGAATTAATGAATTGGTTTTCTCTGCAATTGGGATGAGCATATTTTAATCTCAGTCCTCCTCTCTGCTACAATAGTTACAAGGCACACTTTCCAGCAGCTCTCCCAAAAGGGTTCATCACCGATGTTTTTAACATTCATTTCATAATATTAATTATATTGAACTAGTTTCCTATTAATGTACACATTCCATAGGAATTACATTGTAATTTTCACCTGATTAATGTCAGCCTGCTAGAATGTGTCTCTGGAAACCATTATTAATGGCAATGCTGGTGATTAAGCTAAAACAAGAAACACATTAATTACTAACTAGCCATTACCTAAAGAAAAGCCATTAATATACTGAGACTCCAATAGCTGGACAAATCTCTTTTTTTTGCCCTTGACATTGTTCCAGTTATTCACGCCTAAGCCACTGATGGCAACTCCTCCTGTCCACAACACATTATTTCTTTCCATTAGTACTTCCACGTGTGGCCCCTCCTGTTATTATGTAGTGGGAGAGGCAGTGCCCAGCCTAGCTGCCTACTACATCCAGCACCAATCACACTGACACCACATTTTTCATTGATTCTGCTTAAAACAGGTAAAACCAGTGAGCACTTTAATGCATCTCGATGCCCCAGTGCTCCAGCTATGAAGCTCCATCAGAAAGTGGATGTATAATTAACATGGTTCTTACCTGTGCGAAGCGTTCAGCGTTTCTGTTCACTGTGAACTGGTAAGTTATGTTTGAAAACTGAATGCTGACAGGGAGGATGGAGACATTGAAATGAAGCATCACCGATCTTTCTGGGCCATGAAATTCTGTGTCATTCACCAAAACATCAAGCTGGAAGGAACGATGCTCTGTGACTGAAATGTTTTTATTCAGTACCAGTTCTGTGAAGCCAAAGATTAGACTATTAGCAACCCACATTACCTGCAAATGCATATTTTAATACTGCAAGCCAAACAAAAATAGATGTAGCAAATTTAATTATACATATCCAAGTTTCCTAATGGGAAATAGAAGGCGAGTTAAATATGTTCTTATGGAGTTATGTTCTCTGTCATTCAAGATGTTTGGGAGGCCTTCTTCCCTTCTACCTACCAAGCTGAGAATCCTACAATCAAAACCTCTTGCTTATCAGTTTATACCTCATCATCCCATACACGCCCTATTCCACACACCGTAAGCTCAATTTTTCAGTACATATTTAAAACATAATGGTTTTTTTACTTGAAATTTCTCAGCTTTCTTTGGCTCAATGTTCACAAAATGCTTGGAAAAGTTAAAGAGCTTATTGGTCCATTACTAACAAGCAACTTCTCCTTTATTTGAAGAAAGAGTCCTTACTGTACTCGTGCCGAGTTCCCCTCACTCGGCTGCCATTTGGGCTGAAGTGGATTTCATCAAAGATGTGCTCTACACGAAATGTTTCATTGATCCAGGGATCATCAGTAATGATGGTTCCTGTGTATTTCTTTCTGCTGCTTTCAAGGGGATAAATAGGTGTGGTGTCTGCATCGTACACAGTCAGCGTGGAAAGAACAGTGCCCTGGAAGGAAACAATACATGGCACTGCTGAAGGACCTGAAGCTTTCTTCTGATAACTGTTTTGGAGATTGAAATATCGGTCAAACAAGACCTTACAACTTTCACTGAAACCCAGGTAAATGTATTCATAGGTGTCTTGTCAAGACTTGTTCTAGTCAGGAGATGGCAGCAAACTCCCAAAATCAGTCTTTTCCCTTCCAGACACAAATATGATCACAATGTACTTTGAAGGGAAAACTGACTAACAAGAGATCTTGTTGTTAGGAAACAGAAGTTCTCTCATGAAACACACATCATTTATGCCCCCTCCCAAAAAGTCTTCTCTATACCATCGACTTATAAAGGGTCATCACTCCCATGGAAGAGCCAAAGAGCCCACCTGTGTACTCTACCAAAGCAAGGGGTGTACGTGCGCAGGGGCACCAAAGACACCCAGGGATTCAGACCTCTTGAAAGATCAGCTTGGCATGGTAATGGAAAAATGGGAGGACACCATTAAAACAAGATCCTGGAGCTCGCCTTTAACAACCTGGAAACTTCACAGGTGCAATGTTTGTCTGTAGAAATAAACCACTACTTCTACAGCATCCTAATAAATGTTCTGAACACAGCTCTGATATATTACATAGATTTGCATGTATGGGACAGATACACACATACACTTGCTCTAACAACACAATTTTAATCCCCTGGGGGAAGCAACCCTCTAATAAACAGAACAGAGCTCAGTATGGAGAGATGCAGAGTGATCCTGACCACAGACTCAACAATTGTCCATCCCAACCTTGGAAACTCCTCAAATTTCTTCACACTAATTACTAACCCAAACTCCTCCTTCTTTGGGATCTGAGTAAGACATAACTTGGGCAGAGGAATCCTACAAAGAGCATTTTACAATCACAGATCTGCAGAGTATGGTGTGTTGATGGACTCATTACCAAGATCATTACCCAGGCAGAACATGATGCTTCCCAGGAGTCATGCCTCCCACTGGTGTGCTCCTATTCCAGGGACTTGGTAAAGGAGAACATTACCTCTTTCCTGTTGAACTCCACGACAGCATCTGCAGTATCAGTGCCATTGGGAAGGAAAGGAGGAGAGTCATCTTCATCTAACACACTGACCAGGAAGGGCACCTCAACCTGCATTTCCCTGAACCCCTCTCTGACGGTGCACTTGGCAATGAGCTCGTATCTCTCTCTCTCCTCCCGATCCAGGCGCTGTGTCACCTCCACACTGGTGGTGCTCTCGTTGTACCAAAAGGGAACACCTTCAGCTGGAAAACAGCCACAACACACACAGGGATGATCACTTCCCAGCATAGGGCTCTGATGGCTTCAATACTCTTTTGCAGTCCAGTAAATCCATTTGGACATAGTGACTGCACAATAAAAGACAGACTCAGAAGTGAAAAACAGGGAACTTGTGTGGTTATATTAGGGTAGGGAGAACACAGGGACTATATGGGAAGATTCTACAGTTTAGAAGCAGCACAATTTAAAGCTCAAGATATTCTCAGTCTACTTTTAGCAGATACAAAATTCTAAAACTAATCTTTTCTTTAGGGAAGGGGAGAGTCCTCTTTCCCATTTCCTCTGTATACCTCAAAGGCAAAATCTTCAGGCTCAGTTTAGGTTTGCAAAGGAACTTCCTTTGCAGAATCAAATCTAGAGGACCTACTACAACAGAGATCTTTAACAGTGCAGCTGTTTGCATCTTGTGCTGGTATGTGAGCAGCTCAGAACCAATTTTACCTGCTAGCAATTTGTAGGAAATGCTGAGATTCTGACACAGATGATGAACTGAGGGTAACTGGAGCTGATGAAACGCGCCAGGTGGTTTATTCTCCTTGATGTGAAAGGAGAGATCCATTTCTGTGAAGCAAAGCTGCCTTGCTGTCAGGGAACTGCAAGCTGGTGCAGTAGCATTGATCAAAGAGAGGAAAACCGTGGCGCGTGTAGGGGAGTCGCATTCCTTCTCTTGGAAAGGGTGGGATGAAAGGACCACATGCAGCACCGCCTTGGATAACGGCATCCAGTTTCCTACAGCTTCAGGGGGAAGAAATCACTGTAAGAAATATTTTACAGAAGACAAGCCAACAATTCTTCTCCTTATTTTCTACCCTAGTCCATTTTTCCATAAATGATCATTTAATCCTATTATGTGGCAAAACAACTCTTCAATACACCATATGCTGGTGGGAAGACTTTAAACCTTAACAATCTAAATAAGCCAAAAACTACAGGGCTTGGCACCAATTTCGCCCTATAGAATCCCAAAACCAATACCAGCATTCTGTCTGTAAGACACTGACATAAAACACGTCACTGGCAATAATCAACTCTTTGATAGGACTGCTTTTTGAAGGGACTAGAGCAAAGTGGGATGGAAACAGGAAAAATAATGGATGAGATGGCAACAGATACTCCGGACAAACCCATATCTACTACCATTTCAGTCACAGCATTCCAGCAGTTTATTCCAGTTGAGGATATGGACCAAATTGTTTAGGTTCAGAGAACAGATTGCTTCATCAGTTTGAAATACCAAGAGGTGGACAAAAGACAAAACAGAAGTTAAAATCAACCTCTGGCATCTACTAATACATCCTCAAGCCTTATTTTGGTTCCCTTGGTTTGACTACAGACAGCACAGTAATATCTCTGTAATAGATCTAACTTGAAAAGAAGTTCTAGCTTACTTTGATCTGTAGGAACAAAACAAGGCTCTTGAGTTTTGAGTAGCTATTCCTCCTTTGTTCAGCACAAGTATTTGATATACATGAACACCAAGTACCAAAAATGGATGACATTTTAAACACTCAGCACTTCAAAAATAAGGCATTAAGTGTCTGAAGTTGAAAATTTCAACATCAAGGCACCTAAGTCTGAAGGTAGTGTTGATATATGGCTCTTACAAACTGAAGACAGTTACTACAGACTCTCTAACAGTAAAATTTCTGCAACTGATCACAGTGGTATGCCATTAACTCCTCACCCATTTCCTCCTCCACCATCTAATGATACCTAATTTCCTCACAGATCAAAATCACCAAAACCAATTTACTGCTAGAGCATAAAAGAAGAGAAAAACCCCTGAGGTAATTAATTTTTGTTGTTCAACAGTAAGCTTCTCCAACAAAGCCAAATTTCAAGAGGCAGAGAGAGGTACAATTAACTATTTCTTCTAAGAGCTCTTTGGTGTTACATGCAAATGTACTTTGTGAATTCGTGTTACTAGAATTCAAGGACCATTTATGTAAGAGTTTGAGCCACTCTCACAGCATTTGTCTGGACACTAAGCATCCACAGTTAACACAATGGAATTGGTCTCACTTGCATCAGTAGATGAACAAACTGCAAATCTCAGTGTAAAGCGGTGGCATATACAGCTATGAAATGCAGAAAAAATACTTCCAGTAAAGCAACTTTCCCACCCTCCTGGAGTTCCGAGTGTGAGCAACAGGACCTGTCCCAGGTCAGTATCTGCTTTGGCATACTGGTGTGGGTTTCATTGGGTTTGGTTCCTCATTTTAAAAGGGCAGATGTGTTTTTTCCAAATTTGATGCTCATCTTCCGATGAAGAAATCTCATCATCTGAATGTATTTTGCTCTAAGAACAGATACCCCAAGAAGAAAAGCTGGTCTTCTCATACTCACACAGCACGTTAAAGTCTTCTCTGTCCAGGCTTTTGCTGAGGTAGAGAAGTCCCGATTTTTCTCTAATTTGAAACCAAGTATTTTCACGTGATCCTGCTCGAGGAACTATGAGACGCTGGCACAGATGAAAGTGGGCCACTTCCTCATGCGAATCCTTCAAGGCATGGATGCGCAGGAGCGGCATTCCCGCTGGCTCGTCAATGTAGACATTCTCAAAGTACTCTCTCCTGGGGAAGTACAGACCCAAGGCCGCTGCAAAGGAAGGCACAAGAGAGAAGAGGTAGGTCCAGTTAAATGGTTTGTGCACTGGGGTTTTCTTAAGTGATGTGTTTCCAAAGAACCAAAGGCATCATTCTCTAAGAAGTAAAGAAGCATTAAAAAAGATGTGGAAAAAGGCAGATCCCCCTCTGGTGTAAATAAATATGGTTTTACTGCACTGAAGCCAAGGACACAGCCACCAAAAATATGGCCTATAGTTTATGTTCAAGTTAAAAAATCATCTGCTTTTTTGAAAGCAAAACTGCTTTGCTGTAGACAAGGCCCAATTTAAGCTGAACACTTAAGAAAGCTCTGCTTGCCAAATTTTACTTAAGTTCCTATCCGGTGCTCTCAGTTGTAATTCCATTACATCACAGATGATATTCAAAGAAGAAAAAAAAAAACCAAACTTTTGATGAAATCACACACTTTAAAACCCTTTAAACATGCTCTCTCTGTTCAGAGAAAAACCAAAAATTTATGAGTGGTTTGCACACTTTTCCTCAGATTACATAAAACCTCTGTTATGCAGGAGTCCTTTTGTGGCTCCCCCTGCTTTCTAAACAATCCAGCATGATACTCTTGGTACAGAAAACGAGAGTTGTTTAAAAAAATACTGATATGAAAGTGTTTTAAGTATTTTAAATACGACAGATGGGAAAGCTGAGAAGTGAGTGAGAAGGGAAATGTACATTTCTTTTTAGTACAATGACTGTGACTGACCCGATCATCTCCCATCCTGGCACTGCAGACATTTACATTTAGCAGAGCTCAACTGCCCCTTGGTGCCTGTTTCTTCAGCTGATCTTGCCTCACCAAGTCTCTGTGCAACGGCCTCTCTACCTGTTTGCAGTGCTTCCCTCCAATTTCACTTCTTGTAAATGTGATCACAGTGGAATGCTTGATTAGCAAGGAGGGGAACAAAGTGATGCTCAGTGCACTCACAGAGACTGAAAACACTGGAACTGTCACTCTTGGACTTCATGTGCACTGACAGTCAGTACTTGTTCTTATCCAAAAGAATACTTGAATACTGCAGAATTATGCATCATTTAATCCAACTGATAAGGAGTCATGCATATAAAAAAGCTCACACATCTGCTGAACAAATGTAAACAATAACAACTTCCATATGTTACTAATACAAAGCTCTCTCAGCTTAAATCGAGCCGGATACAACTGGAAATGATGGTAAGGCAGCAGTTAAATTAGGGATATAAGGCCAAAACATGTTCAAAATAGCATCAGGCTACAGCACATACTTATTTTGTATTAGTATTGGATCCATACACTGCTCTACTGAATGGAGCACACCGCAAACAAACTGTAAACAAGAGACCTCTAATTTAATTTAGAAGTACCACAGAAACCATTGTACCTTGCAATGATTCATGACATCATCTGTATCCCTGGATGCAATTACATCCATCAGGTTTTCAGAGGCCCATTATTTTTTTTTCTACATATACCTTGCAATATATGAATAAAGTGGTAAAATAATATGGTAGGTGAATTCGTTGCAAAGGAAATAATTCAAAGAGAAGCAAACCAGACTTTTTTTGAGAGTTTTAGAAAAGCATTAACTCTTGACATTTTCTGTTTGGAAAAAAATGGTTACTTTTGATTCTGGTGCTATCACCCTCTCTTCTTTGTAAGATTCCTGAATATTTGTATTAAATTTCATTAAATTAAGTCCCTGCGTCTTTACTGAAGCTCAGGAAAACTTGGGGAATATGTGCTGCTAGAACTCCTAACAAATGGGTTCCATAACATGAGGAATAAGATGATATCCAAGTAGAAAGCTCAGTCCCAGTGCAAGTACTAGACTCCCGTAAGGTATTTCATGTAAAAACTTGATTTTAAAACAAAGAAAACTTCACAAAAAGTTCAACACTGAAAATTCACTATGCAAGACTAAAAAATCACTTTCAACTCACAAACGCACACAAATGAGGTTTACACAACCCTATCTATGGGGTAGAGGAGTAACTGTTATTTCCTTATTTCCAAGACTGGGATGAACAGTCCTGTGTGCTCACATCATGCAGTACAAGAACCAGCACCGCCGCAGAGACATGAAATCACCTCCAGCAGAATGAGCATATATAGAGCATATATAAACAATATCAATGTGTGACATGTGAAGTTGGAAAGGGAGACAAACGGAATATTTTTAGTTGCAATTATTTGCTTCCTTATCTTAAACAAGTGTGCTAATCTTTATACGCTTCGCTCTGCAAATGAGGGCTCACACTGCACGCAGGTACAATCGTGTTTAACCAAGCACATAAATAATTATGACAGACACGGCCACTTAAATGCATGAAACCTGGCACGCAACTGGATCTCAGCAGAGCTCAGCACCCTGACCGCCCTGCATTCATAAGCAAAAGTTAATATTGATGCTGAAGACTCTCTGAAGTTCTTTGGCATCAGTTCATAGGAGGAGTCTTCTCCATTGTCAGGAAAAAAGGGGAAAAATCCTGTAATTTAAAAATCTGATTTCTCTGTAAATAACAGAAATGTAAAACAATGCTTTGTATTCTGAAGAGAGGAGGATTCCTTCATAAAATAATTTAGAATTTCCATATTAATTAGCTGGAAATGTATTTCACAAGTTTAAAAGCCACTTGAAGAAATTAGAAAAAGCTGCTGTAAGAGATTTAAATAGACACATGATCTTTTTCTACCACACTCAAAGCTAAAACTGATGAAACTAAATTCTGTCCATCAAAAGTGTTGGTTTTTAGTACAGAGCAGATTTCTATATTGAGGACAATACCCGAGGATAGTTTTAAGTGACACCAGTAGATACGTTAAACTTTCAAGTTTTACTTAGAAAACAAGTATTTGAAGTGAAGAGACTTTATGACACTGTAAAATCAATAGAATATATACATATAAATATTTGATTTAGCCATGTAACAAGATGCACCCAATGTTGTGAAATTACTGGGATTTTGTAAAGTGGTTTGTGTCACTCTGACTCCATTTCAAGCACTGAGAGAGATGAGAGATATGCAACAGACTGCCCAGGTCACAACCACACTCTGCATATAAATCTTTGGGGGCTAATTTTAAAGGAGACCTTTGAAGTAGAAATGTAGCACCCACTTCTCAGAGCTGTGTTCATTCCTTTAAACCATAGTGAGTTAAAACCAGATTCAATAAACTTGCCATCTGGCAAGTATGCTGCAGGAGGAAGAGGTTCTAATCCTGGCCACAGTTCCTTGTGTCCTGAAAAAAAAAATAATCCCTTTCCAAGGACTTGTGCAAGCTTCCTATGGAAGCCAGATGGAGTTTTTAATGAATCTGCCATTTAAATAAAGAGGAATTGAGATGGTTACATTCAAAACTGATGGTTAAAGTGCTTTTGCTTAGGAATTAAAAGCAGAGAAAAATTTTGCATTACAAGCTTGAAATGCACCTCAAGAAGGCTGTGCTCTGTAACATCACAGACTCACAGAATCATTAAAATATTCTGGCATCTCTGAACATTTTTTTAGAGGATGCTTCAGCTCTCCATACTACAATCAGCACAGGAAACATGGCAACCTCTGATGGATGAGCAATATTATGGGATAATAGCATATCAGTAACACACAGAAGAGAAAAGTGATCACGTTTAAGCGGATGTAATGCTACTAACTAATAGCTCCTACAGGAAATAGATACAGTTATGACAGCAGTTTTCCAGTTCAGGGAGAGAAAGTAGGTAAAATGAGAGTAGAGAAATGAGATTATATGTACTTTGAAGCCTTCATGATTGCCTTTTGAAATAAGGCAATTTTTCACGTGGCTTTTTTCAGTCATGAATGATTAGGTAAATAATGCTTTTTTTTGATACAAATTGATTTTTTTCTGTAGACAATTTGCTGTACAAAACTTTACATGTTTTTAGTGCTTTTTATGCTTGCCACTATTGTCTTGAGCAGCATTTGGGGATGACTCTTGATGAAAACTGTTAAACTGACTATAGCAACGTTTTATGCCTAATATCGACCTCGATGACAGAAAACTCAGTTTAACTTTTTAGTCACAAAATGAAGGAGCAGGAAATTTTTTTATTAGATCTAGAGGAAGACTTTGCTGTAAGGCATTGTCCCAAACAATGTCTGTAACCATCTTTCAAGGTACAACTACAGACTTCAAACAAACTGTTTTGAAGTGAATTATCCAAGTCACGAGATTTGCTCTGGGAAAGGACATGCTTCGATAATTGGAAAACCATCTCATGCCTGGGTGGATCGCCTGCAGAGTCTCAAACATGTCAGATATGGTGACAAGAGAGGACAACCAGCAGCCAGTGGGGTCGCTGGTCAGGAGCATCCTGTTTCCCCGATGCAAAAGACAGAAGACCCATCCCCAACATCCTCTTCTGAAGAGAAGCTGGTGCAGGTAGCAGCCAGTGAACTGCTGGTGAGTAAAATGCAGCAGCTCCTTCGCTCTTGAACCCAGGATCCAGAACCGAAGAGCCAAACTCACAGACTGGAATGGCGAATGCAATGCACTGTTCAAATTCAGGGCTCTCCACTTGGCCAAACCATTTGCCCCAAGCTAAGTAGCAGATGTCTTATTGAGCTCATACTCAAAATTCAAAGTTTAAATGACCATTGCTAGGCTTAAGCTACATTATGCATTTGAACAAAAGGTTCACTCTTGATTTTTACAAAATTCAAATGGCTGAAATAAAGCATTATTCTCTAAAGTTACTCTGGGTTTCATTACTCATATAACTGAAAACTGTCTCTTGAGCCTGAGTGTCTGTTACCTTCCACCTTCTTTTCACTAGTTCATGTTATAAGTTACACTTTTATCCAGTAAACGAAAATCTTCACAGATCTCAAGGTGCCTGCTGGATGAATATGCACTTAAAAACAGTAGGAGGAGTTTGTGTTTTTAAAAAGACATAAGGAAAAAAAAAATCAGCAAAATGGAAACGATGGTCATTTTTCATTCAGCAAGCAGTACACACCTATATAACCCACATCTGACTAAATTTACTCAGAGCTTCTCAGCATTTTGGAGGACAACACAACAATTTATTTAGAACAGAACAGCCCCATGCAATCAAAATCCTTAATCCAGAATTGACATGCATCTCCAAGAAAAGGGAGATGCTTTTAATGCAATGATAGCTCTGCCAATGTAACATACAGGATTTAATGATAGAACAGATGAACATGGGAGTCTGTTGTTAATAATCCTCCATTTGTTGCACAGCATCAGATTTCAACAGGCAATTATCTGCCAAGGTTAGTTTTGTGTTCCTGAAATAATTATCTTTACTTCTGACAAGTAGCCATTACGTTCCATTACTAGTATTAATATACTAATGTTCAATTCGTCAGAGAACAAGGCCAGTAATACACTTTTATATTTTAAATTAAAGGACTTGCCCACTTAATTCCCTGCTAGTCTCTACACAATTAGGAAATAAACTTGCCCTCATAAACCAGAAAGTCTGTAATTTAGGAAGAACACCATCAGTTGACAGAAAAGTAGTATGGAGCAGCAGAGCTAGAAACACCACTCTGGATTCAATCGTCAGCTGAGCAGGTGGTCAGGCACGAGCCAGCCTGTGCCAGCTGGGGACACAGCAGCGGTGGCACCGCGACCCTGGGGCCACCAAGGTGCCTTAAATGCCCGCACAGCCAGGCAGCAGGGCGAGCCAGCCTCCCAGCCACCACACAGGGCAGGCTGCTTCTTGCACAGGTGCATGTCATTAAAACTTCTGGTTTTATACAGAGAAGCCCAGTCAAATTCCGCCACCAGTTCGCTGAGTTAAGGCTGCAGCGCTCCTGCCTCGGTGTAACTCCCAATGGGTTTGAGAGTCACCACAGCAGTGACAAAGAGGACAAGTGGCATTCTCCTAAATGACTGGCAAGCCATTAACGCAGCTCGGCAGCATGACGTTACTTACTTTTAGATGTGTCATTTTTAAGCTGATCACTGCAGAAATTGTAACACGTGGAATATGAACACAAGAACATAAGAAACTGTACTAAAGTGAAAATTAAATTTTTTTCCTTTTGTCCTTTTTATTCCCCAAAGCTTGTCCGCTGGACCCCATGTTAGAGTGGATCAGGTATAGACCATTGTAGAAATTAACACCAGAATTTTCTTACAGTACACTCACTTATGGAGCTGGATAATTGCTAAATGTCACGTGTCAAGTACATTTACATGTAGCACAATTTCTGGAGAACAACAGAATAAATTTCAGTACCAGCAGTATTGGTGAAATACATGTGTTTTACAGAACACAATACCTCCAGGGAGAACAGGTCCTTACGAAGTGATGGTAAGCAGAAACAGTCCTTAACTAGAATATATTCCAGACCTGTTAAACTGCTCTGCCCTAAGTTAATTGCCTCTCTTGCGATTTTCCTCACCAGATTCCCATGCTCATATTGAAAACACCCCTGAATTTTAGACTGAAAATATAGAAATTAAGTAGAAAGAAATATTATATTAGATATTATATTAAATACAGTATTATGTAACAGATAATTAGATAAAATACAAATATACAATTAGATACAATATTAAATATTCCACTAGTCAGCAAAATGAGAAAGATTTTCTGGTACAGGAAAGAAAGACAGACGTGGTAAAGCAGAAAGATGGATCTGACAAAAAGAAAGTTTGTTTCCTATATCAAGCATATTGAACATAAAATTTTAAAAATGTCCAGATCAAGGACAGACCCTAAATTTATCAAAAATAAACGAATTTTGATTTGTGAGAACTGCCAAGATTTTCATTTTTGCCTCAATTCAAGACTGGAAAATCTGTGCAGCTCAGGATCTACCAGAGAACAGGACATCACCTCTACTGAAGCTTCACTTGTAAGTTCAGATTGAGGTCAAACCTGTGCCTACACTTTTCTTTCAGAGCCTGTACCTCTGGGTAAGTTTGAGAAAACTGCTCTTCAGGTGCCACAAGGGTTAGAGGTTTCCTTCCTCTTGTGTTCTTATCATTTGTTTGGTTTTTTGTTTTGGGGTTTTTTATTACTTTAGCAAAAAGACAAATTTTTGATGCTTCATTGTTCTAAATACCAGTGTTAGTAGAACTTGAACTATGCCTTGTAGAAATTAATACACGTGGAAAGCTTCTGTGAGAGATTGCAGGGGTTTCTGAAAATTCTTCAGATCCTGATTTTGCCACTTCCCCTTATTTGTGTGATTAAATACTTCTTCTTTAAAGTAAGGCTTAATTGTTTGAGAATACCTGGATGTACTTTTGCTCTGTAGGAGTACAGAGCTGCAATGTAAGACAAGGAAACTCTCTATTGTATTGCAGCACAAATTATATTAATAAATACTTAATAGAATTTATTTACTCTGGGTGTGATATTTATGTGCCTTCTAGAATGTGTTTATGTACTATGTGTACATAAAGATTGTGATAATGAGAAGCTAGAGAAGACCAGTGATGTGTCTCACTGTTCTGTGCTAAAACTGACACACGACTTGTATCAAAATCATAAAATAGTCAATTAATAATGCAGTGACATACAAGTGCTCTAAATCCTTGTTACACTTTAATTAGCTTTCACATGTATTTACTCTAACAGTGCTGAGCTCAGAGAGAAGGTAACATTATAGCAGCAATTTGCAGAACAAAGTACTGACAACAAAATATGTTTGTTTCATAAAAACATAATAATAAATCACAGGACACTTATCTGCAGAAATTGTTCAGCATACTTGATAAGATCAAAGGATCCTTAAAGGCAAAGACAAATAAGTTTAAACTAATTATCTTAGTTAAAAGGATATCAGCATCACAATGCATTTCTTACATTAAGATACAGATCTAGATCATTGTGCTGATTCCTTAAATATAGAGTACTACATTTTCACAACCTCAAGTCATGAAAATGAATGAAAACTAATTAACTGTTGATTTATGACAAAGATTTGTAAATGTACAAACTGCTGCATTCCATTACTACTTAAGCTCCAATTTCCCCATTTCTCTTCCTCCAGCTGCACTTGATTCTGCATCACCAAAACGAACGCAAGTCTTCCTGTCAATTATAAATAGATGAAGTCAGACATAAGGGATCACTTTCTGACAGCTCAGCGCAGTTCACAAACACCTCCATCCATTTCCTCTGCCTAAGCCATCTTCAGAGAGAAAACACGCTCAGGTGAAATAAGTACCAATATTTCTCACAGCTTCTTTTCCCCCTCAGCATCACCGGACTGCAACAATTAACAGAACCTTGACCAAATGTAACAGTTCCAATTTGGGATAATTGCACAATGTCTAATTCTTCTTGATCAACACCAGTGACCCTTTACCTGTGTCGTGGTGAGAGGAGTTCGGTTTTCAGAGAAAAGTTGCATGCAATACCTTCTCATTTTCTGTGGAGTGGATGACTCTACAGCATCTGGATCAAATTTTTACTTTGGATTCTCCACTGTTGCACTGGAAAACCTATTTTCTATATTTAGTGCAGATGTGTAAAAATTAGCCTGCTAGACCTCATGTAGTAACATAGGAAATAGCTCGGCCTGAATTGTGTTTTATCCATATCTAGTATCTCTAGCTTCCCTTATTTTCTCCAATTCCTGCAGCTCATGAAAGAGAGAGACAGAGCAGTGTAATTACTGCCTTACAGCAGGAGGCAATCAATGAAAACTTTTGCTGCTGGAGGTTGAAAAGTTGCCAGAAAAAATGGTAATGACATGAACATCCACCCCTCACAGCAAAGTGATCTGTTATTAAGAGCTGCTATTCTCATTCCAAACACTCAAGGGAGCTATGAGCCTGCAGTTCAATTTTTCAGTCCAGGAAGTGAAATCTCACTACAACTGCGAGCTTATTTGTTTATTGATTTATTTGAAGTTTTGTCTTGAATTAATAGAGCATTTTGGTTTAATCACTGTACTTTAGGTTAAGATTACTGTATTTTTAGGTGATCTATGAAATGAAATGAAGAACGTTAAGTTCTTTATCCTATTGTTGTTTTTTAATTTTTATTATCTCATTCTAATACAGATACATATAAGAACTAAAATACTGTTAAGACACACCTGCACTTGAATCTCTAATTCCTTAAGACACCCTGGCAGAGAATACATTTTCTTAAGTGCTCTTACAAGGCAGACTGCTTCTACAATAATTTCATAAAAATCTATATTACACCTGCCATTATTTAAAAAAAAAAAAAAAAAAGACAAAAAAAGAAAAAAAGACAAGAACCCCCACTATCCCAACTGTGAACATCCCTCTTTAATAAAACAGAACTTTTCCTTTGGGGACTTTCAGTCATTACCGCACAGTAGCTACTCATTATGCTGTTGTCTTAAAGCATAAATGTTGTCAGCAAAAGGGCAGAAATTGTATTGACAAGGCTTGGAAAGGGGCCGACAGACCACTAATGATATGTGCTGGGCACTGCTGCCTGTTCCAGACAGCTCTTCTCTACTGGCTTTGAGACAGTCACAAACTACATCGTACCCTTGGCAACCTAAAGGAGTGAAGTAGAGAAGTCTAAAAGAAACAATAGTAAAAGCAGGAGTAAAATCTGGAATAGCAGGGGTCTTTACAGGATTTTAGAAGAGCTTTATTTTCCTTTAAGTGAACTTCTGGGTTCCAGCCCAGTCCCTTCCTAGAGGGCATGCCAAACCACCGCGGACTGCCAAGCAAGCACATGCACAGAACAATCCTCCTGTGATTATTAAAGACTGAATTTGCTTAATATATTTTGTAACTATTTCAACACCTTTTTTACTTTACAAACATTTTTACTATAACAGCTAAAACTTTGCCCCATATTTATACCCTCCACTGCCAACAGAAGAGAAGCAATTCTTTGTATCTATCATACATACAGTCACTATTGATAAAGATTTTACTAAGGCTTCTATGCTGCAATTTCTCTGTTGGGTAACTTCTGATCACTTACTGTCTTTAATTATTAACTATTTCTTCTACAGCAAGGTCTGCACCAAGTCCTGGCTTGCACTGATGAACACACACATAGTCCTTGATGCTGACATTTATTCTGAACTCAGACTACCAGAGCAGTCATTCTGATCACACGTTTTTGATGTATAAACAAACTGTAAGTGACAGACCCAGAGTCAGTGGAAGCGCTGTCATCCTTCAGCGATTAGCTCCTGGGTAGCCCGACCCAAAAAGAATATTGAAACACAAAGTTTATACATTTACATTTTTCTCAGATGGTGAAACTGATGCTTTCTGCTCTGTTTATGTGCTGAAAACACCTCCAGCGGCATCTCCCGTCAACAAGAAGTAATCAGGTTTTATTCCAGCACAGTATCTCCATGCACACTTTGTCAAGTCATTTTGATTTTTCAACTCCTCTGCAAAGGTGCTTGTTGCACTATTTCATCAAGAGCTCATGTTTTAAATTTAAGTGTCAGTAAAAAACCTCATTTCCTCTGCTTCCTCTCTTTCCTGATCAAGGCAGCAATATTCACAGGCTAAAAGACTGTAACATACATGAAAACACAAGTTCAGATTTCAACTGAATACCACAGAAATGTAAATTAAAAACTGAAGTTTGGATCACTCTGTTAAGAAGTGCCTTTCTTTACCTGTGTCTTAAACACCTCCCCACACACACCACAACCATTTGTCATCAACAGACCAAGCTGGGTTTTAAAGTCATGGTACGTGACTCCAGTGCATTGACTTTTCTGTGAATGCTTCTCATGGATCAGAGCTTCCCTGCATCAAGAATAAGAAGCTGCCTGGCTTGATGCTTTTTATTGTAAAAACTTAACAAAGCTTAATTTCATAGCATACGCTTATCTACTCCCATTTTATCATTAATGACATCTGTTATGTTTCATGCCAAAAGGAGACGAAAACATACAAACCCTTACAACTTACAGATTTCTTTCTATGCTATAGCTACCAGGAACATGCTCACAGTAGGGTGGACTCTTCCTGTCATAAATTTCTCTGCCAACAGCTTCAGGACTCAAGGCCAAAGCTAAATGTTCCTAGAATTTGTGAAGTCGGTGTGACAAAAAGAAAAGAAATGGAAGAAACTAAACTCCTGGGATTCTCATCCTGCATGGGATGGCAAAAAGCTGGCAAAAGCTGGTTTAGGAAATTTCAGATCAAAGTTCCAGCTGGCAGATGCAATTAGAAAAACTGAGAAAGAGAAAAAGGAAATGCAGCATGATCTCTATAATTAAATGTCCATAACATTATCTGGGTATATCTTTATATTCAAAAACTCAGTTTCAGTTTTAACATGGATCCACATTGATTCTAGACTCTACCACTATGTATATGATGCAAAATGCACACCACAACCAAGCCAGATACCTAGGAAATTTTTTTAGTACATTCAGGCTGCAGAATAAAAAGTCCAGGGGATAAATCAATCTTCAGGTCACAGAGGTCCCCTGGTGAGCATTAAAGCTACTTCCCAGAGCATCATCCAACCACAGGTGTCTGTTTTTACATTTCTGGTGCACATTTCTTTTGCTGATGTGCTAATATTTTTCTGAGGACAGTAAAATCCACTGGGCAACTGCTCACTTTGCTAACGAGACTTCAGGGTGAGAAAAGTGAGTGCAGAGCTGCTTAAAAGTACTTTGTGGCTTTCCAATTGCTCTGCTCTGGAATGAATATTGACGAGTTCTGCTGCCCCTCACCGGGAGTACCCACACACCAGCTGGCAGAGATGAAAGCAGTCGGAAGGAAAAGAAATGTCATTCCTTTCCATATTTCTCCAATTTAAAGCAATTATCAATTTAATAAACACTGATTTCAAGGAAAGAGAGAAGATTCTGGCTTTTGGCTTGCATGAATCATTTTGAAGGCAATGCCGTTCCCATTGACTATTCCCTAGTTCTTGTAATGTCATTAGAAAGGGCTTGAACATTCCACATTTTTCCATGCACTGGAGAAGACTTTGCTCGGCTAGCTAACCCGATTGCTTGTGCATTTGGAACACAATGTAGAATTCAAAAAAAACCCCAAAGCAAACAAAATGAAAAAACCCCAACTTTGTTTCTGTTACAAAGGGATTTCCAGTGAAACCTGGCCCCCACATGTCACTTTGAGCATTCCTTGGGAGGTTCTCTGCATAGATCTGTCTCCAAGTATCTCAACGTATCAGTCCCAGTAATCTGCAAATCCAGTAGCCCACTAAGAGACGAGACAATTGTGGGAAGCAATTTAGACAAAGGCTATATTTAGGGATGACACCATACATACAACATTTTAATGCTATACAAAAAATAAAACATCAAGAGCACTGAAAGCACTGACCACTGTGTGGCCTTCTGCATGAGCTTACATACTTGCATATAGAACTGAGTGCTTCAGAAAGATGAAAACAACCAGCAAGCATCAGATGCTTGGTTACATGGATTACAGTTACTGTTGAACAGAGGATGGCAATTTGGGGAGCAATATGTAAGGGCAAGAATCACAGAAACAGACCTACTATTTGCCAAGACTTCTGACTAATGTTCAAGCTCACCATCTGACTGGTCCTTCTGAAAGAGGAGAATCTTGAAAACCATAGACTGACAACTATGTCTCATTTAAGGATGCTCGGTGGGCTCAGAAGTTTCCATTTTTAAATGCTTCAAGTTTTAAGGACCAGGAGTTTTTTAATCAGAAGAACTTGTCCCTTAGATTAAAAATGAGTTGGGAAGAGCTGGGCAGGAGATACAGGTGAATTGGCTGGAAGTTTCACCTCAACATGAAGAAGAGCTTCTTTCCATTGAGGGTAGCAGAGCACTGCAACAGCTACCCAGGGAGGTAATGGAGTCTCCCTCTCTGGAGACATTCAACACCCACCTGGACATGACCCTATGTCACCTGCTCCAGGTGACCCTGCCTTGGCAGGAGGGTAGGACTGGATGATGTCCAGAGGTCCCTTCCAACCCTACCAGTTCTGTGATACCACAGCTGGCACCGCTGTGCCAAGCCTGCCCACACTTACAAAGGAACACCTGGCCATGCAGCACTCCAGCTCTCCTCAGAGAGCACAGATTAAGAGCACATGAACTGTAGTTCACGCTACTGCCCAAGCAGTGCGGAGCCTGCACCAGGCTACAGACTCAGAACAACTGACAAGTGCAGGCACATCTCATGAAAATACCTATTTTTAATATAATCACTGCCTCATCCAAGCTAGCTGAGGTCAAGAACCCTGTAAGACTTCACCAGCTTTGAGACTACAGGCAACATTTACAAATACTTGCAGACAGGATAAGAAGACAAATTTTAGCATATCCACAGTGACATAAATGTGTGAGAGTATGGGTTACACCTAAGGAGAGAAAGATGTATGCTTGGGGACTATTGCATAAAAATGTTTAGTCAAAAAGAATGAGAAAGTGCTAAGTTTTAAGAACTTATGCTAAGGAAAATATATTTAGAAGTCTCAGCTACAATTCCCTGGGTAATGGTGTAGGTTGTTTTAAACTTCTTTGTCCAGAATTTAGGTTCAAAATAGTATTTGGACAATTAGCACTATTCCAAGAGTTTAATGTGGTTTTCTGCAGCTTTAATGCAGCAATATTTTGTTTTTAAGGTTGGACAATATTCCCTTTTAAACAAAAATTAATGTAGCACATCAACTGTAATTTTTCAATGATCCCCATCTATTTGAATGAATGCTGCTTCACCAAAAAGCCCAGAGGAGTCAGTCAGTCTATATATCATTAAACCCACTATTTTTTATTGTATGCCATAAGGACTTTGTGGATCTACTCAAAGCTTTTTGGCTGACCCAATTTTTGCTGAAATACAACTTTTTACAAAGATCACATTGCTATGACTCTGAAAACGGGAATGTCTAGCTGCAGATATTTTGTTTTGTCTTTGCACATTTGATTGGCAAACCTCAGAAAGGATCTCACATATTGCTGCAGTGAAGATCAACAATGTAATTTTAAAATTAGATTTATTCATTATGGGTTTAATCCACTTTTCTCTGAAAAAAGGCAGAGCAAATCAACTTATACAGCTGTACGAGCAAAATATAACTCTCTTCTGGAGCAGGAGACAGAAAGTAGAGTTATACATCAGGCCTCTGTGGTTGTAAGGCTGAAGTCCAGAATGGACTGGGCAACCTCCATGGCCGTTATGTCTTGGATCCATTGTAAATTAGCTGCTCACCTGCAGACAGCATTTCCGTTTCCTCAGCACTACCCCAGTCATGGGAGGTTGGTTCATTTTTGAGACACCTTGGCCATCTCTCAAGCATATATAGTTACCAGTATCTTTTCCACTTCTAAAGGAAAATTGAGAAGGCACAAACAGATGTTATTTGATCAGAAACAGTGGTCTTGTGCCACAGATTTTTTTTAAAACAACATATCACAGAATGCTTGAGGTTGGCAGGGACCTCTGGTGATCACCTCATCCAACACCCCCACTCAAGCAATACCACCTAAAGCCGCTTGTCCTGGTACTCAAGATAACCTTTTTTATGCCAAGCCCAAAAGCACATCAGCCAAAACACATTTTGATCACACAGAGACATTTACAGTCACAATACTACTTCATGCATTTCACCTTGGATTCAAGAAAATTAAGCTGTATGCAAGTGAAAGATGACCTTCCTAGAAATGTTTCTTTTACAAAATGAGAGCCATCTGCCAAGGATTTAGCATAATAATAAAAAATTAGAAGTAGCTGCATTAAAAAGTTGCTATAGATTTGATATTTATAAAGGCAAACATATACATAAAATCCACACTTAATAAATATATATGCTGATAAAAACTGCACTGCCTATATCTTAATTATAATCTTGAAAAAAAATTTCAAATTGCTTCTTTAACCAGTAATCATGGTGTTTCTTTTTTTTCTGGAGCAATTTGGATTAAATCTGTCTCTTCTTAAGTATGCAGAATACCCTGTTTTCTAAAACAATTAATTTACCCTAAAAAGCTCATAAATGAAGCTGTTAGCTAGCATTCAGCATATCATCATTACACAGTCCAATGTTTCAAATATAGAAACAAAGCAAGAACAAGATTAATACTGCTCATATTTCTCTTCTGATTTAAACAATTTACATATCAACACTTAAATTTCATATTGGTTGTGCACAAATGAGACTACGTACTAGCATATGCTCATTCATAAGAATGAATACACATCTGTGAAAATCTGATGAAAGTACTAACACTGATACACACAGACTTTGAACCCTAATCTTTTAGACAATCGAGAACTGTTGAGCATAAATGCTCATATGCTCTTTTTCTAGATAGGATATTAAGTGTTGTACAGATTTTATACCTGAATACACTACTATTTCCAGTAGACTTTACAGAATTGTAATTAGTTTTTCCAGTGTTAACTTCCAGAAGCCTGTTTGTTCTTACAGTTTCATACCCATCCTAATCTTGCGCACAGCCGTATTTCCCAAGTTTTCCTTCAGTTGTCACACGATTGGCACCCACAGCCCTCCAGAGCTCCAGCAAACAGAAAGCCTTCTATTTATCAGCTTCTAGCTATAGACAGAGAAAAGTGAGTGAAACTGGACTGTCTCCTAAAATAATGCACCACAATGAAGCCTCCAGTCCTGGAAATACAGTTCATGTGGCTGTATAAGCACACAAGTGGCTCCTGTGAAGCAAAGGTGCTCGTACAGTCTGTGCCGTGCTTGTGCCTCGAGGCTCCAGCACCTTCGTGCCACAACCTTTGCTGTTATTGGCAATACCAGCAGAAGCTGTTCTCACCCACATTTTGTCTTTTCCTCTCTGACCCTATCGCCTCAGCTGTGCCACCCACTGTGGAACTGTGTGTTACTAAAGGAGTGAGCTGGGCTTAAACCAACTGCCCCCAGAAGGAAGGATGGACAGACAACCCAGTACGTGAGGCCTCGGCCGTCCAACGGCTCTCCGAAGCAAAGGAGGAGAGTGGTTTCCATCCCTTCTCCCGTCCTCTCTGACAGAGGTTGTCAGCCAAAACAAGGAAAACTTAACTGCTCTAAAAGCTGCTGTTTCCAATCCAGTCAATTACAATTACCCAAAATACCCTCACTTGAAGATGATAATGCTTCAAAGGGATTTTCTGGAATTTTTTCACTTGCCCTCAAGGTGCCACATGTTCCTCAACGGAGGAAGGGCTGGCAGCCAGGGGACATAGGGAGAACACTGCAAGGCACTGTCAACTGAGAGTTAAAGCTTTAGGCTTTCAATAGATCAAGCTCTGTGGGCAGTACTTCACCAAGACTGCAACCAAGTGACTCCATTTCACTGGCACGACTGATGGGATTTGTGAGATAGTGGCACTGAATTATTTGTTTGAGAGATACGTGTGACTTGTCCATCTGCACAAAAAACGTATGCTAAGGTCTTTTAATGAGGACTACATGCAATGTCTGATAAGAGAACAGATTGCTGCATTACCTCTTCCACCATAATCCAGACAGATTGTCAAGCAGACTGGGTCAGTTGCCATGTGTTTTTATTTTTATTTTTTTTTGCAATTCCTTAGAAAACTGACAAAAGAAACACAGCAAAACCCAAATGAAAGAGTTGATGGCTTTTGTATTTTGGCATTACTTGACTCTGCCTTTGGGATGATGAACTTTCTCACACGTTTGATTGATGTAACTAGCTTAACTGATTAATCACTTCGCCTCCTAGCAGTTCCTTCCTGCTTATATCCAAGGAAACAGTCAATTAGGACTATAATTAATTCTTCCTTTCATGATGGGGTAAATTTGAAAGGTTGTGACCACATGAATGCAGGCAGTGCAGCTGGTTAATCTGCAACTCTGAACCTCATGCTCCTAATGAACAAGCTACAGCTCTTATACTTCAAACAACAGACAAAACACCCAAATCCTCTACAGTCCATTTGGATACCTACAAAATATCACATGGAGGAAACACATTTAACTGGGCAGCACTGAAAAATCCATGAATGTGCTTTTATGTCAAAGACATAAAGAAAACCATCAAAAACTATGAGACAAAACAAAATATTGGAAACTAGTAAACCAAGATTAAGCACATTCAACAACTGGGTGGGCACAGCTAGGGAAACAGATTTTTAGCACAAACAATGGAAAACCTCATCTGGCTATAATGCAGATTTCTTCATCGTGTTTTAACAACTAAACTAGTTGCTCTTCTAAAATGAACTCCATCATGACAACAGACCTTGAGAGGCAGAAATTAAATAAGGCAAAGTGCATCTACTGTTCAAAAGTCAGTCCACACCGCTACCTCACAAGTTTCTCACCTTAAGGTAGCAGTTTTCAGCAAATTCAGAGAGTATTTTAGTAGCTTGACTTCACTCTTAAAAGTTTCACCCCTTTATCTGCATTACATTTCAATAACATTGACTTCAGAAAATACCCCTCCTTAATACCATGAGTTTGGAGATTGGTAGGTTATTTTTATAAAGTAGTTTTGGAAAACATGTTCTAAGCATCTAAAAAATATTCTGTCTGGTCAGACTATGTGAATTTTATAGCACTTTAAATGATTAAATGTATCTTTACATTGAGCATAGTTTGCTACATAAATCTGGTAAAAGCAAGAGACAGAGGCAGATGAGCAAACTAGTGGGAATAAGTTTCTGAAATTACAAGTGAGCCAAAAAAGATGCCTTAATTAAAAATTTTTTGAATGAGTGAAGAGGTGATACTGAGTTCCATGTATACAAATTTGCTCTCAGAGTTGCAGATCTGGATCAGACTTCAGACTGAGAAGTTTGGTTTCCTGCCCAGATCAGATGCAGAGTAATTTCATGAAATTATCACAATTCAATAGAGAGACATGAAAAAAAACCTTAACCCTTGTTTTGCTTCAGCCTTGAAAATTGCTGAATTCATATACTGTTTAATTTGGGTGTCTACTTTGCTCCTCTGAACATTCCAAATGGAAATATCATTAACTTAAGCCAAATCAGCATTACCTTCAGACAAAGCTCCTACCTCTCCCTCCTTTTTTTTTTTCTTGTAAGCCACATCAAAAGGAAAAATTGCTAATGAACATGCTAAGTAATGTAGCAGTTCCCTATTGGTCATCATTATTTACACGGAAACATAAAATGGGTACGTAAAATAATAATAGTTGGTAATTTGATCACAGATTCCAGATTATTTCCAATTTTTAAGGCATTAACCACAATAAAGTTTGATTTATTATTACATTTTCTCTACTTATTCTTCCATGAATGGAATAAAACTGTGTCAGAAAGGAGCTGCTAAGTAAGAAGATGATTTTTAATCCTCTGCATGTATATAAGCATGTGCACCCAGAAAAGCACTGCATATACCTTTAATTAAAATCCAAAATTTATTTTAAATGAAATAATATTTGAAATAACCACTCTGGAAAAAACCAAGCTAACATCATGCCATTTTTTTTTAAATAACCAAACAGATATCCCAATGAAATTTGCCATTATTCTTTCCAGGAGGAGAGCCTCCATGACTCTTCCAATAACTTTAACAGAATTCACTCCAATTCCGTTTTCCTGGACAACATACTAGGAAAAAATGGGAAACTTGTTTTCTGAACTCTCCTTATGAGGAAAATACCATTAAATCAATCTTCATTGATACTAAAACACCAGATTGAGCAGGAAAGTGCTATATTCTGCACACCATTCTACTCAACTGGGTTTTATCTTTTTTTAAACTTGTGGATGATTGCAAAGAGTACAAGTTTTGGCAGTGTGTCATACAAAAGATACTGATGTGTAATTAGGTGGCCACATATACAAATCATCAATGAGTATGTCTGCATAGAAAAGTGCCTGTCTGATCAGTATATACTACTTTGGTATAACTTGTCCCTGATTCTTCTGTCTGTATTTTCCTATACGTTCCTAAAAACATGGGAAGCATACTGCTGAGCTCCTCTCTTTTATTAGGGTTTGCTCTCTGAACTATTTGTAATGACTACAAATTTGCCTGTTTTCCATGTAAAGACAACTACTGCAGCTGTTCAAAGAGCTAGGCGAAAAAACTTCAAAACAAAACAAAAGCAAGCAACCAACCGTGAAACAGAAGTATTAAGACAATTTGCTGGTATTGGCTGAGCATTACTCATGAGAAAAAAAAAAGGGTCTAAGTAAATGAATAGTTCATTAGAACTGTTGTCAGTATGATGTGTGAGGTGCACTGGAGATGTCTAGTATCAACCTACACACCTTAGAAAACAAAGGTATCGTGCTAATACACACCTGACACGGATGCAGACTGGGAGCCTAGTAATTGAGTTCTGATTTTATCAACACTTAGAAATAAAAGAAGTCTACCTCCTGTCAGGAAAACATGCAAATGAGAAGCCTGCCGCACTGATCGCTGTTCCAAGTCACTGATCTGACGGAGAAGGCTTCAATGGCTCAGGAAGCAATGGCTTGACTGGGCGCTCTAACAACTGGTTGAAAAAGCAGCCACTTAGAGTGGCCTCCTGGATCACACCACTGTTTGGCTACATCAGTTCTGTGTACACTGTCAAGGGGTTGGAAAAAAGGCAAACCTGGTCTTAAATGTCATTCCATCCCCTGTAACCACTCAGCATGTTAGTTCTGCTCTCAAAGTAACATCCACTGAAAGATGATTAAGGTTGCTGAAAAATTAAGGTTGTTGAGAAGTGTCTGATGGGGACCGCTGCTTTGAGGATCAAAATATCCACAAAGAATCTCAATGTCCAAGGTCTCCTAGTCCACACTTCCTCCTGCCCAAACCACAACAGCATAAAAGGATGGAATACTTTTTGTACTGACTGGGTAAGTATTCATTTGGTTTAAAATCACATAAACAGGGAGAAAAAAAGAAGTAATGTTTGCTCACATACTCATGGTTTGCTGGTATAAACAAAGCTTTTGAACCACCAGCATATTTTTTCATCATTTTCACAGACCTTATGCTCTTTTCACAGTATCTGACTTAGGACAAGAAAAAGAAGTTCCAGCACTAGGGTGAGAAATATTTACTTGCCCAAACAGAAGACCACAGAACAGTTTGAATGTGCAGGTCTACAACAGCTCTAAGCTATTCTAAGATGCAAAAGATCCCTTCTTTGCAGAAGGTTTTCACAGAATAATGGACACAAATTTGCGGTGTAGTTTCTGTGTGGATAAGTGTTGCCAAGCCCTTAAAAACATAAATGTGAAATAGTATCTCCTCATTACAGCATTCTTCCCCATCACTGTAGTACTAAGTGGTCTCACCATGTTTAATGTATTTCCACTTTCATGAGTTGTCAAGAATCTTATCCCTGTTCTACACCTGGGGCACTGGGGCACAGAAAGGTTAAGGATATATCTAAATGGCAAAACTATGTCCATCAGGTAAAATCTCTAACTCAGATGTGTCTTCAGTATGAACCTAATCCACTCAAAATCTGCTTTTAAGGACATAATTTCCTTTGCAAAGAGAAGCTGGAAATAGTAAGGAGGGTTATGCCCAAATAGAAAGTTCCTCTCTAAGAGTGCTTTGCACTGACAGTTTTAATACACTGCATACCAAGGGACCCAGGGGACTTAACCAAAACCATGCACCCTGCTTTGTCACAGGCACCTCATTTAACTGAGGTCTAATAAATAATAGATTAAAGCCCTGGCCGCGATATCATCTCTTCTCTTGCTGTGATTCTTGTAAAATTTTACAAAAAGGACTTTCTAAAACAACTTTTAAAAAGCCAGACGGTCTCTTTACAAAGGCAGCTACAAAGATTTAAAAATGACAACAAAAAATCAAAGTGTTAGAGTAGGACTTTGTTCAGATGGTATCTGCTGATGGCCAAGGCACGCTCCACATCCAGCGCCACAAGCACGTTGTGAGCAGCTGGAGATGTGAGCACCCGACACCCATGCAGCACATGGAACTAACCCAGGGTGCCGTGGGACTCCAGAGGTTCCTCTGGGCTAAGTGACATGAGACCAGGGAGGCAGCAGGGGATACTCAAGGACAAGGACTGCAGGGAATACTGCCACAAACTCCCTGTCTGAGGGAACATCATTCAACGTTGGCTTAAATTTACCGGATTAAAGCAATGCACCAGTAGTGTTACTGAAATGGCTTTGATTTTGGCTCTTAGGTGTCCTTGAGTTCCAAGATTTCCACTAATTACTTTGAGGCTCATGCACCAAAATAAGAAGGGCCTGATAGGAAATGATCACAAACATCAGCAGCTGCTAGGCATAGATGCTACTGATACAGAGACAGCTGGGTACACATTTCTGCGGTCATTTCCTTGATGAATAGAGAGTGCACTGTTGCACATAAAAATGGCATTGTCAGCCTCTCTCAAAACACTATAGGTTCAGTCCTGATCTGAATGACTACAACTTGTCTTTATGCGACAGAAAGACTCCAAAATCTGTCAGTCCTTGTCCTGCTGGCATTCCATGCCTAGGAAGACAATAGCTTTCACCAGCAACTCTCAAACCTGCAAGGCATGCATCTGATTCTCCAAAAGGTTAAAACGGACATGTCACTTAAGTGCACAGAGAACAGAGGTTTTAAAAAGGATACTCATTCAGCCAGTTAGGTTCATGCTCCAGCAGGAGCCAGAAAAACATGTCACAGGGCCTCTGGGGAAACAGAACTAAGTGCTCCAGGCAGTCAACCCAGGACAGTTGGCAAAACAACATCCAAGAGAAAGAGGAAATCTCCTCTTCAAAGGCTAACAGGGGAAGGGGCAAAACATGGGCATGTTGAAGTCTGCTCCTAAATGTCATTATTCAAAGGGAAGTTAATGACTCTTCCCCTCATACACAGGATGTGCTTCTCCCCCATAAGCTATCATTTAAAGAACCAACTAGTACTAACTAAGCATGCTATTAGCTGTTGATATTTAATAATGCAAGAACAGAAGCTACAGTTCTGGCCTTGCCAGGCCTCTTGATTAAGGGCAGCATTGTAACTAACAGCACCTTTGGCACTTTGACAGGTTCAGGAGGTTAGTGCAAATTTCTGACAGGATTTGCATATCAGTGCTCTACTGAATCACTCACTGACCAACCTCTCTCTGGACCAAAAAAAAAAAACCAAAAACAAACAAACAAACAAAAAAACAACAAAAAAACCCCAAAACAAACAAACAAAAAAAAAAACCACCAAAAAACATACTAGAAAAATCTTGCAGCTTTGGAAAAAAATCCAGCAAAATTATGACATTTCCTCACAAGTTACTGCTCCGGACCTTCAGATGTGGTGAAGAGCAGAGTAGCACCTGCAAATCTTGGGCAGTTGAATTTCTCCATTGTATCAGCAAAATGATTATTCAGTAATTGATATACTGGTGCCCCAATAAACCAAAGTGCCCAAGAGTGACTGATACCCCCAGTACCTCATGGCATGAAGAAGGAAAATGTCAATATTACAGGGAGCTGATGAAGAAAAACTTTGAGGTGCTTCTAAATTAAACCAAGCTAGATCAGTAAATAGAAAAATCTCAGAGCACGGACACAGCAATTTAGTTCTGTAGAATCCACATTTACACCCTGAATACTTGAATCAGTCATAGATGTCTTGGGCCTCAGAGAATAAACCAAAACACAAAAAATCCAACCAGCCAACCAAAAAAACCACACCAAAACCCCCCACAAAGCCCAAACGCAAAGGAAAAAAGGGGGGG
>WEIT01000654.1:17193-36396 GCA_013389985.1 Dryoscopus gambensis | reverse complement strand
AACCCCATGCACAGCCCCACTAAACCATTTCCACAAAAGCAACAACCCAAGCTAAACAAATTTTGGAAGAGGATACTATCTGCATTAACCAGGTACAAAGCTTTAAAAGGCTATAAAAATACAAGAGCCAATATAGAAGGAAATGTACAAGCAAATGCAAAAACAAGACTAAAACCTAGGAAAATCATTTTCCAAGCTTCCTTCTAATGATGAATTAGGGCATGGAACAGCCCCATTGCTCAGGCACGCTGAAGTTGGACAGAACACTGGAAATGCATACTGCAAGGAAACTTGGAAGCCACACACTTCCAAGCGTCCTTTCCATCTTTAGCCTCTCTTATTCTACAACTAACAGGTCTAAACTGTTATGAAGTTTCCAGGTTTTCACTAAAACAAGGAGTGATATTTGTCACTGCAAAGCTGCCTCTAACAGGCAAGCCAGAGCGGCTCAAAGGAACGAGATAAAACAGAGAGATGTCAGAGCTCTCCCGCTGAGTGCTTTAGTCCGAGTGCTCAGTTTAGCAACATGAAGATGTTTATGCTGCCTGCAAGAGGACTTCAAATGGCTTGTCTACAGAAATTACTTTAGAGGAATATTATACATGACATCATCCAACTACATTAAGTCAGTTCAATTACTGGTAATCAACTTAGAATATATCTGTGTAGTTATTTTTAGAGGTTTTACTGAGGTTTATTAGGAGAACATATTCTAGCACTCCCTTTATTAAGATGCCATAATGCTCAGCTATTTTGGAAAAGGACAATTTTATTTTTATGCCTTTTGTGTAACATTTGGGGTTTTGAACAGTTTTATCCTTTCTAACACTCCCCAGAGTTAGTTACTTCTGAGGACAAATGCCCATTGATTAACAATGAAAACACACAGGTTGCAGAGAATTTAATTAAGGGATAGACTACAGAGTGCCAGGTCTAACTATCTAGGAATTTGCTTCTCCCTTCCCAGTGAAGCTCAAGGAAAACACTCAAAATCCTGACAGCCTCCAAAGAAGTTACGTTTCTCATTTTCAGAGTTCAAAATAAGAGTGCAAAGTAGACTTCCCAGTAAACACACTGGGATAGCCAGTTTTAAATTTTGGATGCTGGATGCTGCAGGGATGCACTAATTCAGTGGCAGGGGGACTCTGCAGCCCTTCCCTTGCTGTAGGGGCAACACTAATTTGCTACGCAATAAAAAAAGAGTCTCAGCAGCACACCAGTAGAGCAGGCTCTTCTGTGGTACCACCACCACACAGGGAAACTTCTCACTCCTCTGGGAGCTGCGAAAGGGAGTAAATATATTTTAAAACCACCTTCTGCTTACCTGTTTCACATGGATGTTGTCTTACCACTCATGCCATAATAAATCAGGATGGATTTCATAAAAATAATATTAAGGTAACGTGAGTGGGGTGAGGATAATTTAAAGACAAAGCAAGTTTAAAAAAAAGTCTCCCTCCCACTCTGTACTTCCATCCTATCTTTAGACTAGCTTTTATTACTTGACCAACTTTTTTTAAGGGTCTGTTTTGTTTTCTATACACATGTAACTCCCATTACTGTCAGTGGAAATTATGTATGCACATCAGTAGCAAACCAGACTGCAGGATATTTAGCTCTCTAAGGTATCCATGTCCCTGTTACAATCATGTTTCAGGAGAAAAGCCAACAAATATATTTGGAATTCTGCCCTTAAACAAACACCATATTACAACAGGCAAAAGTACTGCCTGATTCTTCCAAATAGAGGCAATACACAAGAGAGAATCCTACTTAAACCAACAAAAGACTGGATTAACAGCATTTATCTTTTCCCACCATTCCTGCAATGTTGCACTGTCTCGCATGATGAAATTGATCAGAAGTATCTCTGTAGAGAAACAAAGATAGGTTTTTTCACTAACCTTTATACTGAAATAGTTAAAAAATTACAGCAATACTTGAGAATAGCAAACAAGAAGACTGTAATATTTAGTACTAAGAGTACTTTTCCATTCACAGACCACAGAGAGCTTTTACAATATTGGATCTCCATCGCCATAAATGGGAGGAGGAAATAACGGGTAAAGTGGAAGAAATCTGGCCAAGAACTGACATGAAAAGGAAACCAGTTTTCCTAACTCCTCATCTGACATTTTGTCCTCTGTAGCCTGTCAAGCTCTTCTTGACAAGCCAGTGTGCTGCCCTCTCAGAAGCCAAAATCCCATGAGATCATGGAGGTTATTCTTTTCTACATAAAGAATCCTGATATGCAAAAGCTCTGACAATAACCTGTTCATTCAACTTGCCATTATTCTTCCAAGTATGAACAAATCTTCCTTCAGATACCTACACCAGTTTTCTTCCTCAGGCTTTTATATTCACGCCTTTTCAGTGCTCCTCGACTTCTAGGGCTAAGAGAACAACACGCATTAGCAGCAGCATATTCATCACTGTTGGCCTTAAAATCAGAGGAAGGCACTTGACTTCCAGTAAGAACATGTATTTTCATTCCACCACTAATCCTCTCACTGCAATGTCTTCCCTAAACCACGCTTAATGTTTTTATTAAGAAATTAAATCTGATCATGAATGCAGGGATATGAACTACAGAGTCTCTGGGCACAGACACTTGTCCTGCCAGGTGACACACCACCAGACTGTAAAAGCTTTTTAAAACTCTGTATTTCTTCAATGAACTCACTGCTCTCTCAGTGCCAAATGAAATTCTGACAGGGTCTCAAAACCAACACAAAAGGTGAAATGAAACTTAATGAGAGTTTTGCAGCTGAAATCCACAAAGCTTGATCCTATCCAAAGTTATTTCACTTCTGTCACAGGAGGAAAACTCATATAATAGACCTTAAGCTCCCTCTGAACACCTCTGTTTTTTCAAACGGACCCATATTAGCAGTATTAGCCGTCACAAATGCTAGTCCAGACATTACAGCTACAGGCTCCTTCTCTAATCCTCTCTGGCTCACATATATCTGCATGCACTAGGCTGTGCTCATCCTCATGGTTTTCTTGGCAATTTGGATCTCTCAAGGACCCTGGACTGAATATACTCTAGAAATATCCAGTGCATCAGTTTTACTTATAAAAGTGATTAATTGAAGACTCTAAGCTGTTACTACCTTGAATAGGAAATAAAATGTCACTCAGCAAGCCATAAATCATGAAAGCTGCCAATAAAAGCACCTGAACCGTACAAGTCAGAATCATGCAACCCTACTATCTGGAATAAAAGTACATCCTTGCAACAAAATAATACCAATTACTTGTTTTATTAAACGGCTATAAACTCTTCAGACAATAGCTGACTTTGTGCAAAATATCCTTCCCTGATTTACCACGGATAATAAGCTTGGGAATGCAAACATTCAGGCATTTTTAAATTTTTATTTTTTTTTTTTTTTGTTAAGGGTGTGAGTTGTAAGGATTGATCCAAGCCCTCTGAAGGTACCAGTGCTTGTCAATGTTTGGACAAAATTTGAACTCTTTTTTTGGTGGATGCCTATCTTATCTCCTACTACTTCATTTATTTATTTACTTCCCCCCCTCCCTTAATAATTTAACACACTGACAGCAAATAACTACTTGATTCTCAAGTAACATATTGACTTTGTAAGCAGTAAATGAAACAAATTAATTCATTTAGTAAAACTTACTTGTAATGACAATACATCTATCCTAACAAGATTAATTTTATCAAGCACACTGTCTATTAGCTTGTAAAGAAATACTGTAAAATAAAAGCAGTCTTGCTGGCACATTGTATTGTCTTCCATAAGGTGTTTGCTAAACAGTGTAGCTATATTGTGATAGTGGCTTTCACTGTAAATCTGTTTCTCTCATCAGTGTTGTTTTCTCTATTTTCAATAAATCTCTTTTGCATGTGGCAGCGTAGGAAGAAAAAGCACTTCAGTAAGGCAACTCCTACTCTACAATGATTGTGGAGGGATAGCACTGAGTATTTGTTTTCTTTATGTCTGACAGATCTTATATAGAAATATGTAAAATATGTAGAATGTGTAATATATACTGTATGTAGCATGCTAAAATGTGCAGCAACAATTTAAGACATGCAAGCTTCCACTTCTGCCCAGCAGGAATGGTGCACAGCAATCACTAACAGAGTCTGCAATACATGGATCTTGCAGTTTTCTAATAAATCAAATGGCCTGGTGAAGAAAGATATCTTAAGTTACATTGTTCTCAGGAAATTAAAAATGCTTCACAGTACATGACACCTATCAAGAGTTGTGAATAATTATAATCATAGTCTAACAAAACCAATCTACTTCATAATTTTTTACAGTGCTTTTGACTGCCATACCTAGATGCTGCTAAGTAAATTATTTCTATACTCAAAGATTAAGAGTGGCTGTAACAGAAGAATCTGGTCTTTTCCCCCCATCTCCAAAGAGAGCTTCGCAGAGCACAGGACTGTCTTTAAATTTGTCTTGGACTCAGTGTTTCCCAAGGTTTTTTAGAACATGTAAAAAGTGGATTGCTCCTGTTTCCACCCAGTCTTTTCACTGTCCGTGTTTCCCCACAAGCAAATAGTCTAATCCTGAATTTTCATGTGTTTTGCTCAAGGTCTTACAAGATGCCTTGCTCCAGAAGAACAAGGTAAATGAAAGGTAACACTCTTGACTTAGTAGGAGTTTTTTCTTGATCCTACCCCTCCATCTGCAGAAAATAATGTCATTTCTTTGAAGCAGCTAATGACAGGAACAACAACCTGGATGCCAACCACAATAGCAAGATTTTGCATAGCAGAGGCAGCCCCAGGTGATGAACAGGAAGTATGGATGCAACTGCCATGTGAAGAGAGCCAGATACAGCTTGTTTCTGAAAAAAGTAACTCGCTGAAATATCTTTCCACGGCTTGTTATTACATTAGATTTTTCTTGTTCCCTTGCTGCAGCTGTCTTTAACAAGAAAATTCTAAAAAAGCAAACACAGGTGTTTACCCAAGGATCAATTCACCTGCTGTTCCTCTGCTCCACCTGGCCCTGTCGCTCGCTACCTGGCCCAGCCATGCAGCTGGGATGACTCATCTCTGCACGAGTACATTTTTAAATGATCTATTTTCAGGGTTTGGTTCTGCAAAAGGAGAAGGAAGGATAAAGATCTTTCTTTAATACCACATCATTTGTCTACTTTGCATCACTCTTCTACCTTTTTTGAAACAGTAAAAGCACAGTGGCTGAAGCCTCCAGACTTTTGAATGCCAGGTTAATATACAATTCACCCCTTTGTAACGAAAGGCATCATAATTCATGGGCATCTGCATCATCCTCCCCCAGATAACAACTGACTGAAGCAGTAAAAAGGAAAGAGCTTTCCAAGTTTGTTGCAAAATTTCAGATCCGTGTTTGAATGGAGTTGATGGATTTCCAGAAGCAGAGTGGAGTGCTCTGCTTTGAATTAGCCATTATCTTTTACATCCCTCCATGTTTCCTGTCATCACAAAAGAAGATGAGTTACCCTTTAACTTACTGTAGAATAATCTCTGACTACCAGCAAAGGGGTAGTTAATGCTATTGGCAAGGATGATTTAGGAGACAATTTCAAAGTTCAGCTAACTATAAAAACAGAAGTCATACTAAAACAGCCTCATTCATTCTGCATACTGAGTGTGAGGGAAGCAGGGCTTAATACCACGAGTGCTGGGAGATGTGACAGCATGATGCAAAATGGCAGTTTCTCACTTTCTCCCTTGACAATTGTATCCAGCTTTGCTGACAGGAATAGGTGTTCATCAACCACTGGTAAAATACAATATATTAAGTATGACATCAGTGCCCACACCAGATCTGACAGGCCTAAGTGTCTGAAGAGGAAATCCTTACCTTACAGATCCAGCAGAAAAATCCTGACTTTACAACTTCCATATTTAAACAAACCAAGTAACCTGACAGCTGCAGGCAGGATATATTCTGACAAACGCTTGATTCTAAACTTATTTTTAAACATATTTTTAAGCTTCCTATAATGAAAATATCCATTGTCTCAGAAAGTTACAAGTCCTTTTCTGTATCTTAAGAATAGCAGCAAATTCCCTCAAGTTATTTGACAGTCAGAAGCTTTTTTGCTTTTTTTTCTTCAGCTTGTTATTTTTACATACGCACATATACATACATACATATATAATATGTATATACACACGTAATTGAGATTTTTCCACAAAAAAACAAATCCCTCTCAAAAAAACAAAAAAAAAGGAGAAGGAGCAGCTGTGTATTCAGATTTCAAAATTGTTTAACTAAAATTTCGTTATGGAAGATCATCACCTATAAGGGGGGTTCCGAGCATTTTGTATCACTCTGTGTCTCCATCCTCATCCTCTTTTCATGACCAAATGCATGTTTTTCAAGGCTTTAACTGCAAGCACTACTGAAACAGTTGTTTAATAAGGCTTCTCAGATCTTTACTATGGCTGACAGTCCATCAGAAACCTACAGTTCAACAACCAGTGATCAAAAGGTAACACATTTTTCCATGGATATTCAGCTACCAGAGGCACAACAAAGAAACACTGACATTGAGACAAAGACCACCACCATCTGTCAATCACGTCCTGAAGTAAACCATAGCTTGAGAAGTACCACTCCAGAAAGAGTAAACCCAAATAAACTTGTGCTCATTTATCTGTGTACTTGACAGTAAGTTGACTTTTAATTTCATAATGAGAAGCACTGACTCCTGAAAATGCAAAAATGCAAAGTGCCTTAAATGCACCTGATTCTCCACCAGCATTTGCAAAATAACAGGAACATTATTTCGGGAGATAAAATCAGCAAAACAGTCCATGTGGCTTATTTCATTTCCAGTGTACTCATTTTATGTCACTCTGCAACTTCACACTTCATGTATCACCATACACCATCTTGTAACTAAAAACCACCCGTAGATACTTAAAACAGAGAGCCCATGCAAAACTTGTGTGTGATACTCCATTGGCAGGATTGTTAGGTGATTTTTGATCAGGGCTTGAAGACCCTGTTAAATACTGACCTAAATCTGGCAGTGATCATGATGCCCATTTGTTCCCACAACAATCCAAATGGCGAACTCGTTTACCCAGACAGCTCTACAAAAACTTCAGTAATGAGAAAGCTGCCAATGACCACACTTAAATGACTTTAAGACATCAGTGTTAATGTCTCATTGAGATAAATGGAACAATCCCTCACTTCCACAGTTTTTCTTCCAAAGTGATTTGCAAACTCTGGAAGTTGTCACCAAATGTGTCTTTCATAATGTGAGGTTGGGAAAAGTTACCACGGCAAAAGGAATAGAAACTAAGTCCCACTGTGCTCTCCATAAGCAAGTGCAGGATCTTTAAAAGAAAAAAACCCACTATAAATAATAGTGACAACTTCATTCCTGTTTTCATTATTTTACAGTCCACAGATCACCTGAAATCTAGGTGAGAAAGTAACACTAGAAAAGACTATGACCCCATTAGACATACAAGCGAACCATTATATGAAAATCCTGCCCATTCTGCTTTTGACAGTACTTTTGCATTGACAGTTTCCTGGTTTTTCCTAAGCTTCAGTCTGTTTTCCCTCATCCAGTAAAACTGGTATTTGGAACAGAAAAGAAACAAGCATTTTAACTTTATTGAAATTTCCTGAGGCAAGTAAAACAGGTACAGAAGCTGGAATGCAGGACCTGAGTTAATTTCATTGTGGTTTTTTATTATTTTAATTTCTTATCTCATTGACAAATTTTTTTAAGCTCATTCTTTCAGGGTTATATTTTGGAACTCTGGTCAACCCTAAGTCCACGTGGACATTTAATAAAAGAAGGTAACACGCAAGCCTTTGCACAAAAGAGTTCACTGTTGCTACCATTTTGGCAATATACTCCCTGGTCCAGGAGTGTATCTACACCCATTATCTGGCAGTATCTAAGGGCAGTCATAATTAAAGCTATTAGAAAGAGGTGTCTGCTGTGAAAAGGGAAAAATGAGGTTTTGCAGTTTCTCTGAATCACCTCTGAAACGATAATGCTCCTTCCCATCTTTCTAATGAATGCAGAAAGAGCTAAGGCTCAATGTTTTCATTCTATTGTGAGACTGATTGGACTCACAAGCTATTCAGAAGTAAAATGTGGAAAAAAATCCAAATAAAACATTCCTCCCAGACAAAACTCACATGTCTGAACAATCACAGATGCTGTGACAGTGTCTGCACTCTCTTCGAGGACATTTGGAAAGGTAATCACGTACCCAGTGCAATTTCATTTTCAATGGCAGTTCCACACATTTGTAGGTTTCTGTCCAAATGCCAGAAAAGGTGACAAGGTAACAATTCTGCTTCAAATCAAGACTAGCTAGGATTGAGTTCAGTCCTTGGAAAGGAGGAACAATAGTCTTTCTCTTCTTCATAGTGATTTCCTGTGTCTTTCTTGCATTCAGAGTGGGATAAAAGCTATTGTCATGTCATGCTGGTATGTATGGGGTAAACAAAAATCTTCTAAGAATGGGAAACAGGATAACATTATAGGATTGCACCATATTCCCCCAGAGTTTTATAAAACACCTTATCATCAGCTCCTTCCATGAGACCTGTACTGCCAACCAACAGCAGTTAAATAGCTCATGTCCCAAACCCCATTTTAAATTAAGCATATTTAAGCATGAACATTTAAGTTGAAAATGTGAAACTATAATGAATGCAGTGGGAGATGCTGGCTATGAAACAGAACCAACAGTAGAAAAATACAAGCTGCAGTTCTTCAAAGATTAAAATCTAACAAAGCATTGCACTGATAAAAGGGAGAGTTCTCAGCAGCAGAAGTCAAAGACAGAGAAATGGTCCTGGCAATTGCAATTTAGGATTCAGCCTGGAAAATATTGACAGTAGAGTTATAATCCCAGTGCTAATGTTTTTCATGGTCTCTCTGCTATCATTAAACTCTCATTTAACAAGAACTGCCTACCAAACCATAAATCCAGTTTAACTCTTAAGAAAATGGATCCTCAAATCCTGTGTCTACTCCAACAAACATCATCACTTCAATGCGTTTCATTTTTTATCTGAAGAAAACAGCACTCTCTACTCTTCTGGGTGACAAGGTTAGGCCATATGTATACAGACTTTTTCAAGGCCTTAATTGGAAATGCTCAGTGCCAGCGTGAGGTCCCCAACTCATTGCCTGGGATTTGAGAATGCTGAGCATGGAGTTAGAAATTGATTTTTGAGAAGACAAAGATCACGACATATCAAATATATCCCTGGGGATATTCTGAAAACCAGAAACTCCAGAAGCTCATCTTGACATCAAAGGCATCTAACTCCTGTCTATTCAGCTGTTGGTGATTAACAATATAAGCATTTTGATATCAACTCTCAAATTGCATTAACTGCAGACTAAGTTATCATGCTCTTGTAAGGAGCCCTGATTGACCAAACACGAGACATTAACTTCAGCAGACATACAAAGGCTGCATTTGTCCTGTTTCTTACACCCTAAGCACAAAACCATAAGACAATGAAGTCAAAAGCTTCCGAGAGAGGTCATCTAACTCATCCATGGTAGGATTGATTAAACATAACCAACACCAATACACTGCTGTCCCGCCTGTTCTTAAGATACTCCCAGTTAACAGAAACCCCACAATGGCTGCAGGCTACAGATCCTTGTAGCTCACTGCTACCAAAGTAAGTAAAAGTCCTTGCTACCAGTCTTATTACACTGACAAATGTAACTACTATATTCAAGCTAAACTGAGTTTGTGATGACCAATCTAAGTATTTAAATAATGTACATTTCCTTTAATGTCTCCTGGAAGTTGTGCTGTGGACAAACATAAGGCCAAAGTACAGACTTGTACAGATTCTTCCCCTTTGCTTTCTAATTGCCAGGTATTTAGGATGGCTCTGCCATGATGCCAAAATGGCCTGTGCAAAGACAGAGGACAGAATTTTTCCAATAAACTAAAAAATTGACAGCCAACTGCATGATGCCAGGAAAACAAGGATTTAGGAAATTATTGGGAAAATTATAAAAACACAAATAAAAATAGTCTATGTCAGCTAGATTGGAAAAAAAAAGGTGGAGGGGGAGCATCAAAAAGATAAGTAAAACCTTGGGCTTTCTACTATTGCTCATTTTCTTTAGGCACTGAATGCCCTAAAACCTTTGGTCCAACTTTCATTTCAAATTTTATTAGACTAGAATCTAGGAAAATAAATAGTAAAAAAAGACCTGTGTTCCAACAACAGGCTCTCAATGCTTTCAATGCCTCAGTAAGAAAAAAAAATATTATAAATGTTTCTGGTTTTCACAGAGCTTTTAAGGGTGATCTGTTGCGGTCTCTTAAGATGATCCTGTTTGTTGTTAAACCTACAGAAACTAAGCGTTGAAGGTTTGGGTTTTGTTTCCTTTTTTAAATAAAAAAAATCTGGAAAATATATGTTATAAAACCTCTTACTAGCCAAAAAGTCCTTAGCAAAGCAATTTAGGACAACTTTTCTAATCTTCACAAAGGCAAAAGTTTACTAAAGCAATAAAACTGTTTAAAATGCCTTCTCATCTAGAGCATGTCAGCAATGCTGAATTGTAACGTGCAATAAAATTTATATTACAGCCATATTGTTTCCCCTTCATTACTTTAAAACGTGTATGCTTAAACCCAAAATCTAAACACTCCCATTGCTTTTTTTGTTTCATAACTGCAATTGGGATGAGCCATTTTACACAGATAATCTTCTTCAGTCCCTTTTACTTCATTGGCATCCACAAGCTCAACTAGAGAAAGCTCTACCCAGAACTGCTGAAAAGCCATAACAGGTAGTCATAATTTTTTTTTAACATTTTTTTTCTGTATTTCTCTCCAAAGACACTGTGACTATCAAAATACAAACAGGGCACCCAATACCTAACTCACATTTCGAAGGTAGCACAAAGGAGCTAAGGTAGCACCAGAAACCATTGCCAAACACCTACAGCCCAGGGAAACAACGGTCCTACAGAAAGGTGTAAGGGCTTCTGCCCTAGTCCGAGGCACGTTAGACTACTAAGGCTACTCATTAAAACTATCCAGTCAAATAAATCACTCTCTCTATATATATACACACACAGAGAACTTTGTTCATGCTGTCAGTGAAAAGTATCTCAGATGTGTATCTTAGTCACACTGAGCAAGTCGTCAGGATCACTGTACTCAAACTTCAGGTGACAACGGAGGACAAAGACATCCAAACCAGCTCTAAACAACCTAGCCTTGATATTGTAAACTGAGGCAATAGAGTTCTGTGCAAGCCAACCTCACCTATGTGCCCGAGCAATAACATGTGCAGCAGCTTCCGAACTAGATGAATCTTTGTATTCTCCACGCAGCAAAAGAATCTCAGACACTTGTAGTGTGCTGGTCCCACAACGGGAAATCCTGCACCTCGCAGCCATTTCAGCTGTCAGACAGCGCACACCAGGAAAAGGGGAACCTGACGTCAAATGGGAACAAAGAGAAATCTGGCACCTGCATGTACTGCCAGCGAGTTTTAACTTTGGGAACTGCTGTGCAATTCTTTACGAGGCATTGATGCAGCAGTCCCAGTCTAAAATCTGATATGGGATACAACTAAGCATGTGCCTAAGTACTTCAGAGAGGTGAGAAGGCTCCACTCAAGTGCTTTACAAAATTATGACTTCTCACTGCATGTGCCAAAGCAGCACTTTGTTGTTGTTAATAATCAGCATTGGATACTTTCTCCAAAGGTCCTGTCAGAACTTCCCAGTCATCACAGTGCAATTTCACAAGACAGCCAATGCCCTCCCCCCAAATCCACTCTTATTCCAATACTTCCGATTTTAATTTTTGATCCCCCACCCCCCTCCCCCAGAAAATACACTTCTTTTCTTAGTAAAATCAAAACTTTAAGCCTTTTCTTGATGAGAGTTCTTTGGATTCTTTCCTTTCCCCTTGCTGTTATTTAGATTTCATGAACATCANATACATTTCAAACCCTCTGGTCTTCTGAGATGACTGACTGCCATAAACATATGTATTAATCATTCTATACTGGGGATTCCCAGCCAAATAAACATAATTAATCTATTTTTTTGAAATCAGCTTTTTAAAGTCATAGACTGTTATGGGCTAAATTTCAGTAAACAATAGATTTCCTTTGACTTTATGTTACTTTATGTTATGTTATTTTATTTGCATTAATCCAAATTATTACTCCCCTTCTTGACCAAACTTCAGGAACACTGGCAGCCAGTACCTTCCTCCCAAATGCAGAGCAGCAACACACAGAGCTACTTTTAACATGAGAGGTAATTTTTATGCAACACAGTGGCAGGGGGTGGAAAGAGAACCTAGAGAATCAAATCCATTCTCACCAACATCTTGTGAACCAATATTTTGATCCTTCTCTTTGCACAGAAATACTTCTCAGTCTCTACTTTAAGATAACAGGGTATGGAAGGGCACCTCATCAACAAAGACAAGAAAACTCCAGAAGCCAACCAGTGTAGAGGAATCACCTCTTAAGGCAATCAAAGGAAGCTGCTCTACATCATCCTTGTTTAAGGGCCAAACTGAAAGTATCTGCTCTTTATGCAGGAATGGTAAAAAACTACCCACAATTATGCTTCTACTCTTCCCAAATCTAGAGGAACCATAACTTGTGTCTTTAAGCCACTGTGAGATTTAAGCCTCATCTCCAAGACACCTCTAGAATGGCACTGACAGGACTATCGGATGCCTGCTTAATTCAGTGGCAAAACTAGTCTTTAAGGGGCTTCAGAGATATATGAAATTGTGGTCTACTCATGTCAATATGAGTTTTTCCATTTCAAATGTGAAAAGAACAGATAATGGAATTGTCCATATCAGAAAACCTGGTGCCTCTGAATTAGGAAAAAAAGCTAGATTTAATTTTATTATCTGAGATTGAAATTTGTTTCACTTAGAAAAAAGCCATAATGGACACTAAAAAAAAAAACAACAAAAAAAACCCAACAAAAACCAACCACCCATTACTGCAACACAAGCAACTTTGTTATATCAGTTAAATATATTGTTTAATTAGTTTTCTAAATGCATACACTGAAAAGCCATTAGACAGCCATTAGGAGTAATATATCCATTTTCTTTTTACAATCACCTGATTTACAATCAGCCAAATTTCTAAAGTAATTCAGTCAAACAACATTTCTGGCACTATTACCCCAGCAAAGTTTCCAATTCCCTTTTTTGAGTGCGATCACTGTAATTTTCCCTTAGGCTCTAAAGCGCTGATTATCATCTTCGTTTCAGCAGATTTACAGAGCATCTCTTAGGTTAAAATGTGCCTAGTATGTTTATGGTCTCATTTCAAGATCCAGAAATCTGAAACTCTTCAGCTATTTTTATGAAGTAATCTTTAAGAAAACCAGTTTTGTGTTCTCCTTGTGTAGGGAAAAAAGAGATCACTTTAGATAAATTTTTAAAAATCCCTGGGCTCCCAAAGGAGCAAAATCCATTTGGTTATTCACACCTCAGCTGACTTACTATTTTATTAACAAAAACTCTCTTAATAACCTTATTAACTAGCAACATATCTACACGAAAACTTATCAAAAGGCTCATAATGACTTTGCCAAAACATTGTGGAATATCTCAGTATATGTATCTCATTGAGGAAAGAAAAAAAATCACATTGTAAAAATAAAGCCTTTGAATAGATTTCATTCTACAGCTTCTCCAATGCTGTTTTTCATTGATGCATTATCACTCTAGAGATTCTGTGAGGTTTCCCATTGTGTTTTCCCTACTTTGCATCGGCTCCAGAATACCCCGGTTTGGAGCTGTGTTAGTCAATCAACAACGCACATGATATTCTAAGGATAAAGTAAATGATGGTGGTACTTCACAGAAAACTAAGAAAGAGAGTGTGAGACAACGAGCAAATGTGCAGCACAGCTGTTAACTGAATTTGAATCCTGATCTAACCAAACTAATATGCAAACCTCAAATCTATCCTTCTCCCGCAGTAATTGCTGTATGTATCCTTGCAATGCTTCAGTTGCTTGCTTTCCAAAACGTTAGACGGTCACAAAAAAAAAAATCATCTGGAGAATAAACAATCCCAAAGTTTCTTTAGAACATTTTTGTGAATTTTTAAGCTTTGCTTCTGCCAAACCAAACAAATGTAGAAAGTAAGAGCTAAGAACAGACCGCAGCATGGACGTGCCTCCATCCTGGAAGAAGATGCTCTTAATTTCCACCCTGCTCCCATAGGGAACCGCCACCTGTGTTCAGGTAAGTTTTGCAATGTTCCTGATACAAACATCCACACACAATAAGCACTGTCAGGCAGTTTTTTACATTTCAAAACCAAGAGACAATTGCAGTCCATCACCAGCTGGCAGCACTTATGGCTCTGCCGGAAAGCTGAAGGATGCCAAAGCCTGAACAAAGCAAACCCTCTCCTCACCGCAGACAGGCACTAAATGACCTTTAGACAATAAGGCTCTCCAGAAAACACCAAGCTTCTATAATACGGATTTTTTTTCAACCCATGGCATATTTGTGTTTGCTAGTTTGCTTTATGGGAGAAAGCAGCCTGGAGGAGCAGGACCAGCAGTGCCAAGCCAAGCATGAAAATATAGCAACAAGTGAACAAATCCCTTCCCTCCTGCCAGGGGCCAAACTGGGGGAAAAGGGAAGAAATGAAAATTAACAAAATACACAAGTTTTCACCAGCCCTATCTGTCATTTCTGTAAATATATATATATATAATATATATATCTTTTATATATATATAAAAGAGATTATGACATGACATACAGATGGATAACTGATGGTGGGCATGCTACTGAATATGCATCTTGCATGCAGGTGCTGAACCCACACTTGTACAGACTGACTGCTGATGTTAATGCTACGAGAAATCTTGTCTGTTAATCAAAGAGCAACAAATGAGCTTTAAGCATTAAAATGCTGGCTTTTTGTTATCTTCGTATTCATTTCCTTTATACTGTCTCCATGATAGTAACAAAACCCTTGAATGAAGCCAAAGACCAAGACTCCAACTAACTGACTGGCAGAAATAATCAAGCCAATAGCACATATTGCCCTGACTGACACTCTGAGAAGGTGGCACATAACAATGAGAAGTACAGGGAGCTAAATATAACACAAATATGGATCCTATTAGCATAAATTTAAAAACCCAACACAGTAAAATACTTTCTATGAAACGGAGAATGCTGCAGGAGGTGAACTTCACTGCAAAATTTCATTTGTGAAGAAACTGGAAGGTGAAGGACCTGAGAATGGGGATAAAATGAGGGAGACATGAAGCCTAGAAGGCCACAGAGGGCCCAGGCACCTTCCCTGGTAGCCCACGGGAGCACTGGGATGAACCCCAGTGAGTGCTGTGCAAGTGAAGCAGCAGTTTCATGGTCCAATGCAGGCCACAGCTGGTGACCTGAGAGAGGACAGGCGCCACCAGTGGGCTGTGAGGTGCCTGGGGAAGAGCCAGAAGGTAAGATGATGATCCTCTGGGCAGAGGAAAATAACACAATAGGAAGAAACCAAAGCGTTGTGATCAATACTCTTTTTCCTACCAAAAAGAGCAGCAAGGTTTGAAATTCCCACCTAACTCTTTGATCCTCCCCAATGAAGACATGTAAGATCTAATGAAGTGCCTCTCATGTTCCTCCACAGATTCCCTTCTCCCTTTACCCACAGTCAGGCTTAGAATAAAACAAAAGAATTTTTACTTTTCAATGTAAAATCCAGATCATATATTGTCTGACCACATACATTGTCTGACCAGATAACAATTTAAAAAAAACCAGGCACACATGTTATGTCTGTCTCAGCCCAGTTCCTGACTCAAGTCAATGGTCTGTGCTCCACCATTTGATCTGATCAGCACTGGTTTGATCTACAGGTATGAGTGCACAGGAGATCTTTGATTTGGCAGAATCACATAGGTGTTCTTTTCCTAGAGACAGCACGCATTTTCTATCATGAAATACAAATATTATGTGAAATATCCACACTTGGGGGAGAAGAATGTCAATATTTGCAGATGCTTTCTGAAATTGGTCTGTCCTTGATCTGGATGCATGAGTTGAGCCTGGACTTGTAAACTGTAACCAATCAAAATATTAGCAGCAATCCTAGCAGCATGGAAATGTACTGTAAGAATTGATCCCAAACAGTCCACAAATGAGTATCAGAACGAGTACATTCATCAGTAGTTTTATATCACAGTCAATAAAATAGAAAAAAAGTTTGAATAATCTGCATTCAAGAGCATATTGTTGAAGTAGAATCCGTATTATTTCCCTGAGAACGTTTCCCTTCCAATTTTACAAAATATGCATAGTGTAATGCTTACAAACTTTGTTTTATTCACTGAAAATAAGTTATCTCTTCAAAAGTATTCCCTTTAATAATAAAAATTACTTTCCAGACAAGACAATCCTACCAAGTTTTTCCCACAGGCACTCTTTTCTACATTTAACTGAACAAAGTTCTCCTCTGGTATCAGTGAGCTTTCAGAAATGAATCATAACTCCAGCACCAAACAGCCAGGCAGAGTGATGGGCAAGTAAACACCCTGAAGCCCTACAACTGACAAGATGTAAAACTTTTGAAAAAGACATGTGCACACTCCATAATAAAACCTTGCATTTCTTTTAATTGTTAAAAGAGACAGAAGCCTTAATTTGGGAAGAAACATTCCTTTTATTTTTGCTATTTCCAGGCTACCGCATGTGAAGAACAGCGCCTGCAGGAGACTCACGCATTGCCTGTGGTGCAAAAGCGCCAAGGCTGCGCCTTTCTGCTTCAGAACAAATGGTCCAGTGTGCTTTTTGAAGCCCACCAATACAAAATAACCAAATCGAATCCTTTCAGCTAACAGCATGCTTACCAGACTGATTATGCCAGCTCACTCAGTAAAATGCCTTTGGGTTTGTTGTGAGCACATGTTTTACCATCTATGGCAGTTTTAAGCTTTCCAAAACCTTACGTTTAGGTAAACCAAAGATGTACCAACAGCAATTGAGTGCCAGGGTATCACTGCAGGTTAACTTCAGGTGGGAATCCTCTATGATGAGGTCTTGCCCAGGTGAGAGAGATTCCTGCACAACACCTGGCAAGAGCATGACAAGAGCATCCCTGGCTTTCCCCTAGGATGGAGCCCACTGAAGTTCCACTGCATTCCCTGAGAAGGGAATGCATCATCATTCCTAAGACAGTTGTGTTTCTAAACTGGACCTCTATGCACGCAGGGATTTTGCTAGTACCTCCAAAACATAACACCTCATTTTACCCCTGTTGTAATCTCAGTTTTTATTACATAAAAGCAAATTAGCGTCACACATCTAAACAATGTGAAACAGTGCTTCTCCACCAACAGACACCCACAGAACATTGCTAATACACTGGACTTCTTGAAATAACTATGAATACAATTACCCTAAAGTGTAGGTATATATGTACACAACTTTTCTCCCCCATAGTTTTAGTAGAAGCGGAATCAAGTATTAAGCCTCGGCAGTCAAAGCTGAGAGCATAAGCAAAATATTTGCAATTATAAGTATAAGCAAGCGGGATACAAAAAAAGTCTACTTGGCAACCTACCCTACTCAAATAAATTAGCTCCTATAATATTCCTCCAAACTATGGGCAGATCCAAAAGTTAACGATTTGTGGCTACGTTTAATAATAAAAAGTCTTTGAAACTATTACCAGCTGCTGAAGTCTGATACTTAGAAAGATTTAGATATCTATCGTGAGTGGAGAGAACACCTTTCCCATTTGAGAGTTTCAGAGTGAAATTCATGTAAAGTTGTACAGCTAAAAGTAAAATCAAATGGTAGTCCAACTGAAAGGGAAATGATGCAGAAAAAAAAAACCATATGAGAGAGCAGCTCCGGAGTTCCTAACACCAGCTAGCTCAGGATGTGTAATAATCTGGGGTATCACAGCATGAATTGAAGTAAGCTCATCTGTCCAGCTTAAACAGAAATCACTGAAAATAATCTTCAAGGAAATGCATGTGAATCATTTTGGCTAATGAAAACATACCCCTCAAGCTGAAGAACTTACGTAAATTACATTTCTCCTAATTCTGCCAAAAACATTAAAGAAAATGGATTTGCCAAAGATAAAAGCAAAGTAGGCATGATAGATCATCCATTAGCAATACAAGTACGGCTAATTCTTCTTGACAGTGAAATGTCTTGGGATACAACCCACTTTATTTTTTTTTCCTAAGTGTTTAGATGCAGTATATCCTACACATTTTATCCCCATATATCCTAGATTTCACTACCAGTGAGATTTTACAAAGACCAGGCCTTAACAACGTATTAAGAAGAGAAAAAATAAGGGCAACTTAAAGTATTTTGGCATACTAAAGAAAAAAAAAATTAAACAGGAGCTTTATAAGCTCTGCAAGTACAGAAAGTAGTTTAAAACTGTGTGAATTAATACAGTTAATCTGAAATAATAGTAAGAAGGAACAAGTCACACTCCTATGGGGAATCACAAGGGCAGAATTAATATTGCACTTTACTCACCGGTAGACCAACTAGTGAACTACTGGGCTGGTTTGGGCTTTACTTTTTATTATTAATGCATTTTTGGTGTGCAAGGTTGTACGCATTCTCTAGCATACAACTTTGATTTATTCATGTAAACATCAGAAATCCATCAGCAAACAACGCCATATGGAAGAAAAAGAGATATAATGGATTTTCTGTTTGCTTTAGAAACTTGACATCTGTGAAGAGCATCATCTAAGTTACAATCCAGTCACTTTTCACATTCTGGTCATTTTCATTTACCAATCCAAAATGCATTTTATCTGATGATACAAAAAGCTCTGGAAGGGGCATAACAGAGAAGAAATCATGTTTTAAAAACTTAAAATGGGAATATACTTTAATATTTTCCCTTTCACATCATAAATTTAGAGAAAAGCTAACTCACATCTGTTCCAACTTAGCTTTTAAAAAAAAGAAGAAAACGTATTAGGATTATTCATATCTTGTCTGTATTTGTGGCAAGATTTTCGGAGCCGGACCGAGCCGCTGGTGGCACCCATCACCTGAGCTCCGCAAAGTTCCCGTGGGGCCGGGCTCGGCGGTACTCACCCCCGCACAGCAGGAGGAACCCGGCTGTCCGCGCCGGCGAGCGCATCTTCCCCGCGCTGCTGCGGCCCCGCCTCGGCGCTCCGGGCAGCACC
>WEIT01000654.1:1881-16319 GCA_013389985.1 Dryoscopus gambensis | reverse complement strand
CGGGACGGGGCGGGCGCAGCCCCGCAGCACCCGCGGGCACCGCGTCCGCGCAGGCTCTGGAGGGCCCACAGCGACTCTCGGCTGAAACAAACCCTGCCCCTCTCCCTCCTCTCTCCTGTCAGGGCATCTTCAACCTGCCAGGGAAATATTTTCTGCTCCTCTCCCGAAAGCTGACGCTGCTTCCACACAGCTGCGCTGCTCCAGAGATCTGGTCGTCAGGATTCAGACACAGATCAGCAGCTACAGCGTCCGTCTTCCTCAGCCTTCACACTCTGAAACGCCCCAGCAAGGTCAAGTAGACACACAGACTAGACTGATACTCACTGCCGCTGCACCTAGCAAGAATTGCTATAAATTATTTAAATAGAAGCCAAATAGAGCTTACTCTAGACTAGTAAAGACTCTGCAAGAAATTATCCTATAGGAATGGTAAAACAACTAACCTATTTTAACTTTTCTGTTAGATCTTCATCAAGTTAGATCTTCTTCCCATGGTCTTCATAAGGCTTGGGAAAACAATAAGCTAAGTCCAAGCACCTGGAAGGGTAATAATGAATTTGAGATGAACACTAATGACCACCATTAATTAATTGTTTTTGAAACTGCCTGTCAGATAGTGTAAGTTAAACTCTTGAATACTCACGTGTCATGTGTTTGTGGGGCTTTTGCAAGTGCCTGAAAGAGGGAACTGAGAAGCCTACTTGGGAAGTCTCCATAAACCAAGGGAAAGCCTATAGCAAAGAAAGCAACACATAAAAAATTAACATTAAATCAATGCTTTGTGGAGAAATGTCTTACGTTAAGCTAAGCTTTATCTTAAATCATATTTAAAAGCTCGTGCAGTATACAAATCAATACTGATGCCATCTAAAATACACCACTATCATCTGCACTGATAAATGCCAGTTTTCATCCAGGACAAAGTGACTTCTTGGAAGAATTTCAAGGACTTACAATCTCTTCTGGCATCTCAGCAACTGAAGCCAAAGCTGTTCTCTTCTGCCAGCTTCAGGCTCTGCTCCAGCACACTAAAACTGGTTTTAGATGCCATCATGCTCGTCATACAAGGAACAGAAGTAAGGTCACCAGAATAATTTTTTCATTTGATTTCCAGGCTTTTAAGATAAGCAGCTTTGTGTGTTTTCAGAGGATTGTAGCTTATACACAGCACACCTGGAAAAAAATGGCCAACTTGGATGAGAACAGGACTAAATATGGGTGTCTTCTGTGTTCCAGCTGCTGTAATCACCTCTGTCATGCTAATGTAGTCACCATTCTTCCTGGAGTTGTTCTCCTTTATGATCAACATGGAAAAGCAATGGTATTGTGAGGAGACAGAGCCTACCATATGGAAAACAAAAATAACCTAACTGCAGCATCTCTCAAACCCTGCAAAAGCCTATCAAAATGGAGGCATTTAAAATTTTCCACTTGAAATTCAAACTTCAGGAGAAAAAACTTAAACCCTTCCTGGCCAGCCTGGTTTCCACATCCCTAAAGGGCCCAACACAGGCTGTGAACCATCTGCCCTTGAGTTTACATGAGGGATACAAGCCTATAGCAACCACTTCCTTCCAACAGCTAACTTCTGCTCCACTATGCATAAAATACCCATGCACGTCATTCACTTGGTTTCTTTGTCTGAAGGCCTTTTGAAAACTGAATGAAAATCAGTGCTTGTAAATGGGGAATAAAAAAGTGAGCTGTCTTTAATTTCCCAGATAAGCTCAAGCTTTACAGTGACATCTCCCATCACTCTCCTAGCAGAAATAACTTGGAAGTAAATCGACACTTTCCTGCAGACTAGTGCAATTGTGAAACTATGGCTCATACTCCTCTTTTTTTTTTCCACCTGCTTTGACTCATTTATTTGGCACAGCAGGCTGAGCTATTAAATTATTGTAGGTTTTTCTTTTATAAAGGCACCCTGAGATGTCTTGATACAATAATGCTTCCTGAAACTGATGCTAATTGACAACTGTTTCTTGGTTTCATCACAAGTCTTAGGTCATGTTCATTTAGCATCAGGGCAGGACACCTGAGGACTGTTCCACCTTTCCATGTTTTCCAAACACTAATGCACGAACACTGAAATATTTTCAGGCAAATTTCCTTCTAGAATATTTTGTTTAAAATCCAATTCTTGATCAGTTCAGGACTTAAAATACTTCCCCCCCTCCTACCCCCCATGCTATGAGGTTGGTTACTGTAGAAACTCAATCTGAGGCACTGCTGTTGATCAGATAGAAAAAAACTATTTTAAAATTACAAAAAGTGGTTATTAACACTCACCACTGCTTTGGGATCAAACTGTCAAGTCTTTCATACAGTTACAACTAGGGTGGCATTGAACAGATATTCTTCCTGAGGTAGATCTAATAGTAAGAGGACAGATCAAATTTTGATCCTGACAGTGACAAAGAATTTATCTGCATGCCATACTTAATTAAAGTTCTTATATACATGTTGTTCCACAATCCATGGGCTTTATTTTCCTATGGTTCTCTCAATTTCTTTCTTCTCTACTTACTACATGCAGCTAACATATAAACTGCACAGTGTTCACATTATCTATTTCATTTTTGTCCACTTGAGAGCACTGAAAGAGATAGAAGCAGTGTGTTTTCCCAAAATACTCATCCAAAAGTGCTATGAATTGGTCAGAAACACTGACTACCATGAAGAAGCAGCAAACCTGTGCTAGGAGATGTCTCCATCTTGGCACCTAGAGAAGGGAACCAAGAAGCTGTTTCTTTCTAGTCAGGAGGAAATAAATCATTCTTGTGGAGAAAGTGCTGCAAGACTGTCCTGATAACAAGAAGTTTAAGCAAGAGCCCAGGTTTGTCCAATAAATAGATTTTCAAGGCAAAACCAGGATTCTTGTGAAAATAGTGACATGGGACTGGCATAACTGAAGATGCTGTGTGATGGAAAGCAGAACAGACCATGAGCCTGGGCCAGGACCATGAGCAGAAACAACCAATGTCCTTTGGTGACCTGACAAAGCTATCCCTCCTGGGAGCTGATTGCACCAGGACTGCCCTCATCTGACCTCACTGCTGCTTCTTGCAATAAAATTCCAAGTTCCTCCAACAACAGTAGTTCGTGTCACTGTAAATGCAATATAGAGCCTTTTTGAAAATACATTAATCCACAAAAATTGCCTGATTCCTGGCCATCAGATTGTTTCACTGAAAGCATAAACTTAACTATCAAAACCATCATGAAATCATATATCACAGCCTCAAAGTCTGGTTTCATCAGAAGTCAGTACCAAAATAAGTCTCGAACTACTGATTTATCTGAAATTTTCACCTACTTGCCTTTATTGCTGCGGGTTTCCATGAAGCGCAGAATGACTATGCTGGAGCATTTCCATGCAAAGAGAAAACAAGTTCTCCCAATATTTGCAAACAGCGGGTGTTTTCTTGTTTCGATTCTACTCAGAATCTCATCTTGCATCTGTCTTGTTACAGTAGCCTATGTACAGAAAATAAAAGCTCAGTTTTCATTTCACTGTTCTAAGGATTGCCCTGGGAGTGCCATGGATGTACCTATTATGCCAGAAAAAGGCATGTGGAGTGAGGGTCACTGTGATACACACTGGCACTCGACTGCTGTACTTTTAATAATGTAAGTTCCAAAACTCAGTGAAATCCAAAGTTACATTTTCTGTACTCTTGTGGGCCAGCAGGATTACAGGAGTGTGAGTGGCTGAGGACGTAAACCTCTTGCTGTGATGATGAGCACTGCCTCATATGAGAGAGCCCACAACCCTGGTGTGCCTGTAGCAGGGCATCCAGCAGAGCTGTGCTGGCGGCTGCCGTTCCACCACCGCAGGAATATCCCCAGCTAGGATCAGGGACAGCAGCAGGGCTGATGACTCACGATAATCTCATTCGCAGAGACAATCCTTTTTGCCTGGAACCATACTTCAACATAAACCCAACAGTTGTAGCCCACAGGCACCTTGGCGTTGAGGCTCAACATTTATCCCATTATTCAAGAGGCATTAATTTTCCCGAGGTATTAACAAATATTGGCATGATAAATCTCTTCACATCAGTATGAGCAGTAAAGTTTTTCTGAACTTTGAAGACTGGATTTTTCTAGCTTTTAAACAAACATTTTGGATCTGCCTGGAAATGTTATGAACACGCACAAGGACATTCACACATCCCCCATTAGAATTTGAATGGTAGGGGGTAGATATTTTTCCAACAACTAGTTAGAGAAATACTTTGAAACTGGCAGCTGATAAATTAAAACCAGCTAACAAAATAGAAAACATCCTTTGTTGACTCTTATCCAGGTCCATTTCCAGCAGATAATACACTACTATGATCATAACAATAAAAAGAGTATTTTCATCCTAGTTTCGTAGAATTTGGTGTCAAATGTAACAGCCCACATGAGAGATGTGTAACCTCAATTCCCTACTTGTTCATAAAGTTCATAAAGAACTTACAGCCTGGGTTATGACCAAGGCGAGCTTCCTGCTCACTGCCAGCTGCAGTACCCCTATAGTGACCCTGGGGGAGGTGAATGTGTTGGAGAGTGATTCTGTCTCAGATTTACCCACCACAACTATTTCTGATGTTTGTAGATGACCCTGAAAAATACTCTATCACCAACTTAATTAAAAATAGTAACAGCCAGATAAAGCTGTGATATATCCTAAATGACCAGTAAATATTTGTGAAGCTGAGCTTTCGTTTTAATTTTTTCATTCTTAATACACTTGGCTGCAGAGAACTTGAAAACATGACCACACTATACCCTAGAGGTTTCAAACCTGAAAAGCAAATGTAAGAAGTTTCAAATATCATAATTTAACAAATAACTAATAAGGTAGAGAAACTAACCGAAACTATGTAAATATTTGGGTTTCAGTATGAAAAGCAGTTAAACTGGGCTGACAAAAGTATATCTTCCTTAGCAGTATCAAATCTCATATGCTTTTAGTCCAAAAACTACGCTCTGAAATCTTGTCTGGTCTAACTTTGCCTCAGTGCTCCTTAGAAGAGGCACAGCCAGCTTTGCATGAGGGAGCCAAGAAAGACTTCCCAGCCATGCTACTCTTCCTGCCACCCACATCAGTGTGTGCCATAGTGACAATGACAGGGCCTCGGTTGTTTTAAACTTTCACAGGTTCAGAATCAAGGCACTATAACTAATGTTACTGGTGGGTTAGCCCCAGTGCCATCAGAGGAAAGGGTGACCTGATAGTTTTCAGTCTCCGAAATCATGAGGTCAAAGTCTGTCAGGGAAGAGCTGACAAAATCATGACCATTATTCATTATGAATATAAGCATGAAAGCACACCAAAGTTAATGAAGAGAAGATCATATTCAATGGAATAACAATTAATTTTGTCATTATAGGAATTAGTATAAAAATATCAGAATCAGGACTTATAAGAGACTTCACCTCTAAGTTAACCTGTATTGGGTTAAATGATCTACATAATCTGATTTACTTTCAGCACCATATGTTACTGAATTGTAATCACTAGAAACCAGGAAATATGATCCTAGGCTAATTCAAGAGATCTGGATTCACACTAAACTGTATCTTTAAATATATGGTATCATGGCCATAAAAGAGAGCACTCAGATAGTCAGGTCACACATCTTCATTTGCGCCATGGTTTATAGAGGCACGTTTGCCCCTGTATTCTATCGATCTGACAGGATGTGTTGTTCTATTACACATGCACACAGTCTCTACATTTAAAGAGCATTACATTAAAAATGAAATCAAGAGCTTGCCTGTGAGGAAATGTGAGGACCGAGATTGCCCCATGCATTTTTTATTTGCTCACTGATATGCCTTACAAATCTCATTCAGGAACAGATAGAAATGAGTGTCAGAACTAGTGCTGGAACTTGTAAATTCCCAGGATTCAACCCAAAGGTGTAACCTCAAAATAACATACTTGAGACTCACAAAGGACTCCTCTTTGTTTTTCCTGTGCGTTGAGTAAGCCCAGGGTCCTGAAAATGCAAAAATATGCAATTATATGTACAAATACTCTGAACAAAGAGGGTGAATTCAGATCGAAAAGGTAAACGCTGTTCCTGTTTTGAGTGCCTAATACTATAATACTGTTCTTTAATGTAGATTTTTCCAGCATGTAATTTCCTATAACTTTTTAAAATTAAGATTTCAGAGTTATACCACATGAAGCCACACTGAGTGCTGCATAAGTTACCACAAGATTTTAAATGGCCAAAAACAACTATTTAAAAGGAAACTAGTCTGTTTTACTAGTTACTGAAGGTAGCCATGACCAAAATGCCAAGCATATTAGTACCACCTGTTTTTCCTAAAAAGGCCACAAAACAAAAAACAAACCCCCAAACAAGAATAATACAGCAAAAAAATTCCATAACTCATATCTGTTCTTTAACTTTCCAATTTGGTCATAATTTAAAAGGTCTAGAAAGTTCTCAAAATCATAATGGCAGACAAAAAGCAAAATGAAGGATGCTAAGTCTTGGCCAGCCCAGTAGGGATTCACCCTGTAGCACAAGGTGCCTGACCCTCTAATATCCTGCATGGCCCTGAGGCTCTGTACGGTGAAGAACACATTATGGTCAAACAGACCCCTCTGGAGTTTTAGCAGAGAGTCTTCAGAAAGTGCTGAGGGTGCAAGTTCCTTTAGAGGCTTAACACACAGGCAGATGTGGATTGATTTTTCAAGGAAATGGGAACAACCCTCTCTTCCCTTAGGTCCCTGTTCAAAATGCCAGGCCATGACAGCTTTCCAAAGTGTACACTGACACCATTTCCTTTCTAAAAGATACACTTACCTATATGAAAGTGCAAAATATTACCCAAGGTTTATTTGAGGAGAGGAGACAGGGCCTCTGTCCTGTTACACATTGTGTAGCACAAGGCTCTGACTGCACTTTCTCTAGTAAAAACAGCAACAACAGCACAAGATAACAGTAAATTGAACTCTACCTGTATAAAATGTGTATTTAAAAGATTATAAAAGTAATGGGGTTTTTTTGTCTTGGTGTTGCAAATCAAATCACTGAGGACAGTTACACATTTATTTTTCTCTTTTTCACATAGAAGGAAAGATAGATTTCTGTTTTAGTGAAATTATGCCTACCTTTACACACATGCATAGAAATAATATAAAGTTCATTCTACTTAAAAGTTCTTTCTACTATTCCTTTGTGCCTTGACTTCCATGAACTTAAAGACCAGGAATCAGAGCCCAGGGGAGAAAGACAAGAGAAACTTTAAGTACCTAAAGCAGATAACCAAAAGTAGGTTACTGACATATTTTTAATTTATGTGTATTACGAGATGAGCTGACAGTCACATATGTCTCCTATTATCAATGGCTAGGCAGCTTTTCTTTTAAGTTATCATGGTCAGTTCAGCTACTCAGAGTCTCTTTCTATTTGTTTGGGCTGTGGAGCATCCTGTATTTTAGCTCAGAGAAATTCGTCTTCCTTGGAATTTCTCTGAAGCGGCATATATGAAGGAAACAGCTTCTTGTTTCTACCTCATGGCAACTCAGAGCAGTTCAACACAGCTGTTTCAGTTTTGTTAGCCGATACAGCAGCATTTAACTAAAACTAAGAGCTCAGTGAATACAAGCAAGGCCACACAAAGTGGCAGGGCAGTAGTTGTGGAGCAGGCTCACCACTCAATAATTGGAAGAGAAAACTTTGAAATATTTGCTATTTGTCTCATAGATTCTGACAAACAAAATTCATGAGATACAACCTGAAATGGCCCTTTTTTCCATTACACTTTCTACACTGAAACACTGGTTAACTAACACCAGTTAACACCTGGAAGAAACTGGTTTGACTGATCCAGGTAAACAGCAATCAGGTAAATCAATGTTTTATCAACCTGCAATCATCATTTTTACAGCTCCAATATTTCTAAGTTAAGCCAGACCTTTTCAGCCCTCCTATATCACAGCTCATGTAAACTAGGCACAGCTGGTCTCTCCACCAGTAAATCAACTATTGAAGGAGTAACAAAATATATACAACTAAGGCACAGACAGGACAAAAGATTGTGATTGAAGGAGAAACCATGCAGTGAACCTAAGAAGTCAATTTAGAGAGTCTTGACATATTTCGTCAACATGTACTGAGGAAGTGCTCCCGTGGGGAAGGTGGTTTTGTCTTAAGTTTTTTATACTGATTCTGCATGCTTTGCACAAGGCATCTCTGAATGAAAGGGATGTCTGGTATATTAAAAAGCTGCAATGCCTCTAACTAATGATCATGGAGACTGTAAGAAATAAAGTCCTAGAGCAGAGAGTTGTCGGGGTGTGGACATACAAGACATTGACTTGTGCAGCCAGTGCAGTCCCCAGCCACACTGGCAGGCTGGGTCTCCTGAAGGAGCCCCCACAACTTGTGGGGGTATCACAGAAACAGCCTAAAGTGATGAGGACTCCCTGTATAATATGGTTTGTTCCCCCTATTACATATTATTTTGTAGGGAATTTTATCCACAGTCTGCTGACCACAATCCCAGCTCTATTGGGATGTTTTGAAGAGGTGTTGTACGCACTTTTTTTCAGAGACTGCTGTATGTCTACATGGAAAAGATGCTTGATGTCAAAACAAATTAAACAAAAAATTGCCTGTCTGAAACAAAGCATACATAGCTTTCCATGCCACTGGCCAGAAAACAAGAGAACAAGGTTAAAAGTACCTGAGACTGGCTCAATAGAGTCTTCCAAGAAGCTAAATGGGTACTGCCTTTGGTGAATTTACTTTTACTTTGCACGCCTAACACAATAATTCTTAACAAGATTCCACAGATTAGAGGACGAGAAATTAAGCAGTCTGCACTGAAGTACAACATTAGACATTAAGCTGACAGTCCTCAATACCCACCGCCTAAGATGCTGGTGGGAAACCGTGTCAGGGTAGTAAGACATTCACAGGAAAGGGCCATAGATTAAGTCCTTTGAACCTTGTTAACTATATTAAGGAAACACTGGTTGTCACCTGCTGACATCTTCTTCTGTAGAAGGCTGGAAACAAGAATGTCTGCTCTGTCAGAACTGATTTCCAAGTCACTGGGGACTTGAAGAAGTTTAAATAGACAGAGAATGACAAGAGGCTCTAGCATAAAGCAACTGGAACCACATTATCAGAGCGTGAAGTTAAGAGTAATAGCTTCTTCTAACCTATTAAACAAAAAACCTCAAATCACAACCCTGAAGCAACCTTAAAGCACCTACTGCCTTTAACATCTTCCATTTTGGATTTCAAAGATTTAACCTTATCTAAGTGTCCCACAGATCCCAAATTTGTGGCTATTACCTTAGGAGTCTTGCTCTACAATACTAATCAAACTATTTTTGCTGGATGTTTTCAGACAAAGTTATTTTGCTTTGTGCACCCATTGTGAATCTAATCCAGTCTTTTTAAATACATCCTGAAATGCCATTGTACCTGTGTCAGCAATACACCTATCCCCTTCAAACTTCCTGTGATTACCCATGAGAGAGAACTCCTGAAAATAGTTTTCCCTCCAGGAAATGCTTGACATAAGATTGAAAAGAAGTTTTTATTGATTATTGCTGTAAGAAACCTGCAGTGACTTCATAAAGATGACTCAGAACTTAACTTAAGCAGGGTGACTTAATGTCACTACACAATCCTACATGAGTCGGAATTCTAAATGTCTCCACTATGTAATCACACTAAAGATTTGTCCTCTGAACTTTTTTTTTTGTTTGTACTTCCAACTTCCTTCTTGAACTCTGAGGTACACATTTTCTTGTCTATGTCTTATTGTACTTCTCTGTGTAATTTCTCTTTCTGCTAATGAGCCTTTTGCAACCAAGTATTCAAGTGCTTCCCTGAAGACTGTGCAATACGGACATAAAACCACAAGGGCTGGTATGAGGCACAGTGAAGGGACCTGAACTCAGGACGTGCATCACTGCATGGGAGCAGTGAATGCTCTTCAGCAGGACACCCTCAGGGCAGGACAAGCTCACTCCTTGTCAATGCCCTGTTCAACAACCCCCTTTCCAGCACAAATGTTGAGTGAAATGTCAGGATTGACTTGAGATGTCTTACGTGTATAGGGCTCACCAGGATCTGCTCCCTGGTACTGGGCACTACAGACTGGCTGCAAGGCACAGAGCAGAGTAGCACACAGAGTGGCCCAGAACCACTGCTGACAGAGCCCACAGGAGTGGCCTTATTGCTCCAAGCTGTGCAATGAACCTGGGAACGTTGCTTTGCTGCCATCCCTGACCCAGGACAAATCAGCAAGCAGCTCACATACGGCTCAGCCTGCAACCTCCTTAGTCAGCATCTAAAGCCAGTCCCAGGTGGTAGATCTTGCAACATTTGGGACAGGACTCTTGACCGAGTTTAAAGACAAAGGCAAAAGAGTAAATTTCTTTCCCAAATAGAATGTGCCACCTGTTCAATGTTTTTTCCCCTGCATAGTGTGAAATACTGACTCCACAGCTAGTAGTAGAAGGGTTTCATCAGCTGTCCTGGGCTCTGGTGAGTGAACCCAGCGATTTTGTCACCAGCCAGTTTAGCTCAGAGCCTGGCTAAGGCAGCTGCTCAGTCTCTCCAGTGTGTGAGTGGACATGCTCTGAAACCCAGGATCTGGCAGTGACAGTTTTCCCTTTCACACATCATCTGCTTCACTGCTTTTGCGTAAGGATGATCTAAAGCTTAGCAAAGACTCACTGGAAATATTGCACAGGTATTAGAATTACAGTAATGCTCTCCATTTGCAGAAAGCAATTCATTAGCTACTGGCTCAAGAACCTATGGCTAACAATAGGCATTTGAACCATCAGGTACCAAAAAGCAGAGCTGTGGTACATTAGCAGGCACGGAGTATTTCTTATTTACATAGTTGCTGCAGCAAAAGCACTTCAACTACTCCCTATCTAGATGGCAGAAAAAAAGTTCACTACAAGTATTAGAACAACATCGTTTGCTTTTGTTTCTCCAGTGCAAAATAAGTTTGTGATTTATCTTTCTGTAATACAAATACAGTGTTGTTCATGGAAATAACTCATGTCTGTTTCTCTTAGTGTTGCATGAACATTAACCACATGCTCTCCATTATCATCATCATCATTATTATTAATATTCATCTCAAAAGGGAGTCAGTGAAAAACACATTTGCTATTAGAGACCCCAAAGGTGGACTGTGATATAAAGTGAGTTGCCCAGAGTCACTAGCTGGGAACAGAATTCAGAATCAGTACATACAGACCAGGACCACAGTATCCAACAGGCAGGAAGAGGCAAAGGAAAGTTTTACCTGTCTGCTGGAAGTTGGCAGGGAGCCCCAGGTAAGCTTAGCTGTGTACATTGCTCATTCCCTGCAATGTACAATCACTAAATACCCACTGCCTGACCTGGTTGAAATTCAGTTACCAGGCTGCTTCATCTTGAGTCAGTTTGAAGTTTTCTTATTAAATCTCCATCCGCTGAAAATCAGAAATGTCACTCTGATCCTGCAGGTGTTAGTCAGACTTCTAGGCCTGTGCATGAACCCACAATAGTCTTTGGAGAATTTCAATCTCATTATTGTGTTGCTACTCTGGGTCACTAGTCTAATGAAATGCATTTCTCAAGACAGAAACAAGCGAGCAGGAACATTTTCTCAATCAAGAGAAGCAGCCAACACGGTCAATGACAGACACTGGAACATAAAGTTATTCAGTGCTAGAGCAGTATAAAGCCACTGAGATGAAGAAAAATAAAACTGCATCCTGATCCATATGCCAGGAGAAATTGCTTTGCTTAGATTCTTATTCAAGTCTTGCACTTTCCAGCCTAGCATTCCAAAGTCCTACAACCCAACACGTACTATACAACTCAGTCCATTTCCCCGGAAGTCTTGGTGTAACAACTTACTTAAGGTGCTCTTCCAGGCATTCTACAAGATCATTTATGTGACACGTACAGCATATTTGCCACTCCAGAGATACTATCACAAGCTCTAATGACATACATGTGTGCATTAGGATCTCACCAGCCAAGTCAATGCCACCACTTGTTTACTGTGATGGGATCTTCTAACTATAGCAAAGCTTGCCTCCGGCTTGTGGTGAGCAAATTCATATGCACGTAACTAGCCATGATAAGAGTTTGCCTTTACAAGAGTTCAAGTAGCATTTGGACAGTGCTCTCAGGCACATGGTGTGACTCTTAGGGGTGGTCTGTTCAGGGCTAAGAGTTGGATTTGATGATCCTTGTGGGTTCACTCCAATTCAGGATAGTCTATGATTCTATGATGTGTATATATATACATACAACTGTATTGGAGTTGAGGTGTTAAGAAAACTGTAGATAAGCATTAGATTTATTGTTTAGTAAATATAAGAGTATTTACAGATTATGTAATCAACATTATCACAAAGCATAGGAGAAGTGTTATAATATTTATAATATTAAACCCAATCCCTCTCATCATTGAAAAAGGTTGATTTTTTTGCAAATAGCAGTAGACTTCAAAAAATGTGGGGACCCTCACAACTATTTCACAGAGCTTTCAAATATTTTTTATCACACTCACACTGATCAGTAGTACCTTTAATATCTTTTTTCCTGACGGAAGTCAGTATTCCTTCCCCTCTGCACACTTTTACTCCTCCACTCCCTCAGAAGTGATAAAAACCTTCTGCACTTTGATAATAAAGTATTTAGTTCAAATGAAAAATCACCTTGTAATAAAGCAAGTGTAAGCCAGATTAAAAAACAAATCAATTAATCGGGGAGGATTTTTATTAGTCAGTGATGTAACTAATTAAAACCATTGATTGATAAACATAACACAGCAACAAAGTTATCTTACTCCTAACCCAGCAAAATGGTCTGCCTGCTGCACATGCAGATAGTATGGGATGACCTGCTTACAGATAAGTCTGCAACTGCTGACCAATCTATTTTTACTTAGTGGTAGTGTTTCCCCAGCTCAGCAGTTCTGACAGATCACAGCTTTGATTCTGAGACATTTGTGAACCATCTCTTTGTTAGTCACAAATAGCAAAGTGCACATCGATAAATCACACCCTTTGTCTCTTTCTTTTCCCTCCCCCCACACAGTTGCTGCTTTTTCTTGTGAAACCAGCCCAGGCTGAACACTATTATCGTGGAAGAAATTCTAAAGAACACATCCTATGTAATAGAAAATGACCTCAAATAATTAACATTTTTGAAGTGGTTTCTACCTGAATTTTGTCCAAGGTACATAAATCATCATTCAACTTTCCTCTTCCTGGCAGTGCACTTAGACATAGCCAGCCTTAAAATGATGACATCACCATCCCGTGATCCTTCATTATAAGTAATTAAAGCAGTAATACGGCTTCTCTCATGTACTAGTCATCAAGCAGACTCATTCATATGAAATCTCAGGCATAGTGCACCTGAGGTGAAACAAAAGAGCACAGGACTCAATGTTTTTGGTGAACTGCTGGTACCTTTGTGTGAATTTATTGCTGCTGAGAGAGTAGTGCATGTTAACATGCAGAGAAAGTAAATTCTGCTATTAATCCATAAGACAGGCACTGCAGAGGTAATAATAGGTTTCCTATTCACGTACAATATCAAGGCCATAACAAGGAAGGAAGGGAGGACTTAGTTTAGTCTGTGCCTCTTCAGATTTTGGCCTTTCTCATAAACACACTGGCAAAGCTATTAACATTAATGTCTGGATAATATGTTCAGTGACAGGGACAGTACCCAACAGGAACTCTGTTAGACACTCAAACACCTTTCTGTAAAGAGTAATGATGATGAAAATTTTTTTATGCTTTGGTCCAAAATCAGCAAGCTAAATCAGCTACCCAACAGCAGTTTACCCATTTACCCATGCAGGCATTAGAGGGTTTTAACCTGTTATTGCATGAATTCCACACTGTTATTTTAACTCATTAAAAAGTTTTGAAATACACACTGCTATTTTCTACATAGCAAACAATAAAGCATTTATCTTCCATGGGCAATTACAACACAATGTGTTTTATTCACATCCCACTTGGTGATCTCTTCTATGTCTTTTTCTTTAATAGATTCTGCAAAATATGGTCTAGGGGACTACTTGGAAAGCCCCATTCCAGACTTAGCTGCTTCCATGTAGAAAGCAGCTGACAGTCTCCATTGTGGCTGTTCTGTGTATCACTTTTTTCTGTCCCACTCTGGATTCCACTGTCCTGGCACAATCAATTTATGCTGCTGAGCTTAGTTGGGTGACTGTCATGCAAAGACCAAAAAATTTTTGCAAGTATACCAACCTGCACTGATCATGCAATAAGTGTGATAGATATGCAACAAAAAAAGGTATCTAGGAATGGAGAAGAACACTCACAAAGAATTCTTCTTTATCTATTGTTTTGCTTGTGACAAATTCTGGATTACAATTACATATTTTTATTGCTTCCAGAGTTTACTAGA
>WEIT01000653.1:0-11442 GCA_013389985.1 Dryoscopus gambensis | reverse complement strand
TGTATTATAGTCCTCACCACGGCTTGCAGGAGAATCTCAGCTCCGGCGCTTGGAGCACCTCCTCCCTCTCCTTTTTTTCACTGACTTCAGTGCGGCCATGTCGGTTTTCCTCACGTGTCCTCAATTTTCCTTTTTTCTCTGATTTGGAAGAAAGTTGGTGTCTGTTAAGTTGCAGTTGAGAGGTTGATCTCATCTGGGCTCCACATTGGGGAATTACTTGCCGTGTCTCTCGCTGCCAGGCACGTGATCCCTGCCGGTGCTGCATGGCTGGCCCCAGCCGCATGGGCCTTGCCACCACAGCATGGACGGCTCCGGCCTCAGAAGGGCTCCGGCCGCACAGTCCCGGCCTCGGGAAGGCCTCCTGCTGGGATGGGCCCCGGCAGCCACCTTGCCACCCCTTGGGAGAAGAAAAAGGAGAAATTCCTGCCGTTTTTCCTTTCTTAAATATGTCATCGCAGAGGCGTTACTAACTTGTCTAATTGGGCTAGTAACCTGCCCATCGTCAGAGCCTTCAGCGACTGGCTCTGTGCCAGACGTAGAAGTTTTGAGCAGTTCTTTTCCCGCCTTCACTAAAAACCAGGATGTGTTAAACCAACACAGTAAGACACAATTATTGTCTTAAATTTCTAATCACAACAGAATTTAAATTTTCTATTGAATTCATTATATTATAAGGATAAAAGACATTCATTTTCTTTAGCTAAGATTTAGTAATTTTTGTTTTTACTGGTGGATGCTGTAGTCCAGGTGATTTTGTTACTGGTGAGAAGTGAAATCTGAAACTTATTTCTTCAAAGCTAATGGTGAACATTAGAGGCATTTTAATTTTGCAAATATTGACTTCATGTGATGACTTATGCAAGTGATGCTTTTCTGCCCTATTTGTAATTGCTGTTGCATAACTTTGGTATGATTCTTAATAAAATGTTTACAAATGTTTGGATCAGATTTGGAGGTTATTGCCACTGAGCCCTTGAGTTTCTCTTGTTGTGTACAATGTTAGGGTTATTAGGTTGAAAGGATATTGATTTTTGCATAAAATGGTACTGCTTTAGTCCAGAAAACTAGTAATGCTCCTCTCTCTCCCCTCACCAAACTCAACAAAAATGACCATTTTAGACCTATTAAAATGAAATAAATAAAACCAGAATCACTTCTTTAATATCTAGTTGCGAAGGGTCACTAAGAAATTGCTTCAGATTAGGTTTGAAAGGAGAAAACTATAAAAAAAAAAAAAAAGGAAACAGAAAATGCAATAAAATGAAAGTGTGGGGTATGGTATTAGAAACATTCTTGGCTCCTGAATAGGCAGACCATAATTACTCCTTTTCTTTTTGGGGATGGAACTGCAGGAACATCTCTAATATTTACAGTTTGTTTTATAACCTTGTTTGGCATGTTTAATGAGGAAACATTTTAGTATTTGTCAGAACTCAAGAAAATTTTATTAATTTGAAAAGTTTACCTGATCTGAAAATAGACTTTTTAAACCCAATTTATAAAACAAGTTATAAACTGCACAAAGTCATTCAGGAAGACCTTCTTTTCTTTAATACTTTTTAGATCATTGTCTTCTTTTTGCTTTTGCACTAAGCTACTTACACTTTTCTAAATACCTTATTAACTTCATAATTAAGATAAATACTTTATACTCAAATGGCTTCTTTCAACTCAACCAGTTGTAATGCAGCCAGTGTCCTACGTACTGGAATGTAAAATATTTTATTGTTTGTATAGCACCAATATTAAGATGTTATTACCAGTTATCTGAATTTACATACAAAATGTTTCCAAGTGTACCACTTGAGAGGTTTATGCTTTGAATATTTAAGTATTTGCATTTTTTCACCATTAAGAAAGAACATGAGTTTTCAATAACCTAAATATCTTCCAAAGATAAAATAATCATTTAATGTTAAATAAGTGGTTGCTTTACAATGCCTTTATATAAGACATTCTCTGAAATATAATGATTCATTATAATTGTTTTAAAATAAAAAATATTTTTACTTGAAATATAGGGTGAAAATGCCCTGCTTTTATAGTAATGTTTACAGATTTTGTTAGTATATTCCCTGAATATTATATTTCTCTGAATTGTCTATACTAAAATCTGCTTGAATCTGAACAAGTACTTTTACTTGAAATAGATCTACTAAATAAATATAGTAAGAAACACTTTTTTATTAGATTTGAGAAAGATAATCTAAGTGGTGCATCTCTTTTGCTTTTCATAAAAGGGTTTTAGGATTGCCTGCTATTACTCATACCATTTACCATTTTCACTTAAAGATTCCATGTAAAATATTAATAAAAATTTACATGATCTGTACTTTTACATGTATTTCAAAATGCAACGCACAAAATGTTATGTTATAGCACCACACAGGCTAGAAAATATCTTTTATTTCCTTTATAAACACATTTACATCAAAGCAAATACAGTTTAATGCCCAAAGGGAGTTTATTTCTCTTTAAAATAAGGAAATCATCCAGGATAAAAGAAAGACTGCTCCAAAAGTTACTGTAACTAGCTCAATGATTCCAGTTAATGAAATAACTCCCTCAAAAGATAAGACTATTTTGTCTTGAGTAGCCATCTCAGATAGAAAATTGACTGCAATAACTTCTTAGCACCTGGTAAAATCACAAACAAATTTGTAATAACTTTATGTTAAAATTATACTAGGGTTCTTTATGTTACTTATTAAAGTAATTTCCGGTAATCTTTGAAGGGTACAATAAAAGAAAATAGTATTTCAGGTAATTCTAATTGATATATTGATCATAAGTCTAAGGATATTAAGAGTAAAATAAATTTAAAATGTTTTACCTGCTTGGTTCTGTGTATAAGTTTTCTTTCATGGATAAAGTCTGTTTCTTGAGCAGACAGATAAAACTTACATCATCAATAGAATAATTTCTTGAATCTTGAAAATATGATAAAAGTTTTCTGTCTTTATATAAATAATAAAGATAGAAGTATATATCTACCTATATAATTTATAATTCGTGTGTAATCTATCATATATAGTAAGTAATTGATGTGTAATATGTACCTGTAATTGTTATGTGTAATAATAGTACACCTACGTTATGGTTGGAAATTCCAGCAGAATTCCTTAACCCAGGATCCAGGCAGCAAATCTACTATAAAATTGTTTTGAACACACAGATGGTGATGCATTATTTTGTTGTTGCATTTATTGATTTTATTGTGGCACAGTACAAATCTGCCAGCGATAAAATAGGATATGATGATACCAAAATGTATGGAGAAACATTTTACATCACGCATTGTGAAGAAAGGTGTTGAACTGATATGTTAGCAATGGAAGACATACAAAAAAAAAGAATGAATTGTTATTTCATATTTTCTTGGCCTGTATGCCTTCAGCTTAAGAAAAACCCCAAGTATTTTAAGTACCATTATTCAGGCCAGCTTTACCAGTAGGTATTCCTGTTTCAGCAGGCATTCTTGTGTGAAATAATTTTTGTGGTTAGTGCATAGAGAGCCTCAGGGTTTTATTTTCTCTACTGTAAATATTCCTACTAAAATGTTAAACCAGAAAATGTACAGTCACTGAAACACCTCAAACATGACATTGCAAGTTTCTAATGCCTGTTCCTCAAAAACTCATCCAGCCAGTACAAAATGTGGGAGCTGCTAAACCACCAGCCTGCTTCTGCAGCTGGCCAGGGAAGCTGGAGATGTTTCAGGTGGGGAATGGTTTCTATTTCTCATTTCAAGTGAGAGAAGCACTATGTGGATATCTGTGACAATGACCAAGGCAGGAGAAATATTACCACTACAAAAACTCTGTGATGACTTGGCTGCTGTCAAGGGGATAGACTTTTAATTTTTTTTCCTAAAGCCTGACCACAGAATAAGATTTCTAAAACTTTCTAGTGTGTCCTAATGACAAATTCTTGAAGTAGCTAGCCCTCAAGATAAAAACAAATTTTTGCCTATGAACTGCTCTCTCTTCCAAGTAGCAGTTTTTTAGTCTAACAGTCAAATCTCACTTCCAGCCTTTTCACGTGGATTGCTAAACTCTGACAAATGGCTGAGCATCCGATATAAAAGTCGATTTTTGCTGGAAGATTTATACTTTAAAAAAGAAGTTGACAAAAGAAGTAATGAGTCCAGCAGAAGAACTCAAATTTTTTTTTCCAAATTCATGAAATCCATAAGCAGTCTGGGGTTTCTGTTTACAGGACAGGTGTACGTTGGGTGAAAAGACTGAAAATTATTTGCTGCGTATTCTATTGTTGAAACACAGACTACTGAAATCGCTGGAATTTCAGAAAGGAAATTTCTCCTTCAGGAAATATTATTGTGTGATGACAGCCATGATACAAAGGCAGCACTGTGCAACTACACTCCCATGAAACAGGAAGCAAAAGAGAAGAAATGGAGACAAGAAAAATGTAAGCTTCCTTTATACCCTTCCCCATTCCTCCTTCTCCCAGAGGGTGCAGTCCTGGAGATTAGAGTCCTGGAAATTACAGTCCCCTGGCTTGCTTTATGCTATCCTCAACCTCTTCCACGTTGCCCAGAAGGAGTAAGCACAGTGCAGTACTTTAAACAAACATCCCCTACACAACTCCACATTTCTTTTTGCCTTCCAAGCAAGCTGTCATTCACCCTCTATGACACACTTATTACTTGCATTAAATGCATGCTCTTAGTTGCTGCATCTAACTTATCAAGGCCCTCATCTGGACTGATGCACTCCAAAGTGGAAGTTAAGTGTTTTGGCTTTAATCAGCACGGCAGCACAAGCTCGTACTCTTTTCTTTCTGCACGAGACACAAAGATAGCATCTCACAAATATCTGAGCCTGGGGAATCAAATGCCCAGCTGAGACAGACTGCTGTCTCACACTCAAACATCACAAGAATCAACAATATTGCATTTCCTGCATGAGCTTTCCCTGAGGGATGGAATCCTGGAGGTGCAGTCAGAGCGTGTAGAACATACCACGACAAGGGCATAGCTCTCACAAAGCAGCATGGCAGCTGTCATGTTTGCTGCAAAACATGGCCAGAACAGTACGTGGTACTTGTTTCTGACCCTTTCCCTTCATCTTTAATACCAGTGGGATGTCTGGATGCTTTTCCACTCTTTTCCTGAATATTTGCTCACTTAAATCTCTTATGATAGCCTGTGCTAGTCACCAGGTTATGACAAAGCTTGCACGTGGGAAAACACTTCCAGAACCTTTCCTTGAAACTTGAAAATAATTTCCTTGAAAATAATTTAAAGATTCAGAAATAAAATGACAGAAAAAAGGAGAGAAAGACTGGGTAAGGAGCACTGGGATGTGGGGGAGAGGGCGAGATCAAGTGCTGTTCTTGGAGCAGGGACTGATGCTTGGGGCAGGCTTTGAGAACGGCTGCTGGCTTTACCCATCGTGGGTGAGGACGGCAGGAAAGCACACCCCGCTGGAGCTCTGCTCTGTGCACAACAGAGCCAAAAGCACTTATTTTTTTTTTGTCCTTGGGCGAATATAAAATTGAACCCATGAGGATCGTTGCACATGATATCTCTTTGGATAAAGGCAGGAGTTAGTGATCTTGGTAACAGAGATAGTAGCTGCAAATTAGCTGCTCCTTACAGCTCTAGTGATTCCTCCACTATATGAAACACATAATTTGATACTACGCATCAAAAGTACTGTAGATTTTATGCAAGGCAAAGAGAACAAAAATAACCATTGTTTCAAAAGTTAGATCTGCCTTACAACCACACTTCATATATTCTCTGCCCTTTTATAACTATTCTACATAAAGAACAGATGATTTGTTTCTTCATAATAATTTTTTTCTTTTTATAGGGAAATTTTATTTAATGAATGAAAACCTGCTTCCGTGGAAAAATATTGGTACAGATCAAATGGGAGTAGTGAGGGTTTCTCACATTCAAGATGGAATTTCTGCTCATAATGACAGAGAACCAGAGACAGTTGTTTTGCAGAACTGAGCAAGTTTGGGATAATGACTTAGTTCTTGAAAGTTCCGGTGAACATTACACTGCTCAGGCTAAGAGGTTACTAGAGCAGAACCACCTGAATTCTTTTTCTGCGGCCTGTACACCCTAGTAAATAAATATCATTGATCTGAACTAATTCCAAAGAAAAATTAGTCTGCACTGTTACAAGATTTGGCAAAAAAAGACACAATTCATTCTAATTCAAAACTGAACCTCAACTTCATACACGTCAGCTGGTTTTCATAACATGTGTAAGGTGGTTGTGAAAATTTTTTCCTCTCTCCTACTTCACCATTTTGGGTTGGTATCTTTAAGGCAACTCCTTTTTTGGTAAATTTAGTGCTAGCATTTTAATGAAGGTTAAGCATTGATTTTGTTCCCAGTGAGTCACAAAACTGACTGAAGAAAGATTTTTCACCCCGCCAATAAATATTTTATAGTTCTTGTTTATTGCAGAGTGGGAAATATACCTCTCCATCCCCTCAAGATTTAAGAAAATGTGTTAGAAGTTTTCAACATTTGTGTCACAGAAAAAAAAATTTGAAATTTTGAGTAAGTTGGTGGAACAGCAGAGCTATTGCCCTCCTGCATCCATTTACTATCCTTTATATAGGTATATTTATTTCAGATGTGTTCTGTTTTCAGATATTCCAATTCTAGCAATACTTGCTGTGCTTCAATTGGGAGTGACAACTACCGAGTTAACTTTTTTAGCTCAGCATATGTGGCTATGCACAAACTCATGCATAAACATAAACCAAACTACCCAGTGGAAAAAAAGGCTAATACCTTTTTTAGAGCAGAAGTGAAAAATAGCAACCAATGAAAACCCAAGACTGCACGATCCTAATTGCCGAGAGAGCGACGTGTTTGTCCGTGCCACCCAAGAAAGCAGAAAGCTGAAGAGTGGGAAGAGATCTGAGTAACAAAAGAGAACTTTGCAGTGCTTCAGCTCTGAGAGTTGAATGCGCTGGTATTAAAGCACGAGCGCGTGGAGGCGTGTGCAGTGACAGGCAGGCAGCTGCGTCTGTTCTGCAAGAGGAGTGAAGCCAAGCACAGAAGATTGGGATTATTTTTTTCCGCAATTGACTTCAAACCTTCAGTTTACATCCGCTCATAAAAGTGAATTTTCAATGCATCTAGCAGCTACTGTGTACACAGTAACAGAAGCATCCACTAAAGCAATGTAAATGACCTCAATAATTGTATTCTTTTTGACCTTGTAAAGGGCGCTTTTGCCCCACTCACATTCATCCTGACTTCCACTAGAAGGATCTCTTTCCTCTTTTGTCATTTTGTTTGGATTAGTTGTGAGAACTTTTACATCTCTTCCACTACGTCTCCCTTTCTTCAAGGCTCCTAAAGACCCTTTCTTCTCTTCCTACATACTTGTTTTCCAGTTCTGAGAAATCACTTTTGGTCCCCAGCTGGTAAATAATACTATTTGCCATTGCTTCCCTGCTAAGCATCTGGACAAAAGGTTTCCTAGCATTTTTCACATGCCCCACAGCTGTGGCATGCTATCTTATAAACTCCCCAGAAGTCTCCTCTGCCTTGCTAGCTATGAAAAGCTCTCTATGTGTTTGATATGACCACTGTGAGCAGCCATTTAAATGTGTGCTTTGCTCAGCTTCGTTTTACTGATGAAAGGGTTTGCTAGAGACCTGCGTTGTGGTTGGATTTGGCTTTAATTAGATGTCACCTGCCTTCTCAAGTCTCTCTCACTGTAGTTTTGACATATTGTTGCTTTTTGACTCTTTAGGCTGAGTGAAAAGACTGGCTTCTCCTTTTTGTTGCTTATTAGAAAAATAGGATTAAATCAAACAACCAAACATCAGTTTGTTATACCCATCTTTGCAACATGCAAAAGTCTGATATGAAACACATAGATGAAAAGCACTCACTACTTCAGGGTTAAATGTTGCAAAAGAAATGTCAAAGTCTTTTGAAAAGGTTTGAAAGAGCTGCAGTTCATTAAGTTTCTCAAAGAAAAGATTACAGAGGGGAGAATAAGCCTGCCTGACTACTGAATGGAAATAGCATTAGGCCAACAGGAGCTAGGTGCAACAGGAACATAGTAAAACTGACAATAACTAATATCTTAGACAATATATTCTTGTTAAATAGATCAAAACCCGGGGTGAAAACACATGTTCTGAGAATGATGTGTTGGGACGTAAGCTACAAATGAAGTGTTGAGGAGCAATTAGTTGTGCTGTAATGCCTACAGCAGCAGCTATTTCTAATTTCCTTGCCTCTGATGCCAATAGCAGCAGGAATAACACCTTCAGAACTTTAATGTCTCCTAGTGAAGAGATTATTTCACTTATGTCTTTTGTGTTTGGCATTTAATTGGTATCATTGATCAAAGAATGAATAATATTGATATTTTCTTCAGAGGTGGTATAAACAGGCATTTTAGGTTACTGTGGAAGTCTTTCAATCATGAGCTGATGTCATAGCACTAGTTCTACAAGCACAGTACAAGCAACCCAAGAATTCAAAGGTAAAAGGAAAATCAACTTGTATATTAGGAGCCTTCTTAAAAGGGAAAAATAGCGGTAGAAGAAAGGAAGGAGTAAGTTTTTACATGAAGCTTATTTTTTCAATTTTCTTGCAATATGCATAACTAGAGACCTGTTTCAGCCCTGGAAAAACAAAAACAAAACAAAAAAACCCCAAACCAAACAAAAAAACCCCCCCCAAAAATAAACAAACAAAACCAAACAAAACATCAACCAAACAAATAAACAAAAAAAGCCCCCAAAACGAAACAAAACACAAAAAGCCCCCAACCAAACCAATGACCTATTTAACATTCCCAGGTCTGAATAATTGTTTAGAGGTCCTAAAGATGATAATCTTCTATTTGTTTTTCCCAAAGGGATAAAAATCTTGTTTGAGTAACGTAACAAAAGTAAATTTTGAATAACTGCTTGAAATTTGTTCATATTTTGAAGTTTCTACTTTATATGATAACCTGGGAAAAGAGTAAAATATTGAAACTACAAGCTTGGAGGAGTTTTTTAGTAAATATATCAATTGATCTTTTAAGAAACACCATGTGACCATATAAACCTTCCCTCATGGGTGATATCAGACCAAAAAAGCTACGAAAATTTTGTTGTGAAAAAACCTCTTGAATGTCTTAAGATGTTGCAAAGGCCTGTATGTATGGTTTTTTTCACAAACCAACAGTTTTTATTCATTATATACTTGATGTATTTGTGCAAAATAAACATATTTTTGTATTATATCTTCATATATAATGCATATAAAATATATAAATGCAAATAAATGTGTGCTTTAACTTCATATAAAAAACTTTAGTCTCAGATGTATTAAAAAAAAAATTCCATGACAGTCTTTGGTAAAAGTAACAAGAGGAATGGGAAAGCAGTGGGAGAGGAAGGAAGCTGACACGTGGCATTCTTTATCTTTGGAGTGTGAGGTTCCCTTTGTCCTGAGGTTAATTTTTCACACCTGTGTGGCATTGATTCAGCAAATGAGATGCTGCAGTTAGGAAGAAACTCAGAGATGACAACTTGCAGCTGTTCTTTTGGATAGTCAGTGACATAAAAAGCAGAGGCCTTGGAAATGTGAAGAACTTGAATGCTTCTTGATTTAAACCGGTATTCAGAATTGTTATAATTAATTAGGATGATAATGTCTTAGAACCTGAATATGATGAAATAGAAGATGATATTTTCCTGCCAATCAGAGGTAGAACTGTTTTATGTGTAGTACTTAAATAGGTTTGTTTTGATGATAATTTCTGTAATTGTTTGTGGAAAGTTTACAAATTACGTTCTTGCTTTTCTTTTTACCTTTTCTTTTCCATTTTAAGTAATAACTTACCTTTTCACTTTTTTATAAATTTCAAATTTTATGTGAAGTTTTCTCAAACTGATATGTTTATTTTTGTCGTTAAATACTCTTCTCACATCTTAAAGTTTTTATCTCTTCATAGTTGTCAAAGCCTGTCAGAAAACAGCTTATATGGGGTTTCTTCCCCTCTTCTTTTCTTAGTTTTGGGTGATAAAGCTGTTTTTTTTCTATTCATAATTAACAAACGTGTTAAAAGTCCTGTCAACTTTTCTGACAGATGTGAAAATCTGAATGATTCCTGGCATAGATGTATTTTTCCCTACTGAAGGGTTTTAATTTACTCATTTATTCTCCCTTCCTCAGGGAGCAAGATGATTTGAGAGACAGGAGGAGTAGAAAACCTACCACAAATTAAGAAATGTGTAAATATACACTATCCTTCACTCAAGTGTTTAAAGAAAAAATGAAGAAGAAAACAAACTACTCGCTGACATTGCAAATCTAAGCCAAGCATTTATAAAAATTGATTTTTGCTGTGGTACAAAAGTAGAGAAAAAGACTTTAGTGAAGTTAAGTGGGGGATAACAGGTTCAGCTGGTCTCAGTAGAGACTCTGTACTGAGAAATGTTGACTATTGTAAAGATATTTACCAGTGCAAGTTAAAAAGCATCATTATGAAATATCTGGCAATATTTTTAACCCGCTTTAAAAGAAGGTGTAACAGAGGTGTAACAAAATCTCTATGTAAGAAAGGGATTCTTTATCAGCCCATCAAGTAAAGGGAAAGCAATCATGCAGAGACTCTCTTGAGAAGTGATCAAGGGGTTTTCCATGGACAGGATAGATGTATTCAAAGAAGAGTCTATTTGAAATTCTTATGAAATGTTGTAAGCCAAAACTGAGATTGCCTACATAATTAAAATTTGCTTTTCTGCTTCATATAAACTTTGGATACAGTTTTCCAATGGTAATCTCCTTCTTTCATGATCCCTTTCCCTCTTTAAAATCCTCAGTTCTCTTGGTGAGTTGGCTGGACAGTCTTGGCTAAATTTTATTTTTTGTTTATTCTGTTTTTGCCCATGGTGCCTATGCAGCAGTCATGATGAATATAGGATTTTGGTTAAAACAGTCTGTTTAAATAAAAACAAAGCAAAGCAAACAAAGCTTTACAATTTGGGCAATAGTAACTGTTTCCTTGCTGCATGTCTGGTTGCATTCCGCTATTTTCGGAAATGAGGAGCTTCTTGGAGAGACAGCGAAATTCCTGCAGGATGCAAAGAATGGTTTCTCCTTTTTTTTGTTGTGGTGGGCCCGACTAAAGTTAGGATGTTTCTTTCTCACCTTCTGAGCACCACTGTCACATCATGGGGAACAGGAAAAAGGGTACCTCCCTCCTTTAATTGTGACATTATGTATTTTGGCTTGCTGGAGCTCTAAGGGGAGCAAGGCCCATTATGATACTTGTTTTCATTTCCATTTCCTTCTCTACAAGTCTCTTACTGGCTCCCTTTACCTTCAGATTGTGTTCTTAGCCGGCTCATGTTGATAACTTAGAAAAAATCTGTGAATACTAAAAGCAAGTCCTTGATTCCAAGTAGCGCAGAGCAGAATGGCAGATT
>WEIT01000650.1:18674-29370 GCA_013389985.1 Dryoscopus gambensis | reverse complement strand
CTGCAAATGAAGGCATAAATACTTTCAGCTGAATATCTAACATTCACAAAAAGTCCTAGCAAAGAGACTATACTTATTTCAAAAAAAAGTAGCCCAGGACTTTTGGGAAAATCAAGACTATATGTTAACAGAAGTTGGTGACTTATTTTATGCAAAGCACTCTTTAAAATATTTTTCAGGCTATATCACAACAATTTATTGTAACGGTGTTCTGCTGTGGGAGGAAGTAATTTTCACATGAGACATCCAACTAGACACCTGATTGCCTGTGCTGACTAAAGATCAGGGAAATTGCCCAGGTCATTTAAAATTAGGGTGCTGTCTAGCTGCAAATCTTTGTGCTTGCTAGCCTCTTGTTCAGTGCTGGGTGGAGCGTTGCGTAAGAATAACTAACAACGAAAATTGCTATTGGCATGAAAATATCTCATGCTATAGTACATAATGTACCAGAAAGCTATCTCTAGAATAAGCAAGTTTTCAACATGTAAGAGCTATAAATGGAGAAGAATGGCTGGGTGAAGGTGAGTGAGGCTGAGGACTATGTCAAGAAGAAAAAGATTTCATAAAAAATAAAGTATTATTGGACAAAGATGGTGCTGAATTCAGCTTTTTAAAATACTAACTGTTTGATTTAATGGTTTTGGGAAGATTTAGGTTTTTTTGTTGTTGTTTTTTTTCATTACATAAATACTTTATAAAAGCTGCCTATATTAAAAATTTTATATATTTTTCAAAGGTATTCAGAAAGGTAAGGCAGTCAATATGTAGGTATTAGTGTGTGTCCTGTGTTTCACTCACACATCTTTCTTCTCAGGTCTTTCCCCATATGAATATTAACTTTTAGTGTAAGTGCTTTTATATTATTACTTTCCAATTACAGATTCATGCAGTCTTATGGAGTTGTCTATTCTGGAGGGAACCTCTGCAAGTCACCTGCTCCAATATCAACCTCAGAGCCTTATTCAAAGTTAGATGAAGTAGCTTAGGGCTTGGTCTGGTCAGATGTTTGATGTTTCAAAGGCTGTATAGTCGTTTGTTGGGCTTTTGTTTCATTGGTTGAAAATGGGAGAAAACAAAACAAAACAGGATAAAAAAAACAGAATAAAGTTTTTTTCTGTTGCAGCTTGATCTTCTGACCATACTGCTGCAAATAGAGGCCCACATGCAGTGATATTTCTCTGCAAGGACACACTGCTGACCTGTTCAACTCATCCATCAGGATACCAACTCCTTCTTTTTGAAAAGCTGTTTCCTGCTGAACTGGGAGCCAGATTGTACTAATACATACTTAATGCTCTATTGTTTCAGTGGGCACTGAAATATTACTGTCATAAAGCTAAATAATAATTTCTACATCAAGTTGATCAATCCAGATTTACTACAACACGGAGTTGTTTCACTTTATAAGGTTTGTTTTCTGTTTTTATTTTGCTTATTTGTTGGAATTTTTTTTCCCATTTTTTTAATCTCTGGAAATAGTAGAAAAACATGGGTGATGATTTACCAGCAGGAAAGATGAAGATGTGTCTCTGGACAAAGGACTTCTGTTACTTTAATCATGTCAAGTTAGGCATTCGCTTTAAACCAATCACCAAGATAGCTCTTCTCATTGAAAATAGACATCTGAAAACAAATGAAATAAAGCCAATACATGGAAGACTGAATTGTTAGAGTATCTGCTTTGCTCAAGGAATGCATCCATTAAGAATAAAAGCAATTGACTAGAGGAGATGAATTAAAGTGTAATTAAAAAAATATATATATTTAAAGAAAAACAGATATAAAAGAAAGTAAGCAAACCAAAACAAAGGAAACAAAAACCCTTTACAAAGCCAAAACTTTACTCTCCATTTGTGCATTCTGTGACCTCCACATTCTGAACAATGCCTGAAGTGAGTTTTGCGTGGTAACTGCTGCAGTTTTCCTTTCTCAATGGCCTCTTTGCAGCACCTAAATCCCAGATGAATAGCCAGCTTGATCAGTTTTTTCCTACCTTCTCTTGATAAATGTTTCCCCTTTTCCACTTGGCTGGCAGAAAGATGACCATTAAACGTTCATTTGTTTAAGCTAACAGACTGTGGTCATCTGCTCCCTGGGGAAGGCAGGAATCCAAACAGGTCTAAAATGGCATCGTTTAAGAACACAATCAATTCATTATCTTTTTCATAAAGTTCGCATGTGCACACATTAATCATAATGGAGTGGCACCGGGCAGAAAGTTCTTACCTAAGCAAGTTCAGTGCTGCAGCATCTCTTTATCATTTAACTGCCTCTTGCATTTAGGCTTTTATTGTCTGCTCATTCAGCTGTTGTTTTATGAGTGCTGGTGTATCCTTTGTATGCGCCAGCTGAACAACCTCCAGCGAACCTTCGTGCAGTGGGGCCCACATGGGTCTCTTTGCTCTGGGTGCAGTGCATAGCTGTGCACAGGAACGACGTATCACTCCAATCTTTTATGAAAATAAAATGAAATAGATTATGTAGCGTGTCTTCACGCATCCTTTCGGACCTCAGGTCTAGGGGCAGGCACCAATCTCTTCTCCCTGTGATCAGTGGCAGCACCCGAGGGAAAGGCATGGAGCTGTGTCAAGGTAGGTTTAGGTCAGATATCAGGAAAATGTTTTTCACCCACAGAGTAGCTGGGCATTGGAAAAGGCTCCCCAGTGAAGTGGGCATGGCACAAAGGAGGAGTTTGGGCAATGCTCTCAAGCACAGGGTGTGATTCTTGGGGTTGTCCTGTGTAGGGCCAGTAGTTGGATTTTGATGACTTGCTGATGAATGGTAGAAGTCATCTGCTTTTATTTCAGAAAGGCTTTTCACTCTGTCTCCCATAACATGCTCACAGGTAAACTCAGGGAATCTAGATTAGATAAATGGACAGTGAAGTGGATCCAAAACTGGCTGAATGGCAGAGCCCAGAGGGTCATGCTCAGTGGAGCAGAATTCAGCTGGAGGCCTGTAGTCAGTGGCATTCCTCAGGGACTGAGTCCGGTCTTATTTAATTTGTTTATCACAGCCTGCATGAAGGGATAGAACCTAGCCTCAGCAAGTTTGCTGATGATTTTTTGCTTTAAAATAATACTAAAAGTATTTTATCCATAGATCTTTGTTCACTCTTTCAGTTTTGGAGGGTTCAAAAAAAAAAGGCTACTTAGTCTTTTCCAGCTGTCTGAGATTTCATTGCTGAATCACTAAATCTCTCAAGTTTCACCTGTAGCTTTGTCATTCTTAAAATATATGAGGATAGAGGTTTCTTAAGTAAAGAAACAGAGGGAAAATTAATTCACTGGTGTCCCATCTATTTACTCCAAAGTTAATTACTAAAAGTAAGATGCGTATCACCTAATCTTAAATATCTAAAGATGTCTTTGAGATATCTTACTTTAGGCTGGGATAAAAATTCCCCCAGGGAGAAACCAATTTCTGTCCTCTGTCTGTAGACATAATACAGATGGCTTCCTTGGCAGACAGAACTTTTACATGAAATTTCTCGAAAGTAGGTCTTCAATAAAAAAAGATTATCTTTTTACAGTAAGTAGCTATCTCAGCATGGAGGCCACACTGTGTGAAGCTTGGACATTGCTGTTCTAACCTTGATGTAGGTATTCAAAGTCAACCCTAGGAAGGGACTTTAACATTGACCTCACTTGGTCAAAGCAATGTGAGAAACATCTATATCTTGTTCCAGTGTGTTTTGAAACACCTCTTTCAAAATGCTACAAAACCCTTGGGAAGCTGTAAAGATTTATACTCACTTTTTTTTTTTTTCTGTTGAAGCTGCTTAAAAAAAATTATATTTGTCTGCATCTGCTTGCTGAAATCAAAATAAGTCAAATACATACGAGATAAATAAGGGTTAGTGTCATGAGAGAGAAGGTTTTTTTTATTATTCTTTTATGAGACATGTATGCATATAGCCAGTAATAATTATCTGGGAAATATAAAGTGAAGATACTTTTAAATTACATTGTATCAGTGGATCAGAATATCTGAAGAAAAGTTAATTAACTATTAAATCTAATACTTTGGATGTAAAGCAGTAATTACCAGCCTGTGTCTTTTGCTACCCTCCTTTCTTTACTCATTGACATTTTGTGACTCTTTTAATCATGTTTTTAAAGAAACCTGTTCTGTCAGTGCTCTTGAGGATAATACATTCTGGCAGATGGCTGGGATTAGGAAAGAAAAAAACCAAAAACAAACACCAAAACCAACAGAAACTGTTAAAGTGGCTTTTTCTGTCTGTGTTTTCAGTGTGTGTCGTGGAACATCATGGAAAATGACATGAGTGATAGGAACCTGATGTGACTCAGATGATTTTCAAGGGGAAAATGGAACACACTCTCTGAAGATTTCTACTGTTCTCAAGCAGCCCACAAAGTCTTTGAAAATAGCACATATTGTCATAAAGTGACAGGAAAGATGCCAGAAGCGGAGGGGTTAAAATCTATAACTTCTATAGCTGTTCATAAAAAATATAGTAAAAGAAAACAAATCCCATTAAAAGTTCCCCATCAGAATGGTGTCATTTCAAAAAGCAAGTTTCTAGAAAAACTTTTTAATTTGAAGTTTTGTCTGTTGGGCAGGTTTTGGCTGGGGTAGAGTTAATTTTCTTCCCAGTGGCTGGTAGGGGGCTCTGTTTTGGGTTTGTGCTGAGCACCGGGGTTACAACCCAGAGACGTTTTTGTTATTGCTGGGCAGGGCTTGCACAGAGCCAAGGCCTTTGCTGCTTTTTGCACTGCCAGGCTGGGGAGGGGCTGGGGATGCTTGGGAGGCTGGGAGGAGACACAGCCAGGACAGGTGACCCCAAGTGACCAAGGGGATATTCCAGACCATGTGACATCGTGCTCAGGATACAAAGTGGGCAGAGGAAAGGAGGAAGGGGGTAAATTTGGGATGATGGTATTTGTCCTCCAAAATACCCACTGTTTGTAATGGGGCCCTGCTCTCCAGATGTCCGAACACTGGCCCAACCACGAAAGCAGTGCAGTAATTCCTTGTTTTGCTTTGATTGTGTGCAAAGCTTTTGCTTTCCTTATTAAACTGTCTTTATCTCAACCCATGAATTTTCTCGCTTCTACCCTCAAAGTTCTCTCCCTGATCCCACTGGTGAGGGAGTGAGTGAGCAGCTGCGAGCAGCTTGGGGTTAAACCATGACATCTGTTTTGATAAAATTTTGTTTAGAACAGATTTTTGGTTTTCAGCACTAAGGACTAGAAAGCTGAATTGTGTATGTCCAACACACCTTTGGGGGGGGGTATTTTTGAAATATAGTTTGGTTTATAGGTTTATGTTTTAATGAAGAACAACTTTTTGAACCTTCTTAAAACAATTTCCCAAAACTTTTACTTTCATAGCATTTCTACAGTTTTCAGATCAATTTTGGGAAAAAAAAGAAAAAGCAAGCAAAATCTATTTCTATATGTATTCTAGTACAGAAAGTGTGCGATTTTTTTCCATATAATAATTTTCTTTTAGGCCACAAAGTCTCTTCTAATAAAAATATAAACGTGTGTATATATATATACACACACATATGTGCATTCACTCTGTTCTACCACATCATACTCCTGGCTGACATATCAGCTATAATTACTGAGACAAAAAGCATGATTTTTAACAACTTTCAAGGTGCTTGAACAGGACAATATGGTGTTGATGCACTGATTGTATTTTTGTTCTACAGTTAGCAAAACTGGAGTCAAGCTATAATTGGCAAAGAAGAACAAAACCTTAATTACAGACACACAATCAGAAAACTTCCTGATTTCCCACTTACAGTCCAAGTTCCTGAATCATTATGATTCGTTCTTTCAAGTGCATTTTGTTAGCATAATGATGTAAAATATTTGACATATATGTATCTATTGTTTCATCTAAAAAAACCCCATAATTTTTGATATTAGTTTTTATTTGTTTTTTTATGGATATTAAATATACTGAATAATATGCCCTTTTCAAAAATATGTTTAGGAACACATAAGATAGCTACTTTTACTGTTTTGGGAGTCAAAGAGAGCATTTCAATAATTTCTCTGAAAGTTACTGCCTAACTCCCTCATTGAAATAGGAGACCTTGCTGAGCACAGTATGATCTGAAAACCAGAGACAGAGGGACAGAAAGTGACATGAATGAAGAATTTTGTGAAAGAAAAGCCACCCTGGAACAGGTTAGAAAGTGCTAGTAGGAAATTGCTTTGAAGGAAGAATTATAGCCAAGAAACTCTTCAAAGCAATGTATGAACACTGACACCAGTGAGTCATGTTCGGTGTGTGTTGCCTTCCGGCTTATTTTTAACGTCTGTATAGAAAAACTTGAGCACAGGTACTTCCAGGATTATACCTTGTGGAAATTTTGAGAACATCAGCTCTGTTCCTTCATAGATGCGACAGTTATGGATAGGGCTAGCAAGTGTGTAGAAAAGACTTGTGATTAGTCAGCCACATCCCAATTATGATGTTTTTGCCATCGGCACAGAAATGAGCTTTGGCAAAACAAGCATTCCAGACCTCTCCCTCGAATTTAACCCTCCTCAAAGGCTCATATTTTGTATTAATGGTATCCATTACACCTGTGAAACAATAATGTTGCTTCTAAGCACAAACGAGATTTGTTTAATTCCACTATTTGCTTATCTAGTGCTGTAGCTACTTTAAGTAATTTCTAAATGTTCATTCATCTTTTTTTAACCCTTACAGCTGAGAATTAATACTGCTGTCCTAAAGGGAAGAAAAGAACAGTCTGTGAAAAAAACAAAATTAACAAAAACACTAAAAAATATCAAGAACTTCAGAGACATCATCAGTCACAGCTTTTTCTGTTGTTTGTTTTCTTGTCATGGTTTCACTGCTTTGTGTTGGGTCTAATCTGTCTGCAAATAATTCTGTTGAAAGAAAGGAAATCTTTTCTGGGAAGAGAAGAGAAAGAGAAGAGTGGGGTGAGAATGTGTGGGAGGAACAGCCCTGCAGACACTCAGGTCAGAGGAGAAGGAGAAAGAGTGGCAGGAGCTGCTCCAGGCTCTGGAGCTCAGATTGCCCTGCAGCCCCTGGAGCAGCCCATGGTGAGGCAGCTGTGCCCCTGCAGCCCAGGGAGGGCAGAGGGGAGCAGAGATCCACCTGCAGCCCCTGCAGGAGCCCAGGCTGGAGCAGGGGGATGCCCAAAGGAGGCTGTGACCCCACAGGATGCCTGTGCTGGAGCAGGACCCAGGCAGCGACCTGCAGACATATGGAGAGAAGAGAGCACGGTGGAACAGGTTTGGTGTCAGGACCTGTGACCCCATGGCGAAGACCCACACTGGAGAAGCCTGTTCCTTGGGGACTGACCCTGTGGAAGGGATCTGTGTTGGATGAGTTGGTGCAAAGCTGTAGCCCAAGTAAAGGACTCTTGCTGGAGAAGTTCAAGGAGAGCTGACTCCATCACTGAGGGGAAGGAGGTTGAACCCAGGAAAAAATGAGGGGTTGGAGGGGGAAGGTTTCTAAAATTTGTTTTAATTCTCATTACTGTGCTCTGATTTTCTTAGCAATAAATCCAGTTAATATCCTCAGGCTGAGTCTGTTTTTCCTGTGACAGTATTTGGGGCCTGATCTCCCTCTGTCTTAATCTCAGCTCATAAACCTTTGGTAATATTTTCTCTCCTCTGTCTACTTGTGGAAGGGAATGATAGAATGGCCTTGGTAGGTGCCTGGCACCCAGCCAGGGTCAAAGCCCAACAATGTGGATACCTAAATTTTAGTTGGTTATTATAAATTGAGATGAATTCAGCTTTATGAGGGCATCACAATGGAACTCAGTGGTACATGATGGCGTGAATCAGATATAAAACCGAAGGAATATTTTAGATGCTAGAAGAATTATTTGAAAAGACTTTCAATAAATAGAGATAAGAAGAAACTAGTAACATGGTAAAAATGAACCTTTCTTCAAAGATATGTTCTTGGAACTTAGGTTCACAATTGATCATTCTGGTCATACTGACTCTGTTTCTGGTCTAGCATGAAAAGAATGACACTACTATACTTAACAAAAGAAAGCTCTTTCTGGCAACAACCTTCAGGGCTCCTACATGTGTTAAAGTGTCCTCCTCCTATACTCAAAGAAGGAAAAAAAAATCAATAAATTTGCTAGGCTCGTTATGCAATCTGGTATGTGGACATCATACACTGATCATGCTGAGAACTCATCTCTCAGCTGACAAGCTCTCCGGACTGTCAGTCCCATCCATCCCCCTGATGAGCTCATATCAACCATGCATTTTCCTGACAAATGCAGTTTCCCAATGAGGCCTACTGAAGTCCTCAGCAAAATGGGTTCGCAAAGGGATTTTTTTTTGTCAGAACAGATGAATGAAACGCCATTCCTTCCCTCTTGTTTCTGTGTAGCTTTCTTAAAAAAAAATGCCTGTAAAACTAACCAAGTATATTCATGAAAAATCTAATTTTTGCCTTTTTTTTTAAATTAGAAGGAACTGCATCACATTTGAAAGAAATATGTAAAAAGTAGATAATGAAAACTTTCATGCAAATGAAATCTCTCTGTGAAATACATCACAAGTCTAAGATTTAGTGTTAAATGTGCTTACTATGTGATCAACACTATTAGTGACGTATCACTGATAACTGAGGTGTTTTTCCAAGGTATCTCATATAGGCACTAATACAAATCTGTGAATGATTCTACAGAAAAAAAAAAAATTAGAGATTACTGAAAAGAAGAAATTAAAAAAGAACAAGAAAAATGGTCTGCATAGGTAACTCAAAAAATCCTCCCCCAGCAGAGAAGACCCAGTAACATTTACCTACATGTAATTTCTCAAGGTAAAATCTGCAATTCTCACACTGAGTTCCTCAATGCCTTTAGATTGTCAGATTAGAAAGGTCTGAGGTTTGGAGGGCTTGGTTGTTTTTTTATTTCTTTTGTTGTTGCTGCTGTTGTTATTTTCTCCCTCCCCTTTGTTTTCTTTCTGTTGTTATGTAGCATCTAAGTACCTTGATATTATTAAACAGGGAATACCAGATTTGGTAGCAATAGAAGGTGTCAGTCATCAATGAATTTCATCACTTACATAAATATATTTACATAATGACTGGTACTGATATAACTATATTGATAAAAACAATCATATAGGATTTAACAAAATATTTTGTACAAAGTCCCAAAACTCCCCAAAGGAAAGGCTCAAAAAGACCTTAGAATTAGCTTTGCTAAAATAATGATTCTAAACACTTTATTTTATCTTTAATAAAAGGAAGATAAGAGCCATTCAACCCATTTCCACACATTCTAGGCTTTGATCATCTGTGTAAGACAAGGAGTGACTTTACTGTTGAATTTTTTTTTTTGCTAAGTACTGTTTGAGAAACTATATATACCTGACCTTGTTTCTAAATTCTAGCTGGGGGAAAATAGTATTTTGGCTTCTTTATTGTTTGGCTCAAATACTTAAAGATCTGCATTTTAAAATTAAATACGTGCAAAGCCTCATTATTACCTCTAGTTTCCCTAAGAAATTAGAAATGAACTTTTAAAATAAATTTTCTTCTTTTACGCACAGTAATTCCTCATGTGTTAAGATCATCTCTTCCCTACAGCTATAACCTAATCGGCATGCAGAGTTCTGATTATGAAATACAAGCAATTTGAGAGAAATCTTAATGTAATTTGCATTAGCAATTCTAGTTACTGGCTAAAGACTCTAAAATGGTTCTTTAAAAAAAAATAAAATAGTATTTTTCTCTGCTGTGCAGTTGAGTCATACTTTTATTCTGCTTGTGGATCATGCAGAAACACTACAAATTTCAGAGGGTATTAAAACTCAGAGGAAGAGAGTGAAATAGAAAGCTGTGGAACAGTGGATGTCTTGTGTGTAAAAATGTACTGATTTAGGCAGAGTCAACATCAAGTGAACACCTACTTGGGATATAATTAGGGACAGTTTAACTGTACCAGTAATAAAGGCCTTGGTAAATTGCAAGCTTCAAATGATGATTTCAGGCTAGATGATGATTCCAAGATTTCTGCTAATATTTAAAACGCTTAGCTTTGGTATGGTAACTACTTAGTGTATAACAAAAAAAAAAAACCAAACCCCAACAAAAACATGCAAAAAAATCCCCAAACAAATAAAAACATAAAAATCCCTCCACCCTACAAAGGATGCCTCTTTTGGGCATCCCCCTTTTTACCTCTTTTTATACCCTCTCCCAGATTTCAAATTCTATGAATCTTCTGCTGCAATGGCAAATCTGCTTCAAGTAAGACTGATTAAAATGAAATTACTCAGTCTCCTGACCCATGGCAAATTTCATGAGCTGCAATTTGTCTACTGGTTCAGCTGCGAGTGTAATCTGATTGTCTGTAATTTAGCTTTATAGTGCCTTCCTCCCTCCTGTCCCCCCTAAAGTTAGTAAAGTCCAGTGATACTGGAATGAAAACAAAAATAATATAAGGTGGGAAAAGAAAGAGTGAGGGGAGGGGAGTGGAGGGGAGTGGAGGGGAGGAAGAAAGGAAGAAAAAAAAAGAAAAAGAAAAGAGAAAAAGAAAAAGAAAGAAAAAAAAGAAAAAGAAAAAGAAAAAGAAAAAGAAAAAGAAAAAGAAAAAGAAAAAGAAAAAGAAAAAGAAAAAGAAGAAAAAGAAAAAGAAAAAGAAAAAGAAAAAGAAAAAGAAAAAGAAAAAGAAAAAGAAAAAGAAAAAGAAAAA
>WEIT01000645.1:14490-37419 GCA_013389985.1 Dryoscopus gambensis | reverse complement strand
AGGAGATTGCTTGCATGCCACACACACACACAACACGAACCTCAGAAAACGACAGCACCCTGTGGAGCAGTCTGCCTTACAGACTCTCAGGGAGGCTACGTGGGAGAAGTACACCATTCTGCCTCAGAAATTCTCCAGATATGTGTGGGGCTGCCAAAAACACCATCAATTTCCTTATTAATTGTGTTTCTATTGCCATTGAGAGCACTAAGCATTCAGAGAACCATGATGCTATAGCACAGAGTAAGCTATGATGCTGCAGGTGAATTAATTTATCACTTTCTGTTACTACTGTTTATAGCTTTTTCATACCCATCTTATTTTCCTCCAAAAAGCATCAAAAATCTTTGAGTAGAGCAGCCTTAAAAGTGTTCTTGGGAAATATATCCCCTAACTTGCAAAAAAATGTGCCCGTAAGATCATTTTAGTATGGATTTTAGTCATCTAAATTTTTATGGTCCTTTTTCTGTTTTCTTGTTGGTTTACTTTTCTCTTCCTAATCTGCATAAACTATTTTTCATTTGTTATAGTTGTTTTAGCCAACAGATGGTGCTATGTATAACATTTTTATGATATTGTATAAAATATAAATAAATACTACAGTTAAACTATACATGTAATTACTTTGTTAGAAAATAAATGTGGAATTGAAGTTCACAATAATAAACGCTTATCATAAAAATTAGATGCAAGGAACAATAAGTGTTCAGAGTCACTGATGAATGTTCATTTCAGCCTGCAGACAGGGAAGCATGGAGTTGCATATGCAAAGCGGGCTGTGGTATCAATGCTACTGTGCTTGTCCAGAAGGATCTTTTGCAAAATCAGGACTTCAGGGAGGTAGATTTTAAGAACATTGTAATTACCAGTGTCTGCTCTGGTTTCTAGTCTCTGGCATTAGTACACTTTATCTAAATTGAAATAGAAAAGTGCAGTACGCCATGGGTACTCATACAATTGAAGTAGGACCATTCCAGTATTTACAAATTAATTAAATTTCACATAATCACCAAAAATATAGATTTTTAATAAAAAACTTCCTTTTTGGTCTGCCCCATAGATTTCTTTAAATGTTATATTGCCAATGATCAGGAATCATAGAATACTGCAATAATTTGGCTGTATATCAAGACAATTTCTTACTGAAATTGAATTGCTGGTGTTTGCTAGTCTGGGGGAGGAGAATATTTTTTTTTTCTTTCTAAAATGAATTCTAGTTTTGAGTGAAAATTATGTCAACTTCAAACCACTTTCTCGACGGCCAGACAAAAATCATTCAGAATTTTCTTCCAACTTTCTCACTATCTGCGCTTTCCTCTTGTGAGTGAGGTATCACTAGGTTAATAGTTTTCAACATGGCATGAAGTTGTGGCAGGGGAGGTTTAGGTTTGATATCAGGAAAAGGTTCTTCACCCAGAAGGTCGCTGCGCACTGGAACAGGTTCCCCAGGGAAGTGGACACAGCATCAACCTGACAGAGTTCAAGAAGTGTTTGGACAATGCTCTCAGGCACATGGTGTGACTTGGAGCTGTCCTGTTCAGGGGCAGGAGCAGGACTTCAGTGATCTTTGTGTGTCCTTTCCAACTCAGAACATTCTAGGACTCTGATTCTATTTTCAATAACTCTGCTGCAGCCTTTAGTCCTGTTTCTGTAGAACAGGAACTCTTTCACAAAGAGTTCTCAGGGCCATGTTCCTGCCAGAATTTGGAAACAAGGGAGAGATATTCACTGCTAGTGCATAGGTTATATAACATTTCATTTCAACTCAGATCACTGAAAAAAATGTATCTTTGGTATAGCTGACAGAGTAGTTCTGCAGCTGGACCAGCTGATATTGCCACAAAGGCAAGGGAGATAGGGTGGTGGGGTTGTAGATGGAAAGAAACTGGAAGAACTTGGTCCACATCAGAATTGTATTGGAGAAGTGAATGCAGAAGCCTGGGAAGGATGCCAGGAGTAAAACTTATGGAAAGTTTTACTTTAAACTCCCATGGGTTTTTATAGGACAATGTCATCTAAGTGGAATTGTCTTTCAATTTTTCATGCTCAGTGGCACACTACAATCCATGACCTGAAATACACAGGGCCCTGTGATGAAAGCATGGTCACTTTATCTCGTCCTCTCTGTCTCTCTCTTCAGGAGGAGGCTGCTGTTGATATAAAGACTTAAAGTCAATAATGGCACTGTGGCAGCAGTTTCCATGATGATTCTACCAGAGAACTATCTCCTTACATTCCGAGGATGAAAGTTTCAGGTACAGTCTTTGCTACCAAGAGTTCTTTTTTTTCCTTCCCAAGAGATTGTAGCCTTTTTGATTAATTACACATGTAGTAATTACACATCTACAATGCAGTCTTGAAGCTATTCAAGCCAGCAGTAAAATATTAACTGTAGTTGGAGAGGTAGGAGATAAAAAACCAAATTGAATAGATCTAAAACAGACTTGCAGAACACTAGCGTTAGTATCTGTGTTTCAGCCAGCTAAGCAGCCCTATCTTAATGCCAGTTTGAGTGTGCCTTTCCTCTGTGTTTAAACTCAGAGCATCCATCCTGCTCCCCAGTCATGCTGTTGATTATACCAGCTGTGACCTTATTGGGTATTATTTGCCCTGCAAAACTTCCAAGCCATCCACAACAGACTCCCACCTGACCTAGGACATCCTCTGGCTTTGCTGTTGTGCTGGATGACCCTGGCTGGACATCAGGGGCCCACCCAATCACTCTATCAGTCCCCTTTATGAGCTGGACAGGAGTGAGAAAATACTACAGAAAACAACTCATAGGTTAAGATAAGGCAATTTACTGAAGCGAAAGTGAAAGATTAGGCATACACAAGCAAAGGTAAAAACAGGCATTCTCTACTTTCCATCAGTAAACAGTGTCTGGTCACTTCCCAGGAACCAGGGCTTCAACACATGTAGCAGGAGTTCCAGAAGACAAATGTAGACAACAAAAGCCCTCCCTTCCTCCCTTTTTCTCTTACTTTTATACCTGCTGTCATATAGTATGGAATATCCCTCTGGCTAGTGTGAGCTAGCTGCCCTCATTTTGTTCCCTCGCATGATTTGGCCCACCTGAGCCTACTGATGGCAGGGCAGAATGTCATCGAGGCAGCACTTATGCTGTGAGAGCACTGCTCTGCAGTAGCTGAAACACTGGTGTGTGATCAGCACTTTTCTAGCTACCAATACGCAGCACAGCACAGCACCGTGAGGGCTGCTGGGGGGAAAATTTAACTCCATGCCAGCCGGACGCAATTCAGCTTCTCAGCCCCTATTTTGAACAGGCACTATGGCTTTGTGTCCTGTCCCTGCTACTCCCTGGGAGGAAGAACATCAATTCCAAGATCAGCTGCACTTGTCTGCTGGGACCAGATGCACTAAAAGAAGGCAGTTAGAATCACCTTGACTTCCACATATCTGGCTAGTGGAATCCTGGGGACAAGATTCATTGCTCTCACTTGCCAGTGGTTTTAGCTCTCCTCCCTCAAGCCTGTTGAAGTGTAGAGGAGAGGTTATAACCTCTACACTTGAGATAAAATCATCTCTCACACCTGAGAAGCCACAGAATAAGCTTCATCAGTGATTGGGTCACGGAATTATGTCCCCACAGGCCTGTATTCAAGTGGCATAAGGAAATGTGTGCCATATAAGTCACTCTTTGATACAGGTACACATTCTCACAGATAGTCCAGCATTCTCAACCACGTGATGTAAAAAGTTGGGATGTCAGACTCATCTAACTTTCTGAGAGTACATTTGAACTCTCAGGGTTCATATCAACATGAGAGCACTCAGTGTTCCAAGCTGAAGAGGTACCCACTTGTTCCCATGCTTGGTAAGGGACCATTGCCAGCAACTGAACAGCTATTCTGTGACCCTCTTCCCCTACTTGCTTTGTTCCAGCTCTTTTGACTTTATGTTCACACAGGTCCCAGATTCCTTCATCTGTGAAAATAGCTCCCACCAGCTTGGAATGTGCTGCTGGGTTATACAAAGGCTTGTTAAGAGCCTTTTAACTGAAATTGTGGGAAGTCAGCTTGGATGAATTTGCATGCTTATTTGCAGTTTAGCTGTTTTCTAAGAAATGTCACATACTGCCAAGAGTTGTTCACTACCTGAGTTGCTATAACTACCTTATTTCTCTGGCACACGTTGAGCTCACCACTATAAGAATATCTTGACTTTCATAGAGGAAGAAAGTTTTTGTCCTTGGAAAACGTGAAGGAAATTTTATTTTTATTATAGGATTTTCTTGTTAGATAACAGTCTACATGAATACATATTCAGTTATTTTGATAATAAAGAGGATTGCGTTAGTGAGGGAAGGTCTTAGTTATGATTGTCACTCCTCATTGCATCATCGTGTTGGATCTTAACAGGGGCACAGACAGGAAACATCACAGAATGTCTTCAATTCCATGTAATCTGGATATGAATTGTCAGCAACATTAATTCACAACACCATTGCTTTGTCAAAGTTAGTTACACGTGCTATTGTTTTGAGAATATTTGACTGATACAGTTGCCTCTATAATTAGGAGTCTGTCACATTTCAACTATATTTTCATACCACTTTCCCAAAGGCGTATAAATCAGATAAACTCCCTTTGGGCTGAAATGTGCCATGATAATTAGTGCAGGGACAGTTGTGTTTGTGTGCTGTGGTCCAGTGCTTTGTTAGAGTATTATCATGCAAATAGAGTGGGTGTGTTGTCATATCTTTTAGACCTTCAAAAAAAAATTTAGTGTTGGTATTTTGAGTTTTGGCTTAACCATTTTGTTACAGATGACACTGAGAGTTTTACCACTGGTTTGTCATGGTATCCTAGCAATCCTAAGTACTTGCTAAAACACACTTGCAATATAAAAGGAGTATATTTCATAACTAAATAATACTGTCTCAATAAACTGTTGAAGGAAGAAAGGAGGATCAAATGTTAAATTGTCTTATTTGTGAACACCTTTCTCAGTAGCAGTTCTTGACAAAGAGTACATCATGTGAATGTACAATGTAAAACAGCTGGATAAACTGCAATTGCATGTAATTAGAAATGCATCTTTGGAAATCATGGAGGAAGAACAATTAATGCCTTGAATTTGTTTTCTCAAGTAAGAGTTTTAGGAAAAAACATTGTGCCCGAAACCCTTAAAAGAAAACCCTTAAAACCTGCCATGATGCACAGATGTGCTGTGAAATTCTTAAAATGTGAGCTAACTTTAAGAAGATCCTCACTGAATATTAAAAAACCTTGGAAACCGCTACCCAGAAATAACATTTTTTTCTCTGTTCTTGGTGCAGGGGTGGAGTGCCGAGAGCTCATTTTTTCAGAAAAGAGGCAGCTGTCAATTTTTTTGGCCTAATCTAGCTTTGTATGTAAGTTAGGCTACTGGATTTGCATTTGTGGGTTGCTATTAGATAGGGACCGATGCTTTTAAACCTGTGTCATGCAGAATAAAGAATCTTTAAGTGCTTGCCCATATTTATCCATAAATATTGGAATAAATGAAGATACCAACTGGGTGGTATTTTCTTGTCCAAGCAGGGAATGCACTAGGGATGGCTCTTCCTGGATGCAGTCCAGCTGCTTTCAATGACATCCCTTCTCTCTGGGGACAGCATTTTATTGGTAATGCAGGGAGGCAGATATGGAAAGAGATGTGGGGGAAAAAGTACGCAAACATTCTGAAATTCTGTTTTCATCCTAGCAATCCAAACTGAAACTGTGGTAAAGGGTTAGCTTTTTTGTATCTCACATGAATACAAACTGTATTTTCAATCAACTTTTCTCTGCTAGCACATTGTCATTATTCTCAAGTATAGAAAATTTATTATTGTAGAGGAAACTGGAGCAGGCCAGCTGTGAGGTTGTTTAGCTTAGCAGTGTTCATCTTCTAATGGTCACATAGATAAGATTTAGTACTGCCTGTGTCCTGGGCAGAGAACAATATATTTTCAGAGAAACGCAGAATTGTTTGGGTTGGAAGGGACCTTCAAAGACCTTCTAATCCAACCCCCCTGCCATGAGCAGGGACTTCTTTCACAAGACCAATTTTCTCAGAGGCCCATCCAACCCAGCCTTGAACATTTACAGAGATGGGGCACTCACAGCTTCTCTGGACAAAACCTGTTACAGTGTCTCACCAAAAATTCTTCTTTGTATCTAATATAAATCTACTCTACTTTACTTTAAAATCATTTTCTCTTGTCCTATATATGCTTGCCAAAATTCCCTGTCTGGCTTTCTTGTAGGCCCTCTTCAGGTACTGAAAGGTATCCAAAGCCTTCTCCTCTCCAGGCTGAAGACCCTCGACTTCGTCAACCTATCTTCAGGGCAGTGGTGCTCCATCCCTTGGACCATCTTTGTGGCCCCCTCTGGATTTGCTCCAGCAGGTCCATGTCTGTCTTCTGTTGGGGCCCTGGAGGTGAACACAGCACTCCAGGTGGGGTCTCACCAGAGCAGAGCAGAGGGGCAGAATCCCCTCCCTCGCCCTGCTGCCCACGCTGCTTCGGATGCAGCCCAGAACACGTTTGGCTTTCTGGGCTGTGAGCATACACTGCTGGCTCATGTCCAGTCCCTCATCCACCAGTACCGCCAAGACAATCCATTCTCTTTCCAGCCCTTTCTTGTGCTGGGGGTTGCCCCAACAAGAGCTTATGGTTGTGCTTGTTGCATTTCATGAGGTTTGCATGGCCTAGGACTAAGGCATGCTATTTAACCCTATCACAATTCCTTTTGTGAGGTTCTTCCAGCTGCCTAGTACCTTCTGAGCCAGTTTGAGAGACTGCATGGTTTGAGAGACAGCCTAGGGTACAGGGTGGTATCAATGCCAGCCTTACTTTCTGGAAATAAAAAGTACTCATGTATACAGAGATGAGGGATGCTACACCCTCAGCTCCTGCTTCTCTATTTTGTCTATGAATATAATTTAGAATAGACATAATTAACAATACCAAAACCATAGTGCTAAACAGCAGGCAGAATTAAGGAGAGAGAGAAGGAAAATCATTGTTCAGAAATCACCTCATTCAGGAGAGTGCAGAAGCATATATTCATGCTCTTCTGGAGACAAGGAGGTACTGAAGACCCACGTAAAGTTAATTACTTGGTTAAGCATACCATTTAAAATAATAAGATTCTTCTTTCAAGTCATGCAGAATTATAAGGACAGTTAAAACTGTAGTTTCTATTTGCCTAATTAAGGAAATCTGGATTCCTTATACAAGGCTTGCATTTCTCCATGCATAGGTTCTCTATTCATCCCTTTAAACACAAAAACCCCTTAAAAACCGAGGAAGAGACACATTTTTCTATTTTATGAAATCCTGCTAAAAAGCAGGAAGGGAAAAAAAAGTGTTAATTTTAATATTTCTTGGATTTGGTTCTGCAACTGAGAATTTCTTCAAACTTAATTAATATAAGCATACTTTTGTTTGCATTTAAATACAGAAAAATATTTGTTGCTAAAATTTCAAACATAGCCATGAAAAGTTAAAGTCTTAGTTGAATAATTACTTGGCTTGACCTGCAGTGCTTGTTTTCTTCTGCTAGCTTCCAAAAGTTGTCAGTGAGCTTGCTTTTTCGTAACTTCTCTGGAAAATTACCAGCAGCACTACAAATTTCCTTGCTAGTTTTGAATATTGTTTCTTCAATATAGAAAAGTTGGAGGTTGGCTTTTTTTTTTTTTGTAAGACAAACACACATAACTACAGTATACATATTTACATAAATTGAGTGTTGTACTGGTGTTTATTTTAGAAGTTAAAATTTTTAGTGCTGGCATGTGCATACATGTCTGTGTGTGTAATGCAATTTATGATCTGTTCCCAGAAGTTGGCTGAAGTCTTCTCTTTTGCTCTTCAATAATAAATAAGCAGAAACTCAACAGCAGCCAGGGCCTGCCTGACAAGAGTGCCAAATAACGGAGCTATCATCTGCAAAGACAGGTGTCAGTTCTCAAACACGAAGGCAACTGACCCCTTTTACATGTTTGAATGTATTCTAGCTCCCAGGGATCAGCTTATGGTGCCTCAGTCACCTCTGCCAGAAGCAGCACAGACCAGGCTGTGGCATGCCAGTGTCATTGGCTTCCCACAGAACCGTCCCTGTGAGATATTCCTCTCGTCCAGCTCCTCTCAGTTCCAGGGTTTGGGACAGGAAAGTGCTTCCATTCATCATGCTTCAGTCAAACAAACAGGGGAAAGAAGTCATCTTGATCTCTCACTTACTACTTTGAGGTCTGAATTTGTTCTCCTAGATGGTTGATTTCTGAAGGCTAAGAAAACTCTACCAGTCTTATAGGGAATCTGTGTTCAGAGTTTCCCCTGCAAAGGGTCTGTCCACTGTTGCAATGCATATAGCAGCGACTGCAGCATCCACAGCAAGGAATTCCTATTGTTCTGTTATAGGTTCAAGGTTCTCCCACCCAGTTTTATGTATACCTTATGTTTATGCATATCCCGTATGGAATATGAATATGTGTAATCTCTGGAAAGTTCTGTTACATTTGATACCTCATTTGTTCATGCAAAGAGGACCCTCCCCTGAGTTTGTCCCATTGGATGTTCCCCCCGTCACTTCACAATTTAGAGAACTCCATTGGTTGTAATCCTTTATCCCGCCTCGTCTGGCTCCCAGACAAAAACGGGGCTGGAAGGTGCCAACGTCTATTTTGTCTGCCTGTTCCTGTAAAGTTATCGAGTTGTAGAGGCATCTCTCTCTGTCCCTTGCTTTTATCTAGGGTATTTTCACATCGGTTTGCAGCCTGCTCCCTGCGAGAGAGCCAGCGCCGGTTCTGTTGCTGTTGTGACAGATCCCTGCCGACTCCGGCTGTATCAAGGGTCCGTGCTGGGGGACTCCTCCGACAGCCAGGCGTGGTGTGGAATCCAGACAACTGCAGCCTGCATCAGCCCACGGCATAATCTTTCACCCCATCATCCACTGTAATGCTGCAGCTCTTATCCAGATGTATGTCCTCTTGCAGGCAATATCTAATGTGTTCCTGTGCTTTCCTTTCTGTCAGGTACTGCTCAAAATAGTGCAAATGCCTCTGCTATTGAACTGTACCGTGTTAGGGAAGCTTTATTTTGGGAAGGATCAATAGTGTGAAATACTGATGTGAAAAGCCTTTGAGTACAAACTTTAGTTGAATAGGGCTGGTAGTGCGAATAGTTACGGGTAATGTCTACTTTCCTTGCTTTATTTTTTCCTAGACCAGAACTGAATATTTACAGTGAATAAGAAGAATTTTGAATAAAATCTATGTGGTTTCACATTTTAAATACTTTCACAAAAACACGATGCCTGTAAATATTTGGCAAATCTCTTTTCTGGTTTTATTTTCACTTACTAGATTATAGTACTTGCACTGTGTCTATGTAGAATTCTGTGAGGCACCATTTGTGAGTTGTGTGCTCAAAACACATAAACTGTATCTCCAGTCTGAGTCCTCTTGGTCTGTAATTTACAGCACTGTGTCCAGTTTAGCTAGGCAATGACAATGAAGAATTTTGAATTCCACAGAATTTTTCCCGATATGTCATACCTAATTTTTCTTGAGACACATAGATATCTCTAGGAAGAGATGAGCTTTTTTTTATATTTGCTAAAATGTCTCACTTTGATAATAAGAGATGTTTTTGCATACTTATTGTTGGCTAGATTCAACAAAGTACTACCAAAATGCCTTGAAGTGTGAAGAAACAAACTAGTTAATGAATATTTGTTTGATAGGTTTTAGTCCTTTCTATGCCCATACATACACTTCTCAGACATCTAAACTATCTAATAATTCTTTTAAGTGATGCAAATTTTTTTGTCCTTAATATGCTAGTCATAGACATTTGTCTGCTATTCACGAAGCACACTGTCCTAGATAGTGCAAAATATTGCAGAGCGTATGAGAGAAACCTGGGTCTTTGCAGGGAGATGTTTTAGAATATGGGAAAATGGGAATTAAAAAAAAATTATCAAATTTGACAGGACTCCACTTAACAGCTCAGTTTATGAATTATATGTGAGTTACAGAGCATGCTGTGCTTTCTAATTTGTTGTACTAGTACTCCATGGTAGAGTACAAAGATTGGTACGCTTCTGAGAGATAACCCATTTTTTGTGAAGTGCGTAGATTTAAACCTTCCCAAGCACACTTAAAATAGTAAATTCACAGTGGTATAAGGGTGGCTCAAATATCCTTGATAAATGTTGCAACAGTGTGCAGATGTAGATGGAAACATCTCTAGGAACAGTTCCAGCAGAGGGAGGGTGATGCAAGCCACAGCTGCTGATTATACACCCACGCAAACACTGACTCCAGCTGTAGCTTGTGTTCCTGTGCAACGAAAAAGGAAATTGTGGGTACTAACTTCTATGAAATCATCCAAACAAATGATTGGAGGGCAAGAACACCTCTCCTGTGAAAAAAAGACCCAAGAGAGTTGTGGCTATTCGGCCTGAGGATGAGAAGAGTTCAAAGAGACCTCACAGAAAGCTTTCAGTACCTAAAAGAGCCAACAAGAATTCTGGGGAGGGACTGCTGAGCAGAGCATGACTGGAGCAGATAGTGTAGTGATAAAATAGGGCAGGATTACCTTAGATATAAAGAAGAATTGGCTTTTTTGGGATGAGGCTGCCTAGAGAAGGTGTGGATGCCGTATTCCTGAAAGTGTTTTGAGTCAGGTTGAATGAGGCTTGTAGCCACCTTGTCTTGTGAATGATGTCATGGAAGACAGTGTTGGATTTAGAAGGTCTTTCTAGGTTCCTTCCAATGGAAACAATTCTATGATTTTGTGATCTACTAAATAACCACTCATTATGGTCATTTACTCTTATATTTTCTTGAGAGCATTGTTGCTTAGTTACTTTTTCACCATCTACGTACAACCAACTCTTCTGACTATGACATTCCTTTCTCCATTTCCTTGGTCTAGAAGTGTTTCAGGAGGCATCACCCAGAAACAGAAGATGAAAAAACAGGAGAGCAGCAGTTTTGGCTGCCCTGACAGTGTGAGATGAGAGGAAGTTTGTCCAGAGGTTTCTCAGGCAGAGACTGTGTCTCCTATATGAGACACCTTCCAGAGTTTGTGTAGCAACAGCGATCGCACACCTTCAAGGCTAAAAACATCTTAGGGTTCTCCAAGCTGTCACCAAAAGGATCTGCCAGGGGCAACCTAATGGGAATATCTCTATTTAAATACCTTGAGGGCAGCTGACAAAACCACATCTTTTGTGAGGAGGTTTCTGGCATTTATTATCTCCTGTCACCTCAAGTTAACCTATGAGACCTGTGGTGAATATTTTGTAACCAAATGAGAGAGTATGAATTAGGAAGTACCATTAGACTGTGCTGCCACTGTATGTGACATAGAAGTAATTTTAGAAAGTTTCGCATTACTATGCCACCCACTGGAAAACAGACCAAGAAAAACAAAGTAAAATTTAAAAAGGAAATTAAAGTTCTGGATGTCATAATTTTTATCAGCTGGGACTAAAAGTGAAAAATCCATTATTTAATTGATTATCTGCAAAGACAATAACTAAAAATTAGTTTTCATTATTTTTTACAAATATGATGTTTTTTCCCCTCAATTGCAATTTGAAATAGAATTGCAGTCATTTGGCACTTCCAAAGCTTTCAAGCATCCCTTTAATGCAGGAGGCACAAATGGAAAACAGAAGTGTGTCTAATAGAAAAGAATTTGAACAGAACATGTCTAGTCTCTATTTAAGCAATATTAAAAAATAAACAAAGGTCCTGTTGTTGCGGGGAAATAAAGTCGATAGTCTGACCATTTTAACTTACAGCTTTAGCTGCAGCTGTAATTATATTTTTAACAACCAAAGAACTCACTGTGAGCTGGTTAATTTCAATATAAATTATGTATTTGAACTAAGTTAGGAAAGCACTTAAAGTGGTGCTGTCTTAACAGAACAATGTTAGGTCATAAGCAGTCCCTGGAAATACTGAGAGAAGTACTTACTGTTACAGGCTCTCTTCAGAGTTTTCAGTAATGGAAATCACAGTGGTAAACAGTCTTCTTGGCACTCAAAAGCTCCACATCTTCCTGTTAAGGATGAATTCAATGTGAGAGTATTTGTACCACTTCAGTGCCTTCCGTTTTATTTATGGAGAAAACTTTGTACTGACTGTGTTTGAGGATTGAGTGGCTTTGCCAGAGAGTTCATACATAATCTGTATGTCTGTCCTACACCTGGTTGACAAGAGAAGGTCTAAAGTGCAGAAGGACCACAGCATATCCTTCCTTAGAAATACCTCTGGATCAATATTTATCCAGACGTTTCTGAGAACAAGTTTGCCCTTGTGATTTCACACTGGAATTGATATACTCCATTTTGAGTAACCAATCTTACATATACTGGACTTAATTCAGAATCAGAATCAGACATTATTTTCCTGTCTCTGTTGTATGCTGCAGTCTCTATTAACGTTTATGAACCACATCTGCTATTTAGAAAAACTATCCAAACAGATGTACAGGATCACTTAATAACCAAAGGCTTGCTCAGATTTCTCTGCTTCAACTGCTCTGGAAAAAAATTAAAAAAAAAAAAACATTGTTAACTTTACTCCAGAAGTTGAAGACCCAGAAGTCTAGGGTGACTTTGATTTTGTTTGTGTATTGTTTATCTTCCACTCTTCTGACACGTCAGGTACAGTATCTGTATGACATTTTTACACTGCCTTTTCTTTGGAGGGCAGGTGAGGTAGAATTTTACTGCATTTATTTCTTCTATGAGTCATTCTTATACTGTCCAAGATATCACAGAGCAAGATTGCTATGAGGAAAGCAAGATTATGCTTTCATTATATTCTCTGCTTTAAATTTTTACTTTGGTTGTTTAAGCAAAACCCACATCTAAGTTCCTGTCATTGTCCTGTAGAATCTTCTTATTACTTGTATAGTAAATTCAGGGGATTCCTCGTTTTTGTTGCACACAGTTGTTCTTCAGCAGTTGATACGAACAGTTATGCACGTGTCCTGAGTAAAGGATTTGGTCTCCATTATTATATTTGTTTTTCTCATACGGCTATAAGGTTTTACTCATAATATTTTACTTTTCAGTAAATGCATTTGCCCTTATTTAACCTAAATATAGTTCAAATAATTTAAATGTATGCAGCTTTCACTCACATAATGGACTTCACATCTGACTTACCAAAAATGGAGGACAACTGCCAGTAAATTAAAAGAAATTCTCCTTCATCTGGCATTTAAGCTCTCTCCTAGAGCTTTTAAAAACATTAATTTGCTTACAGTTTTACAAGGAGAGGAAATGTGAAGACTTATGTTAGCATATCATGCAAATTTAAAAGAAACACAATTCAATCGGTCTCCTTAAACAGCAGTTAACTACTGATTTCAAATCCCCTCACAGCAATAATATATTACTTTACTGAGATACCTGCTTCTCAGAAGGATAAAAAATATAAAAAAGTTCTTCTTCTGTCCCTATTTTTCGGTTCTTCTGACATTTCAAGTGAGAAAGAAACTTTACCTAAAAAATTCATTAGTTAAGCTCTCTTTGCCAAGCAGAAGTGTCCACCCTTAATTTGCAATCAAAATGGGAAATATCCATTGCAGTTACAAATATTCACAGATTGGCTGCTGGCTGGCAGATTGTCCAAAACGGCGATTTCACACATATCAATGGGAAGTTTAAAAGCTATTTATTCTGATATATACTGTAAAAGTTATGAAGTACTGAGGTTTTTACAATTTTTGAGCTAGCAATTTTAAGGTGATGAGAGATCATTGAGGAAAAATACAACACACAGTATTTCTGCAGCAAAATGCACAAGTTTGGAAGCTCTACCTCATACATATCAAGTGCTTGGCTCATATGAATTTCCTGATGAATTTTATAAGCCATACATATAATTTGCTGAATAAATTGCTGGGGTTTTTTCTACCAGTTTTTTTTTCTCAGAAGATTTGCAAAGAGCAAGGACCTTTACCAGGCTGTAAGATACCCATGTCTAGCAGTTCTGGTCCAGTAGCCTGTCTAAAAGTGCCCTTCCACTTCAGTCAGAACTGTTTCTGGAGGCTTTAGAATTTTGAAATTTAGGAGATACTGCTCATGATAAGATACTGTTCATAATAAAGCTGAAAGTTTTAACTCAGATCCTTGACTACCAGTAAAAAAAGAGTGAGCTTGCCTCCAATAAACATTTACAAAACCATAGACAATTTCAGTGAAGTTTCTCTCAAAATGTCTAGTGCTGCTACTTACAATATTATGTATGGGTTTTGCTGATTTCTGAAGTCGTGTCTGTGTTACTGTCTTAATGTTCATTAGCAGCATCTTTCACTGTGTTCACATTCTCAAATACCCCCAGTTTGCAACACCAAAAGCTTATAAACACCTTAAAAAATATCCAGCACTTGAGTCAGCACTTGGTGCTTAGCCAATTTTGACAGTTTAATAAATGGTTTGCATTAAGCCGTGGCAACTGGACGTGCAGTGCTCCCCACAGCCTGGAAGCAGCCCAAACCATTCAGTGCATAGCTAATCCTTGTAAATAGACACACATAAAGACCTGGTGGAAAGAGACCAAGGTTCTATACAGACATATCTTTGGAAAACACATGGGAGCCTGAACATACATGTTACAGAATTGAGAATTACACTGAAGAAATGTGATATTTGGAAGGAGAACATGCCCCAGAGTTCCCCAGTCCTTCTGCTTTCAGAGCCCCAGGGAAGGATGTGTATAGATTTCTCCTAGCCTGACAACTCATCCATTGAAATCTGGCAGTCTGTTTGCCTTGAAATAGGATGGGTGTCAGGTCCTGAAGAGAAGGAGTCACTCTCTTATACTTTGGTCAAGCCTATTATCTTGTCATTGAAATTAACTCACCTTCACTAAAGATTGGATAGCAGAGGACATCTACAAAGATCTCAGTAATACAGATAAACATATTTAGCTAAATATGCAGAGCAATCCACACTCTATGCATTAATTCTTGGTAGGGTATGTCAGTCCTGGTTTGGGATGATACAAACAGGTTGACATCATATTTTTCTGAGTAGATGAAATACCAAGGAAGATGTGGTCTGGATGCTTCATATGTTCCCGTCAAGGAGTTACCCATTTGGCAGGAAGGTCTTGCTCTGTGACAGTGCCAAATCACAAGCACCACCTTCACTTATACCTGTTGACACCCACAGGTGTGGGTGTCGAAATATAAAAAATATAAAACCTAAGAGAAAAAGGTGTAGAAAAGATAGTAACTCTAGGTGCTACTGACTGCAAGAAAGACAGGTTGTATTGCAGCTGGTGAATGGAAAAGTCATTAAAACCTCTTTTAGTGTGACTAAATACAGCGTGTAACTTGAGAGTCCAGCCTGCCATCACTCCGTGTGCAGACAGTTGATCCACTGGCAAGACAACCCAAGCAGGGACTTGGCTGAGCTGCAAGCAGGGTACAGCAGAGTTCAAGGAATGCATTGTGTGCTTTCCCCAAGAAGCTGTCAGCTGGTGGATGATGTATAGCCATGGATGGTAGGGATGCCAAAGCAGGACAAGGAAGATGAGAACTGGTCTGAATTTCACGTTCCACATCTTAGGCAACATTGTTGAGGTGGGAAGTGCATCTGCAAGGAAAATCTAAGTCCAGAAAAGTTTTGAATATATGATTAACAAGTACCAAATAATCCTAGTAGACGCCCTAATAAGAGGGGTAAAGTAAATTGGCTTATTTGAAGGAAAGGGCCTTGGTAAAACAATGGATAGATGCTTCTAAAGCAAGGGTATATGTTTACAAAGGTGAATAGTCTGATGTCAAAACAATGATGCAGGGGTAAAATACAATATTTCTACTGAAAAAATATAGTTTCCCCCTAAAATAATCACTAGCAACCATCTATGAGAAATGTTAGGATTGGCCTTGCTTTGCTTCAGGCGAAAAAAAGGTGGATTTTTTTTTTTTTTTTTTTTTTTTTTTTTTTTTTTTTTTTTTTTTTTTTTTTGAGAATGTGTTCTCTACTTTGAAAACTTATTTCATTTTCTGGATGTTTTGGAAGTGACCAAACTGTAAAATACTTGTAAAAGCAGTAACATCTTTTTTTCCTTACAGTTTTCACTGAGTAGATGTCACAAATTTTACTTTATGAATCTGTTTCTGTAAAACCACAAACTCTGTTGTTAACTAATTCATCCATTAGTTATAAACACAAGGCTTACCAGCCAAATTCTTTTTTCAGTGGAATCTCTTACATGAGAAGTGCAAGACCAATTTCTCTTTCTATCAAATGGCATTTTCACACTCATTCTGTAGATTAAAGCTTCTCTCTAGTCTACTGTTGTCTGAGGAGTGGGCTCTGGTGCCCCTCCGATGCCTCGGGAATGTGCACAGGCGGTGGCTTATGCTGGAGGTTTTCAGGGATGGAACTTCTGTGGCGTCCTGAAGTCACACCACACTGTCAGCTTCTGAGGCCAGCAATTGCTCAGGTAGTTAATAACAACCTTCAACTAATTAAAAAATGTACATCAGAAACCCAGCTCTAAGAATCATCCTCCTTAGTTGGGAGGTAGAAGTAGCCCTTTGGCTTGCGTGAGAGCAAATAACCGCAAAACAGTTCCAGTACCTGGAGAACTGAAGATCTCTTTATAATGCCAATATTAAGTAATTTTCTTTAGCCACTAAGCAGCCCTACATATGAACATGGTGTACTCTGGAACTGAAATTTACTATCCATATCTTCAAAAATTTGGCTTAAAATAAGCCAAAGAAATAATGGTGTTCTTGACAAGTGATCTTTAAAAACATTTTCTGAGGCTGTTCTTTTTCCAGCAACCTTTTCACATTTGATTAATATTCCTTCCTGTTTTCTGGTTCAGAACGTTACTTCTTTGAGCTGCATTGCATCTAAAACTGAAAGGAAGAAAACTCCACCACATTTTGATCCTAGGAAAACTGACTCTATTATTTCCATATCTTTGGTTTATCTTGCATGTTTTCAAGGCACAAAAAAGATATTTGATTTTTGCATATAATGCAAGAAAAAAGAAAAATAAAGAGCAGCTAAAGTTTTTCAAGCTAAACTTGCTTTGCAGCTAAACACTTTTCAGATCCCAAACACAGTAGGCCAAATATCCTAGGATTATGTTCAGATCTCTCTGAGAGCACAAGAGTTCATTCAAAATGCTCCATAAAAGAAAACAAAAGACAAATTAATTTAGTAGGGATCACAGAATTTCCCTCCGTTAAAAGCAATGTATTAATAACGGACAGAAAACATTGAATCTGTTTTGGTGAAATAGCTGACACTTTCCCCCACTGGAGACATTAACAATACTACTCCAAATGTTTGTGGATTAGGCTGATGTAATCTTTCAGTTACCCAGAAATGTCTTGGGCACAGGGGATTGTGTACGTGTATTATTTAGCAGACAAAATGCTATATGGCTACAAAAAGCTACTTGCAAGCACCAGGATGAGGTCTCACATCCTTCTAAGATGCAGTCTAAATAGGAAGGTGGTGTCTGAGAATGTGTGGGGTTTCCACAAATAATGTCCTAACCTACTTGTTTTAGTTAAATCAAAGTACTCTAAGCACTTTGCAAGCCCACTGCAGTAATAGCAGAGCCATAACCTCCAAACAACTGCACCCACACCAACACACAGAGAAAGCTTGTGTGCTTGTTTGATTGTTTTCACATTTAGGCGTATTTTGTTTTATTTTTTACAAGGAGGTGTATTATGGTTTGGGACAAAAGTGTGAAGAATATGAGGCAGTTTGGGGTGTCACAATATAAGAAGTACACCAAACTATTAGAGAGTGTCCAAAGGAGGGCAATGAAGATGATGAAGAACCTTGAGCTGCAGCTGAGGTCACTTGGTCATTTCAGCTCTGAATTGCAGTTGGACTATCCCAGCTTTGCATTAAAGTTTCCATCTCCTGACAGTGACCATCATTAATCACTAAGATTTAAAAAACAAAACAATCAAAAATCAAAACAAAACAATGCAAACAAAAAACACTGGAAACATCAGCAGGGCTTGTACTGTGAGACAGTGACATTGCATTGGGTGTATTGGCTTGTTTGTTTAACAACTCAAAGAAATAACTTTCTGGATTCTGTCACTCCTTGGCATAGGCTATCATCGATCTTTTCATTCTCTGCTTTTGCTTTTAAGGAGTTTTCATTTCTTGCCTCACCAGATTTGATCCAGAACTTACTATTGCTCCTTCAACTTCAGGGCACTGGAAAATACTCAGGTTGACACTGCTTATATGTTTTATATGTCTCTCACTTTTTGATACCATTATAATTCAGAAGTTTTTCCATCAAATTTAGTGGTGCCTGAACCATGTATGAAAGATAAGATACCTGTAGCAAACATAATATGTCCATGGAAAATTTGACAAGAGTCCTGCTGTAAGTGTTTGAACTCAGTAGGCATCAGTTGAAGTTTGGCATTAATCAACAAGGACTAATATATGTAAGGAGCATTTCCATAGGAGTACACAGAACCCCAGAATGAGTCTAATCTTCAGTCCCTAGGCAGCTCCAAAGACCCCAGAGAGATGGGGCGGAGGGTTGTATACCAGCATCTAGAGAAATGAGGAAAGCTGAAAGCGAAGGAGTCCCTTTAGAGAAGATAAGCATAAAGGACATTTATACACTTCAAAATTACTTTCTTTATTTTCTAGCATTCTGCTAAAAACAGTTCTTTATGCTTAATTGTCGATCCAGAAGTGCACTGGTCAAGGCTGTCTCTGTGTTTTGTCAGATATCCACTAAGGAAATATCAGGCTGTGTCAATCTAGGGTAAGAAACCAGTCGTTAACTAATTTGTTGCTATTGTTTGCTGTAATGGAAAACAAGTAATATTGTGCATTGTAAGGAATGAGTGGCTGTCTCCTCAGTTGTTGTTAAAACTATCTGTAATGCCCACACACAATCCCATTGGAACAGTGAAATTAGATCCCAGCTACTCTGGCTCCATTTTTAGGTGGATAGTGAAGATATGTAATGCAGCCTAATAGTTTCTCTGTTTCAAGAGTGATTCTGTAGCAAGACCCTTGGAGAGCTTTGCCTGTAGATTTCCCTCTCATCAGATTTCTCTCTGCTTTAAAATTACCCATGAATCTCAAATATTTTTTTGTCATATTATGGTATATGTCAAGCTAAAAAGTCTGCTAGATAGAAGGAAAAGAAAAGGGATGTTTGTACTAAAACCCATATAAAGGTGTCATACACCCACTTTGTTCTTGAGGGAAGATAACAGGGAAGCAGCCGTACACAAGGGTTGAAAAAGGCCTTGCTCTGCTGAGAGAATTAATATATTTTCTCTCAACAATAGAACTTGTAAGGCCATATGAAACCGGTGGACAACTTGTTCTTATTTGAAACAAGAACTGCCACAGTCTTTTATCTTGAGCAGAAATGAATCTAGAGGTGTCTTGGCCCCCAGTGCTGGACAGCAGGTTGCTGCAATGCTGTCTGTGAGAGGGATGCAGACCCTGTCCCTACCTCAGGGCTCCTTCTCCAGGTGTCTGACAGGCACTTCGCCCACCTGGCAGCCTGCAAGTCCTGGGAATATCTGCAAACTGCGGATATCTCTCCTCCATGACTTTCCTTCCTGGAATGCCCAGCTCTGCACACAGGTGCTGTAACACTGGGCTGTTTTCTGGCCACTCAGCCACAAGCCACTGAGATTAAGAGTCTTGATTTATATTTATTTGAAAATTAAGATTAAGGTATCAGATTCCTAGGAACTGCAATGCTGCTCTAAACCTTAGTGTGTCTCTTTGCATGTGAAATTCTGTTTGGTGTAACAAGAGCGTTTTAGAGAATGAATGCATTTTAGAAAATCATATTATCGCCTTGGGAACTTTGACCTCTGATTACTTCCAAAATTACTAGAAATTATATCATGCTGTTCATTATACCTGAAGTATCTGAAAACTGTTCTCTTTCCTTACTGTTTGCCATTTTTCAGTTTTGATAAATTACGGCATTCTGCATTTGAGGGATTCACATTACTTCAGTATAAGATGTGTAGATCTGGAGAGAAGTGCCAGCAATATGATATTGGGCTGTTCTGCAGTCAGCAACAGAGAGAGACAGCAGAGAAAAGTGTCAAATAGGCTATTAAAGACAATTGAATGGTTAAAGTCACCACTCAGGCTGTGATGCTAGAAATCGATACTTGACCTGGTGACTTCAAATCCGGTAGATAAAGACAAAATGATTATGGTATCAAGTAAAAATAAAAGGAGTCTCTTGAACAACCTCCAATGCCACCCCATGACCGAGCAGTAGATGAATGTGCAAAGAGAAATTTGAAATTTAGGGGCAGGAAAAGGATTGTAAAATGGTGTGATTTGTAAGAAGAATGCATCCACAGGTTCTGCACAATTCACCTTTTTGCAGCCTGGCAACTTTCTCATCTATGAACAAAGAGCTCTTGTTTCTGCTTAGCAAAAGAGATGTGGTACAACTTTGTGTTTAGGATAGTAGCTGCTTGCCTTGTTGTACAAAAAATCCCCCAAACAAAAAATAAAAAAAAAAAATCCAATCCACTAAGCCCAGTACCTGAGCAGCAGTCACTTCACAACAACTGCTGAACACTTGACTCAGTAGGCTTGCTTGCCTCTCCAGGAGCAGTTTGGCTCCCTGATCTGTCTCTCTTTGCTTTTTATTTTCAAATCTTAATAGAAGTACTTATTGCTATTCACAGATTTGGGACTTGGGAAGCTTGTCATAGTTTTGTCAGAGAGGGAAAAATAAATGAAGACAAAGTGAATTCTAGCACTGAATCTGCCTAACTCAGTGATTTTTAGCAAGTGCCCAGTGATTCTGTGGGCACTGGTGGACAACTTCCAAGGCCATATGAAAACTGATGGACAACTTTTTCTTATTTTCTTATTTCTCTTACTTTGCAGAAATGATTTTTTCCGTACTGAAACATTAATTTGCAACACAGAGCTGACTTCGTTATGTCAAAGCTCTTCATTTTGGACAGGATGTTTTAGAAACTGCTTACCTGAAGACTCTAGCAAGAAACTGAAGTGATCCAGTAACTCCTCCTCTGTGACATGCCTGGGAAATGTCATCCAGTTTCTCTTTGCACCTTTCCGTTGACTAGACGCTGCTGGTGGGAAGAAAGGATGCAAAGACCTTGTGCCATTGGGTTCAGATGCTTCTGTCTTACTTCTGCTGAAATCAGTCTGATTTTAGAGGTATCCTCAAAACCAGGATGCAGCTTCCAAACAGCAAATTGTACAGGTTGAGCTCCAAGGCTCACAGTTTCTCCACAGTTCTAGAGGCATAAAATCATCAAAACCTGGGAGTCTATTTTTAAGTTTCAAAGGAAAATAATGAGCATGTTAACTTGTGTAGGTTCTTCTTTTGACGCAGTATCATTGCTGATGAAGGCAGAATTGAGTACTTGTAAAACTTTTGTTTTGTTCAATTTTTTGACTCGGTAGCAACCATTACTTCTCAGTACCAATTTTTAAAGTTGCTAACAAAAAAAGTTTCCGATCTAATTCTGGAGAAGATGTTTTGTGCCAGAATCTTTGCTTGGATTACCAACAGGAACTCAGCCAATCTGATCCAAGTTTAACAAAAGACTTGCTGGCAAGACTGCTGGCAAGACTGAACCACAAGATGAGCCAAAAAATTGCATATGGGCTTTACTTTCTTCCCTAAAGAGTGACACCTTTTTCTCCTGTTGCTCTTACCCTTTCTAATATCAAGTGATGGAAAAATATCTCCAGCAGAAATCTGCAGCCAATTTAGATGTACCCCTGCATTTAGTGATGTAGACTGAAAAGTGAGAGATGTTTTTCCTTTAAAAAGAAAAGAAGCTTTTCTAGTGAGAATCATTTGCTGTTGATAAAACCAGAGTGATTAATTTACACATACAGCTGCCTCCAAGGCTGACAGACATCCTCTTGACAGTGTTGAGCAGCTGGATCTACCAGAAATGAATATTTCATAGCAAAACTTGGCTCTTTGTGAAAAACATGGAAGAGGTGCTGGTGGCAGCATTGCCATAGGCCAAGTCCTGTCAGCAATGAGCTTTGTAGCATGTAAATGGTGTCTTTGACACTTCACTCTTCGACAAAGGAGTCTTGATTCTGTGTTTTTCCAATCTCCTCTTATGTCTTAATGTTATTTTGGGCCTTCCATGATGTCAGCATATTGTTCATTGGAAGAAACGAACATGGTGTTGGTAGTAATGATCTATGGTGTTAAGTTCCAAAGGTAGAATGATAATTTTTTTTTCCCGTAGGATATGATAATCAAGTTCTTTACTTAAGTTTACTTCAGTTAAGTTTACTTTAGTTAAGGAAGGTTTTGGGTGACTAAGGACAGTCACAAGGATAAACTGGTTCATTACGTCTAACAAAGAGAAGGTGTCTATCAACCAACAATATATCATTGTATAAGCACTATTACATCTAATTTCTATATTAATATTTATTGATATATTTTCTGAATTATTCATGTACATGTTGTTCTTACACTATATAACTTATTCAGCTATAGTACTGAATTTTTAAGAATACCTCCTTATTTTTTTCTGAATGAATAACTAGAATTTGATTTAAAGTATATGTGTAGGTACCTAATTAAGCACTAAGCCATCTTAAATGAATGCCTGGACTTCTGAATAGGAAATGTAGTCCCCAACTTGGAGATGTCCGTCTTTTGAAGTCTGCTATTTCTCTGGATACTGTATGTTATCAGACTACTGCAGACCAGCTGTCTTTTGCTTTGCATAGAACAGAGCAATTACTTCAAGTTTTTAGTACCAGGATCATCCAGGAAGCTACCACAAATCTCAGCAAAAATTAGTGATGTTTAAATCTTATGGGTGGCTTGTTGGATCTGAACCAACAATGCAGAAGCAAATACCATTAAGCAGTCTCTTTCTGATCTACATAT
>WEIT01000645.1:0-12823 GCA_013389985.1 Dryoscopus gambensis | reverse complement strand
CTTAAAAACTTGTATGACTGTAATATCAGCCATATGTTCTTATTGTCAAAAATAGCAGCAAAAACCACAGTAATGGAAAAGAGCTTCTGAGTCTGGTCCATTTTTAACACCAGAAAATACACCACATAATCTCATTCAGAGATGTGTGAAACTTCATTTCAATCCTAATTAAATTTTACCCCTCTGATTCAATCCAGTAACTGCAGTTCCAGTACCTCACTCCTTTCACACAAACCTTCGTTTAATTTTACCCCGTACTTATTCATGACTGCTTACACTCATTTGTTCTTGTGCCAGGACCATCCTTTGGCTTTAATAGCTCTTCTCTTCCCTGGTATTTCTTAGAGAGGGCAATTATACACTGTTTTCTTCCCTTGTGTGGTGAGGCTAAACAAGCCAAGTGCCTTTACGCTCCTTGTGTAAGCGTAAATGATCATTCATCTGATCATCTTAGTAGCACTAATTGCCACTTTCTGCAACCTGGATTCATCTTTCTTGCATGTGTGTGACCATGCAAGAGCTCATCAAGGGTTTATTCAGAGGGATTTATAAGTTCCTTGTCTGGAGTGGGAATACCTCACCTGATACATTTATTCTCATGACAACAGCAACATTTGAGGGTCACAGTCATCCTGTGATTGATTAAAACACTAAATCTTTCTTTTTCTCTGTCACTTTCAGTTGATGAGTGCTCTGTTTATATTAGTGGATCTTGCCAAATGCATGAGATGGCACTTTGCATGATTGAATTTTGTCCCTTCTCAGTTAGCTCCCTTGACCAGGTCATTTAGTTCTTCCTGTTTGTTATTCTGATTCTCCTGTGTATTGATGATGCCTCCCAAATTTGCACTATCAGTAAATTTAATTATTACATTCTCATTTCTTGTTTCCAAGTCATTACTGTCTCAGATCAGTCTGTCAAGCCTCTGAGGACTCCACCAGTAGCTTCAGCCAGTCCTGTTAGTAGTGTCTGTTACCGTTTCCTTTTGTCTTCCTTTCTAATGGCTCCTGTAGTAAAGACCATTTCCATCATCTTAACCTGGCTATGAGCTACCATTCTATTATATGGTTTGTAGAAATCAGGTGAGATAAGTCCATCATTCACCATTCATTCAAAAAAAACATGTTTTCAAAGGGGCTGTTTAACATCATTGAAACCATCTTTGGAAATCCTTTTTTTTAATGATTTTTGCTGATGTATTTAATGCAACCTATATTTTTTTATACTCCTGAGTCATTCTTCTAAAACTTGCTCACAAGGTTTCTGTTGGACAGATTGTATCTTGTATGTTCTTGAATACCTTTCCTTGATATGAGTCATCTTTACTGCTCTGCAGTCAAACAGTATCACTTCAAGCAGATCAATTATAAAATCTTCCTACTGGACTAACTCTATAGATCAGATCATATGTATTCCAGAGACTTCATCTGCTACCTCAGTCTGTGTATACTGGGTTTCCACAGGTAGACATGGCAATTTCCAATTCTAGATATAATTCTGCTGGCAGTTTTGCATCATCCTTCTTATTGGAAAAGGAAGCAAAGGTCACATCATGTTTGTTCCACATCTGAACCCTTTCTACGCTGCATCCCGGCTCCTAAATATTTTTCCTGTCCTTTCTTCTACTTTTGCAACAAGAAACTCTCCTTCTCTACTGTGTATATTTTTGATTTTCCTTAGCACGGCTTAATATGATTTGATTTTTTTGGCTATTCTGGCTTTATCATATGCCCCCTGCTCTCCAAAAGATAGCTGACAGTCTTTTTTAACAATCAACCATCTGTTCTATATCTTACAGGTTTTTGTTTGTTTTCAGCATCTTTTACTGAGAGGAAGAAAGATATTCTTTGTCAGTAGAATATCAGATAATCTTTTTTAAGCCTAAGAGAAATTTCCTAAGGCATCTTCTTTATAAACCGCAATACTACAACTATAAAAAAGGCTCTCAAGAACAGAAGAGGCCTGAGGTTTATATAAAACAGGATCTGTTCCCTTCAATGAAAGCAGAGGTTACTGGGATGCTTTAAGTGTGCTAAAAGAAGAAAAAAACCTGGAGTAGGGGAGGGAAAGGTGGGAAATTAAAGACCTGGGTATTAGCTGGGATTTTCTTACTCAGGTGACTAGTTCAGATGGAAAATAGTTAACATAGCAGTTATCTCTATTTTCACATGTCTCTAAAGAAAAGATTGTGTTTTCTTACTTTTTTCTTTATCCAATCTTGCTTTTCTATCATGGTCAGGTATGCATGACAGATATTTTTATGGGACTGAATGAGGTTTTCTATTGTGGTAGTTATGTTTTGAAAGCAGAGAGAATGGGACAAATGGCAGGTAAAGCAAAAATAACTGAGATTTCTGGAGCAAGGGACAAGAAACAAGACACTAGAGGAAAGAAATATTTTATAAGCCTGTGAGTGAAGACTGGGAGGTGAAATGCATGGATGAATGGATGGAAAGAAAATAATCACAGTAATGTCTGGAAAGAAAATATCTGGTATTCCTAATATTTTCTTTTGTTTACAAAAAAAATCTTACGAAACGGATTGAAATTAAGAAGAAAATGAAAAATTTTTGTTTGTGTGTGTGTGTATATGTTTCATTATTTTATTCTCTTTCTTTACTCTTTCCATTTTATTAGGACTACTATCTAGAAAATTCATATCACATCATCCTTTAGAGATAGGTGAATGAAGACGGTGTGTAGTTAAGCTCAAGCTTCTGTGTGGCTCAAACACCTGAGCCACACCTCAGGCATCATCAGTTTGGGTGCTTCACAATGCGTCATGGCTCCACTGACGCAGGTGGTAACACAGCATCTCTTGGCTGAGCAGAAACCTCTGAAATGACAAGTAGAAATACAGCAGAAGAATGGTGTTATAGTACAATGAACTTATACACAGTTAATCATTTAAAAAAAAATCCGTATTGCTAAAGACAGACTGAGGAACAAGATGCTAAGGAGCAGTACCACAGAAAGGGACCTGGGGGTGCTGGTTGATGGTGAGTTAAACATGAGCCAGCAGTGCCCTGGCAGCCAGGAGGGCCGTGTCCTGGAGGGCACCAGGCACAGCATCGCCAGCTGGGCAAGGGAGGGGATTGTCCTGCTCTGCTCTGAGCTGGGGCGGCCTCACCTCGAGTGCTGGGGGCAGTTCTGGGTGCCACAATACAAAACAAGACAATTGTGTGTTTAGCAAGTGTCCAAAGGAGGGCAATGAGAATGTCAAAGGGCCTTGAGGGAAAGTGATGAGAGCTGCAGCTGAGGTGACTTGGTCTGTTCAGCCTGGAGGAGACTGAGGGAAGACCTCAGTGCAGTCTACAACTTCCTTGTAAGGGGAACCAAAGGGGCAGTGATCTCTTCTGTCAGGTGATCAGTGACAGGACCCAAGGAAATGGCATGAAATTGTATCGTGGGAGGTTTAGGTTGGATATTAGAAAAAGGTTCTTGCCCCAGAGGGTGTTTCGGCACTTAAACAGGATCCTTAGAGAAGTGGTCACAGGCCCAAGCCTGACAGAGTTCAAGAAGCATTTGAACAAAGCTCTCAGGCACATGGTGTGACTCCCAGGGCTGTCCTCTGCAGAATTTAGATGATCCTACTGGGTCCTTTCCAACTCTGGCTATTCTATGGTTCTATAGTTTGTAATATAAATAAGGTAAGGTCCTGATCAACTGCTGAATCAGTGGTAAATTGTATTAACTGTGAAGTCAATTTCACCAAAGTCTTAACTTTGTACTATTAGTTTATAGTTTGTGTTTCTTATTTTGCTTCCTACTGTTACAGTTCCACGATAAGAGAAAAACCCTGTTGGCAAGAAACTGAGATTTTGTTCTTGAACTTTGCTTGCAACTGAAAATGGAGAAGCAGGTAATAAGCATCTTCAGTTACAAACCAATGCACATGGTCTAAAACTTTTCGTGACATTTCTGTTGGGTCAAGAGATGATCCATATCTTCTCATCCTATTCTTATTTGCTATTCCTTGGTCTTGTGTGTGGAAGGATTTAAAAAGAGCTCTTCAAATTTTGAGTCGCCATGTGGTGGGTAATCTTAAAAAAAATGCGATGCTTATGTGAAAATACCATGGAGGAGGATGACTTTTTTTAGTAGGACAAATATCTGAAGGAAATGTTGGATCTTGAAGCTAAATTAGGTGAAATACAGGAACTGCTACTAGTACATGTGCCAGCTGCAAAACATTCATGAGTATGCCATCTTAAATGTACAGGGAAACTACATCCTTGCAGAAACTAGACTTTAACCTCGAAACACTAAAATAAATGTTCTGGAAAATATTTGCATCTGTTCACATTTTCTCTATGTCCAGAAAATGGTGTGCGTTATGTTTAATAGTTAGAAAACTAATAAATATTGAGAGGCATATCAATGATTAATTAAAATTAATGTGTTATGTAAGCAACTTTGTTTGCCGCGTTGTTCTAACTCATGAAGCATTCCATGCAATACACACTTTTAAGAATAAATGCAGCGATTGTAGTGTGCATCTGTAAAACAAGCACTGAAACAGTAATGGACACGTAAGTGAGCAATAGCTGTGGTATTTATGTGAAGCATGGGTCTCATGACATTGTGTTCTATTCCAGAGAAACATTTCATAGAAATTACTGTTTTCCTGCACTGTATTGGCTTTGTCCTCCATAAGTACACCCGAGAAGTAATTTGTCAGTGACCAGATTTTAGAGGCAAGGACTTTATGCGCTTGAACCAGACTCCCTGTAGGTCAGTGAGAGGAGCTTTCTGGACACAGCAATTTCTGTCATCTATTTTAGACTTCTGCCCTGCAGTTTCTTGTTTGGGACCCATCTATATCCACTGGCTGCCAAGGTGCACGCCTGACATTTTATGTTTCTTGGGAAGCTGATGTCTGACTGTTGTCTTCAAGGAAAAATGCTATCCAAGATGAGGGTCTCCAGATAACACAACTATCTTACATGGTCAAAAGTGTCCTACTTAGACAACTATTTCAGTAATATGGTCTTATTTCAGGAAAGTTGTGGGTTTGTCTTATCTTACTAGCTATCTAGAGACAGATCACATTGACTTTTGTCCTCACCTTGGCTCCTGAAAGGCTCCACATCACTCTCTCCATAATGTGTCTTAGTCTCCTGACAGCCAGGTCAATTGCCACAACAATTCAGATATAAGATTGTTGTATATATGTGTGTATATCTATATATATAGTTTTTCCGCTGAGAGAGAGGGACAGTGTGGCTTAACTCAGAAAAGCAGAAGAAGATACCTTCTAACAGGGCAGCAAGACTCTTTTATCCTTTCTAAGATAGCTATCTCTTCCTAAGAAAATAGGAATTGGTGCATGCACCTCCTGCTTCCTTAACTAGAAGATTCTTAAACAACAGAAGTTTAAAGCACGTGAGGGTAGGGATGTATGCTGGCCCTTACAACCTGGCCAACATGGCACATGAGCCTGCAGACTTGGGTGTTTAGAAGGAATTATGCTAGAGATTGTTTTTAGGTACAGATCCAGCCATTCTGCATCATACAAATAGTAAAGAAAGCAAGGAAAAGAAATGCTAGAAAGGGATGATAATGTCCTGCTGGAAGGAGTGTTAAATTAATGCAAAGAGCTACCCCTCGGGTAGATGCATAAAATCTGCAGTCTGGGTATTCAGTATCCAAATGAATTACTTGCAAAATGATTTCTTGGAGCTGCACCAGCTTTCACCTAGTTAGCATTCATCAACACAACTGCCACAGCTCTACTTGCAGGCCTGCATACAAGCCCCCATGCATGCCAAGAAAGGGAAACATGAGAAGGGATAAAATGAGGGAAGCAAGAGAGAAGAGCCCCAGCAGCACAGCATGGTCATTCACTCTGACCAAAACAGTCTTGCCCAGCTTTCCCAGGGCAAAGCCACAGAAAAATAATGAAGAGAGATTACAGCAGCTGTGCAAATCAGGCACACATTGTTTCAATTGAAAGGTCTTCATCAGTGTAAGGTAAACACAGTAAGGGCTTCTCTGTTATTGTGACATATGGAGGATTCATGAGGTATCTATATTCTATCAATACACAGAAGAATAGGATAAAGTAGCCAAAACCAGCTAGCATGTCTGATGTCAAAACCGGAACTGTCTGAAAGAAAATTTACATACAGCATTATCTTTCACTTTCCCAGCAGGAAGTGGTACTCCCTTCTTTCACTCACTGACTACTACAAACTATTTATCAGCCTTTTAAGAGAGCAGTGACTTCCTCTGAGAAGTCACATCCTGTGGGTGGGTGCAAGAAATTCAAAGACTTTTATTCTGACAATAAACTACAATTTATATCCCTCAGACTTTCTCTGGAGCAAGGTGCACATATTAACGACCCAAAGACATTAGGCTCCAGGCTGTATATAGTGAAAACTTCAGCAGCCATTCGAGTGACTGGAAAAAAACCCCAAAGACTGAAGTCAACACAGTTTTCTACCAGCAGAACTGTCAGGCATGGTTTGCGGGGGGTGGTTCAGGACAGAAGAATGCCAACTCTGGCTGAAATCCTTCATAAGTTTTATTGTATGTTTAAGGAGGACCTTTTTTTTAAGATTTGTCTAAGATTTCGCAAGTGTTTCTTATCAATTATCAGAAGAAAATAATTAAATATGGGGAGAAAAATTTTTGACTTCATAAGCTTTCCTTCTCTTTTCTTCAGCCTCCAATGATTCCTCATATTTGCATAAGATATTACAATAGTGTCATTTACAAATAATCTCCATGCTTGTATAGAGATGGAAGGCAGGGAAAGAGAAAGGTTGGTGAAATGTTTGCTGAAGAATACAGTAATTTACCTCTAGGAACAGGAATATGCAGGGAAGATTCCACAGAGGGAACAAGTAAAGCATAAGCACAGAAACTGATGTGTAGGATGTAGTCTAGGTCACTTCTGGAATTTACTTAATCCTTTCCCCATCCCATCCTGATGTCACCACCCAGCAGGAAAAGACCTAGAATTTAATGTTACTAATCATAGTTCCATTACTTCATCCCTCACTGAATATGTTCCCCCTATTTGTTGCACGAGTTGATGAGATTGCATCAGAGAAAACATTCTCAGTCTCTGTAAGGCAAGAAAGTAATTCTGAAAGGATGAGTAACACATTTGGGAGAAATAGAAAATGCTTTAGGCTCCCAAGCCATTTGAAGGACCTGTGGCAAGGACTTCAGCACTTTTGCTGGGAAATGCTTTTGTTTTCAATTTCACTTTCTCTAAGCAAACGTGTGATTTCACACAATATTCTGTAAGGTGATACCCTATGGGGACGTTAAACAACAGCAGAAATGTGTTTAAGACAATAGGAGTATTGCTAATTCAAGCACAAGAAATATTCTTTAAAAACACAGTTTTATTAAAAAAAGAGCTTGTAATTGGAAGAAAGTAACAATTCTTAGGCTACACCTGTAGTACTGGGGAAATGGGGAAAGGGAAGGGCAAACAGACTGCTATCAGTACTTTTGGAAACACCTTTTATTCATTAACTTGAGGTTATTGACAGCAGATAACTGTTTCCAGTTATCGGATAGTTCAGGCACCACATTCAGTTATTCCCTTGTGCAACTGACTCACATGTTTCCGCACAGTTGCCCCACTGGAGCAGCAGTGGGGAGGCCAGCTGCAGTCTCACAAGCCAAGGGTTGTGTGGCCTTCTCCATTGCTCCTTGGAGTCCCCCAGGGACCCTTTGTTTCACTGGATGTGTGTTGAGCCCTGCAGTTGTCACCTGTGCATAGCAGTCTCTGACTCCATGGCTGTGGTCTGCCTTACACACTCCTGTGCACTGTTGACCTTCAGCAGGTTTTCTGGGCTCTCAGTGCCCAAGTTTATCAGTTCTTTCAGTTTCAAGAGGTCTTAACAGCACCCAGAGCTTGCCAGCCCTCGGGAAATTCCTGCATGCTTCCCTCATTGAAAGTTGTGTTCCCTTACCTTGTGGCCAGCTTTTCACTGGTAACACTCTTTCCCTGCAAACCTATAGACTCCCTTCCCATGTCCCATCAGCTCATGCAGAAGGATCCTTCATGGCCAAGTGTCCATCTTTGGAAAAGGTTGTGCAGACTGACTGCAGACTCACCATCTCTGGAAGTTTTCCATATACACAGTGAGACCAGGCTACATCTCATCTGGTTTTGTTCTGGCTACCATCCTGCTTTCAAGACAGAGGTTGGACTAGATGACAGAGATCCAGTCAATGTTTCTAGGATTCTGTGAAATGGCAAAGCATATTTTATGAAAGATTTCTTTAGGAAGAGGACAGATTTTGCTGTTTTGAGTTCTGCACATTGGGTAAACTCCCTTTGGCTAAGGACAAGCTCTATCAAATAATGTGATCAAAGCCTCCACCAGAACTGATACACTTTGGAAAACACTTTTTGGCATAAGGTTATGCCTTCTGTTCTGAATAAAACATAAGAAAAAAAAAAAACTTTCTCTTCAGTTCTATTATAATCTATTTTGTGGTATTATTACTCATCAACCATGGAACATTTCAGATAAGTCAATACACATATAAACATGTGAGAAAAATTGTGATTTTTTTTTTTGTTTAAATCTTAAGCCAATCTTCAGGTATGCATTATTTTGTTTCTTCACTTGAGATTATAAAACAGACTTTTTAGCTATCATCAAAAATTGGGTTTTTGAGATAAAAGCTCAGATATGGCTGAGAGACTTTAACTCAGATTTTCCTTCCACTGAAATTTAAATAACATTATTAATACAAGAACTGAGCTGAGAGAGAAACATGAAAATAACCCTACCATTTGGGTTTCATTACAGAAAGTTTCTTCATCCTTGTACAACCTTCTGCCAGGTGCTGGCAGCAAAAAGGGAGAAGTCAATCTGCCTGTGGGCCCCTTCAAACACTTTAGTAACACTGGCTCATTCCCCAAACAAATCACTTTATGAAAGGCTCTTGCTGGGGCAAATCTTTCATTTAGAAAGAAATTTAGGTCTGAGCACCAAGAAAACTTTCTTAGGGCTGTTAAGAGAGTATCAATTAATTTGGGAAAGGGAGCAGTTAGCAGATCAATGATAGTTTAATCAGATATCTTGGCTATTAGTCTTCCTTTTCTTAACAACTTGTGAATATAAGCAGTACTCCAGCTCCCACTGGAGCCCAGAATGTTGGGGCAGAAGGTTTTGTTACCTTCCTGTCAATTCCAGGCAGAGTCTCTGCTGTGAAATAGAGCCCCACATTGCAGCTACTCAACTCTCTGTGTGTTTCACATCACCTCAGTGGCAAATCTCTATATCCAGACACACTAGAGGATATCTGAGTAAAAGTTGATTATCCCATCAGATAGAATCAGTTTCAACAACAATTTGGGTTAATTTGTTGTAGGTTTGTAATCTGTCACATTTTGATAGAGGAGAGCAAAATACTGTTAACAACTATGTTGGTTTTGCTTTCAAAATCTGTCTTGGGCAACGCCTAAGCTGAGTTTGTCCAGCTGGAGATTTCCAGTCCTGACATGTTTGCAGGGCAGAGGTGCAGGTGGCTGCCCCTCCATGGTCACCGAGTTTGGGGAGCAGTGGTGTTTCCCCTGTGTGGGTTTAGCATTGTGATGAAAGCCACATGCCACAGCAACACACGCATTGTCTCTGCTCTTGGCTACACAAAGACCTGCCAGGGTGAAGCATTTCTATTAATCTCCAAAGTGTGAGCCTTGAGGTTTTTTTACATAATTGATAGTAATTTCTACAGCACACAGTTAAAATCCTTTACTTTTTAGAACTGTTTCTTTTATTAGAATGCTTTCTGAAAGTCTAGTGCAACTGACTCTGCAACCTTACTACTTCAGTAAACTGAATTATTTTAGGCACAGAAAGGATTGAATCCTGCGTCACATCATCAGATTCTTTCAACATCTTGTTAGCAAGCATTTGCAACATGCTTTTCTGTATAGATACTGGGTAACAGATGTCAGGCGTAGTGAGGAAAATACTTAGAAAAAAAATAACTACAGAATTATTGAGTCCTCATAGCAAAAATGATGAATTGCAGTGGCTGCAGTTTAAGATGTTGTTGTGTTCAGAGAGAAAAATATTTTCTAAAGGAATGATTTTGTGTCAAGTTTTAGTTACTAAAATGAAAATATTTAATTTTGCAATCTAAGTAAAATGCAAAACAAAAGAAATCAATGTAATAAAGTTAGTAACACTGATTCTATGTCTCTCTTATTGAACAACTGGAAAGCAGACGTGATCTGATTAAGTGTACAAATATAGAAATGTATTGATTACAGGAGTGAAGCTCCTTGAAGGGTTTCCTAAAAGAGAGCACTATGTATTTTAGGAGTAAAAGGTCTTACTAACCTTTCCATTTACACAAAGTTTCATGACTTGACATCTCAATAAATAACAGATGCTTATTGACTTCTTTATGAACTGTCAGCAAACCTGGGCAATATTATGTTGAACACCATTTAGAGAAATGTACAGAATCATAATTTGATTCCAGCTCATGGGTGCAAATCTTGTAAACCTCTGGACACTGAAGAGAAGAGTCAACGGTGAAACACCTGCATTTGTATAAAGTCTGATCCTTGGGAATCTTTGCAAGCTTGAAATCTCTAACACTAGTATTCTGTTTTACTTTCTTTCTTCTGTTCTGAAAAAATGAAAATAAAATTTATTTGTCTCTCAGGATGTCTTACAGTTGCTGCTTCTACTGTACATGAGCCAGCCTCCACTCACACTCAAAGCCATGCAAGTTTTTGCTTTGGCATGTTCAGTACAGGCACACACTTTGAATAAAGCTTATGTCATCCTTTGTTTTTCCCATCATGAGTGTTTTTTAATTCCTTTCCTTTGAACACTTTGAAGAAATGCTTACAAAAAATATAGCAGTAGCAAAATTCATCTTTATGGTGCTCATTCACTCTAGATGCAGGAATCAACACTACCATGTGGGCCCAGTTCTTTCAGAAATGTCCCATCCCACATTCCCATACTTTCTTACAGAAATTCTGGTTGAAGCAGTCCTTAAAATAAATAGCCTAGTTATCATAGAGATGTTTCACCTATTTCGAAACATTATGAAACTGACTATTTGGAAATATCTGGCTAATGAAAACTTGTTTAATAACCACTAGAATCCAGGGGACAGATTTTTCTGATTCACGGCAATAAATTCAAAAGCCATACAAAGAATATTCTTCTGGAGAGCATTTGTGAAAAGTTCTTGTCCTCTGTAGGTACTGGGAATGGTGGGAAATTGAGTGAGTCTATACCCAATTTTAGGTGTAAAGACCACAGAGGGGAAAGTAGAGATTCATTTTATTCTTACAGAACATGAATGCAGCACAGTCCAATGAAGTCACATATTTAGAGACTTTTAGTCCTGAACAAGTGATCATGCTTCCACAGGGTGACTTGTTCTGTCTTAAGATAGGTATATAAGCCTTCATCCAGCCTGGTTGTCTTTTAAGGGTCTGAATGTGAAGTGTGTTGTGTGATGGCTTGAAAAACAATAATTTGTGTTCAAATCTTACATCTGCTCACACGTTATGTCTACAGAGATTGTGTGTGATGGTACAGTGTTAACAACCATTTTCCTCCGCTCCTTGTAACAGCAATGAAGTGTTAACAAGGAACTCTCTGACAGTGCTGTGTAACTGCCTAGATCAAATCCTTTTACAGCATAAGTCTTGTAATACAAGTTTAGAGGAAAATGTATAATGTCATCCATTACGATAGCATTAAACTTGCTCTAAATTATCACAAGGGGCAAATCCAGAGGCATAGAGACAGCTCATAGTACTTCTCTAATGGAAATAAAGCTTGGCTCCAGTTAACTGTAAAATAGCAAATAATTCTACAATGCATTTGCATGCTACTCCAAGTAACAGTGAGCAAACTTTTGCACTCTTTGGTGCCTTCTAAAGCTAATAGCAAACCAGGAGAGGACCAGCAAGATTAGATGAGAACAGTGGAAAATAATTAAATATTGGGATTTCCTTTCTAATGGAAAGAGCTTTCCTCACTTTAGAGTTTTTTAATCTTTATTTCCCCTTTTTTAAACTCTGCATAATAGAACTTGAAATTATTGTTAATTATCTGTTATTTTCTTTCCAGAAAACATTCACATGTTTGTATCCCAGCTGAAGAAGTGAAGAGAACATCCAAGAAACATTAGTGGAGCTTTCTTCTCAAAACATCATAATCAATGCTTTTTAATCAATAAAAGGATCTGCAGACTCTCATCACACCTTCATACAAGTTAGAATATCCATGGTGAGTTTGGCCCAGATACTGTAGTTTGCCTATATTTACTGAAAATCACTGTAAATTACTTGAGATGATTCTTAGTATTTGAGTAATGTGTTATTAAAAGCATGGGGGGCAGTCTGGTGGTCTGACTAAAGCACATTTGAACAGACTAAGGCTAGAATACAAAACAGTTCAAAGCAAAAATTTTGGAATGCATTTTGAGAAAAGAGCCAATATTTAAAAAAAAAAATTTGTGCTTCTCCTTCATGCTGGCCCGCTTTAAAAACAAGTAATTACAAGAAAGGAAAAGAGTCAACTATTTTCTAAAAAGCAGCCTCTTTTTAAGAATCTCAAGTTAAAGCCTGAAAACAATAGATTCCCAAAGTCACTGTCATTTGTCTGTCCTGAAAATATAAGGGAAAAACCTGTGAGATTTGTGGGACTGAAAATGAAAATTAGTCCTTTTTTTCTTATTGGGAGCCAATAATTCAAATAATCAGAAACACATATTCACCATTCAAAACACAGGTCCTACATTTTAACTGATTTTCGTTTTCACCATTACACAAAAATTTAAGCATTCTTTTTCTTTTCTTTTCTT
>WEIT01000641.1:295529-363165 GCA_013389985.1 Dryoscopus gambensis | reverse complement strand
GGTATTACAGATAAAGTAGTCTTCCTCTTGTCAGGTTGCTAGATTGTCAGGGATAAGGCTCTTTTTGCAGTCACAATCATATGGATTTCTTTTCCTCTGCAGATGATGACCATGTGTTAAGTGGCTGATAAGCTTCTCTAGCTTAAGCTTCTTTTCAGCTGAGTGCTTAGCAACTAAGATTTTGTAAGTTCACTTATTATTGATGTTGTTGTATAAGGAAACAATTAATTCTTAAATTTTTTTAAAAAAATACTTCGGAAGATTTTTATAATTATTTCTGTTTTGGATTTTTGAATCCTGAAGTAGTGAAGGAACAACATAAAATGGCTAATGGGATATCATACTCTAATAAGAAAACAGTGACTTCATATGAAAGTATCTGGTTTTTTGTCTGGCCTTGCAGTGTCAAAGGCAAACTGCTGTGTGGCAGCAGATCTTCTTACAGCATCTCCAGGCACTTCCCTAACACAGGTCTTATTGTATCTGCAGTGATTTCAAGAGGAATGAAACTTAAAATTCAAGCGCCATAATGCTGTGAAGGTAAACGGTGTGCTTCTTTGTAAGGCTGCTCGGGGCAGCAGCAGATAAACAAGAAATCCAGGGCAAAGGAAGGAGCAGAATCTTGTGATGGGGTAGCAGGGAGGGTAACCCTCTGGTGCCCTGCTGTTGAGTGTGTTTAAGCCAGCTCTGTGGAGTAGAAGTCTTAATAAATGTCTCAGTGTCCTAGAAAAAGCACTGCCTGGGAAAATGCAGGAGCACAGAACAAAAGCTTGTGGTGTTTTCTTAAGGATGCTGTACTTTGGAATAGGATGGTTGAAGAAATTTTTCCATTTCTCCAATAAATCTGTTCATAGCCAAGCAAAGCTGTTATGTTAAACTTTACTTCTTTACCGTTCTGTGCAAAATCTTTAGAGTTTATCAACTCTAGTAGACGAAAAATTTATCTGGGGCCACACCTGGAAATCTTTAACTGGGACTGAAGTATTGTTAACTCTATTGCTTTTGATGTGGCAAATGTTAGACCAGGCTAGACTTTTAATCACACGTTTGTGTTCAGTTGCCGGTTGAGGCACTTTAATCAACACCTCAAAAGGAAGAAAAACAAATACAGGAAGCAGTGTTTAATCAGAAATTGGTGTTGATATGATGGATTTGGAAAAGGTAAGGAGATCTAGAGGTGTTGGAGGATGAAACATTTCCAATGGAAAATGGGAAATACTAACACCATTGAAAAAAGTTTTGAGAGGGTTTTGTATAGAACAGTTGTATGTTGACTGGTCACCCATCTTTGAGGAAAATTAACTCATAGCAGATGTATGAATGAAGGAGTATGTATGGGAAAGGGAAAACCTGCCATTTGAGAGGACACTGGATGACTGTAGGTTAATTTGCTTGTTATGGCAACAGTTGAGACTGGACCTGGCTGTTCTACCTGAAAACAGCCTAAAGAAGGGAGATACAGCTAGAAGGCCAGTGGTGGTGTGAGAACAAGGATATTAAAGAATAAACCGAGGCTGAACTGGAAAAGAATGTTTCAGAGTTTTGTGAAATCTATTAAAAACTTGGCAATGGTTAGGCTAACTTATTGATGGACATATATAAAGTAGAAGCTAATGAACTGATAGAAATGACTTACACAAAGGTATGTCAATGTAATTAAGAAGTGTTCTTTTGTTTCACATCTCTGTGATCAGGGCTCAACAACTGGTAGAAAGGGAAATGCTGATATCTCCTTAGGCTCCATATAAGCAAAGGGAGCCTGTATTGTTTTCTCCTTAGAATAAAATCTACTGCAGGGCCTGGAGACTGTGCACTGACACACATACCTGGGTGCTTTTTCACATCTATCACATTTTTCAAAACCTCTAAAGGGAGTAGTGCCCTCTTACATGACACTGCAATGACTCTCCATCCACTCCTCAACAAGGCATCGCTTGCTGCATTTATAATCTTAAAATATCATAAGACAAGACCTTGAGCTAGAGTAGACTGCTGTGTTTACAAGGCTTGCTATAAAATAGTATTTGGTAGTAGCTTATTTCCTGCAAATGTATCTGACAGAAGGACTTTTCAATTTCAGGGCAAAATACATTGGTTAGAACTGGGGCTAATATTAAGGGAGACATATGGGAGCGCATTCTATTACAAATGAAAAGATTTGTAAATTATTATTACTACTATGTAAATAATATACATTATATAGATAGGACATGAATTATTAATTATTTGTGATGTACCCCATCTTTCCTTCTGTAGTTTTGTGGGTTTGTAATCCTGCCAATGTTTTTGACTATTGCACTTTTTTATCCATAGTTGCAGTTAAGCTCAACAGTGCATCCAAGTGCTGGATTTTTTGATTGTGGTTGTTGATTTTTGTTTGTTTTCTGAACTGGTTATTGCATTGCTGATCATCACAGTTAAGTCAGCTACGAGTTGTGTAATGTCACACAAACCAGAAATCATGTTGAGAATTCCACAGAGACTATGATTCATGCCTTATGTGCTTTCAACCAAGGGTGTTGATCTAAATATCAGGCTGAGTTTACCTTAGGGGTAAACACAAAGAGCTGCAAAGCTTGATTAGCTAGGTGTGGTAAAAAAATGCTGCTCAGAAAATTATGGACAAAAATTCAAATTATTTTCTCTTTAAAAAAAAAATCCCACAATATCATAGGTAATTAAATTTTATGTGAGACTGTCACTTATAAAACAAAAAAACAAATCATTACATAACCCCAATGGAGAAGAAATATCTTTATAAAAGGCTAATTATGGTTACTGTCCCTGCCCAATTTGACCATCACAAGCATTTCCTTCTGCTTTGTAACAAGTAGAAATTAAAGTACGTTTTTGCAGTACTGCTGTGAAGTTAACCAGGCTCTGTACCTTTGCAATACATTCTTTTCCATCTCCAGTGCTAAAGGTTCTTACTGGAAAGCAGCTGTACACCTCTAAATCTAAACTGTAACGTAGCCACTGTACAACTGTAGCAGTGTTAAGCCCTAGTCAGAGTTAGTAGACTCCTTGCAGGCACATCCAGGCAGCAACTGACAGAATGAGAGGACACAGTCTTAAGCTGCACCAAGGGATATATAGGTTGGATATTAGCAAAACGTTTTTCACGAAAAAAGTGGTGAAATACTGGAACTTTCTGCCTGGGGAGGTGGTAGAGTCACCATCCCTGGATGTGTTTAAAAAAAGATTGTATGTGGCACTCGGTGCCATGGTTTACTTGAGGTGTTAGGGCATGGGTTGGACTTGATGATCTCAGAGGTCTCTTCCAACCCGGTGATTCTGTGATTCTGTGATTTAAATGTAGGGTATGGGGATAATTTTCCTTTAGCATTCCACCACAGTGCCAGTCACCCGTGTGGTAGAGCAATGGAGGTTCCCTGCTGTTAAGATTATTTCCCAACTCACTTTTTTTTTTTTTTTTAAAAGGGTGTGTTTGTATTTTTTGTTTGGGTTTTTGTTCTTGTTTTTGCTCTTTCATTTTTGTGTTTTTTTTTTTTTTTTGTGTGTGTGTTTGTGTTTTTCCTGTTAGAAAATTGTGGCAGTTGAAAAGCAGAGCTGGAACTGAGAAGCTTGGCAGAGATCAGAGTGGAAGGGACTGTATTTTTCAAGTGCTTCGTGAATGCTTTCTTGCAGAAGTTAGCCCCTGTTTTGTAATGAGGTGTGCTGGAAAATGGCATCTAGACAGCTGCCTTCACTAGTCCATTGTGAAACATGGCAAGTTTAAGCAAGTTTTATCTGCAAATTTCACCTTGGGCTTTTCTGTGGAACCATTACTGGAATCTGCATAATGATGCATATGATGTTTTAAGGATAATATTACACTAGAGCTTAATTTATAATGTCTCAACAGTATTAAAGCAATATGTCAGGAAGAAATGAGGGTAAAAAAAGTCAGAAAAACATGTGTTCTGGTTGAACCCAAGCCATTCTAGGATTTTATGCTACTTGGCGTTACACGTGGAGGTCGTTGTAGAGTTCACAGTACGCATCAGGAGATGGAAGTCAGCTCCATTCAATTTGCAGCTATTTCAAATCTTCTCTTTTTGCTATTTTCTATCTGAGTCTCATAGGGTATTTATTATTTTGTCAGGCATTGAGGGCAAAATCCCCTACCTCTCTTAACTGTCAGAGAATCAGGTATTGGCTGCTAACTGAAATGTAACTATTGTAGAGGTATAGTTGTGTCAGTAAGAAGCCTTATTTTGTGAACTCTGTTTTCTTTAGGAAAACAGTTAGGATTATTTGGAAGAATAAACTTCCAAGGAACTGTAGTGGTTTTTTCTCTTCTTCTTTTTTCATGGTTTTTTTTTTTAAGGCATCAAGACTTAGGAGATCTTATTCCCTGTGTATGTGTATCCTACTCAAGTATTTTTTTAACCTGTGGCTAATCCCAACAGAATTTGACTTATTTATCAAAGAAATATCCTTAGAGGTCTGTAAAAAGAGATAGCTGGACAGACAATTGAGGTTTTTATTAGTGCCCCTCTCACTGATAGTGACACATCCCCAAGGAGAACACCATGGTCTTTGCACGATTCTGAAATATTGATAAATCCACTGATTGTCAGGTTTTTTTCAGCCCAATGAAATTGCTTCATTAATTATTTAAGTAATTCAGTAGGATCTCTGAGGCCCATGGAAATCCTTGTTGTTTCTGCGTGCTCTTTCTCTTCCTACAGTTAGCCCTCAGGGGGCAGTGGCACTCTGTCACGGAGAATTCTGCACCTGGGTACGTGCACCTGAGCTTCATGCTCAACACCACCCTGGAGACGCTGCTTTCTGTTTGGAGGTCTGACACACGTGCTTGTCCAGAGCATCTGATCCAGATGATTCTCCTCTGTTATCTCCTTCAGTTCTGTAAAGCTGAGGTATTTTGGGGATCAAGGAGGCAGAGGTTTGCATCTCCCAAGAATTATTTAAGAGAAAAGTAAAATTAATGAGATGTTACAGCGTGACTTCATTAAGCAAACTCTGGTTGGTCTGGGGCTGAAGCATGGTAATCCTTTAGCAAATGAAGAAAACACATTTCTGTAATTGGAAAGATTCTTTGCATAGAAAAGGTAAAATGTCATTATCTGTTATGATCTCATAGAAACTTATGAACATACTAAACACTTATCATTGCTTAGTAGAACCATGGGTAAAAGCTCTGATATTTTGGGAATTCTCCATGGCTTTTGTTTTTTTTGCAAGGTGGAATTGTAGAACTACTGGAGTTTATCTGAATATCTGAATTTTTTCTTAAGTCCCACTGTTATGGCACCTATTCCACTGTGGTAGAATTTAAATTGGTCAAAGCCTCTTTTTTACTCTGAGGTGGTATTCTAGGGTGTGGTAAAGGGATGGTGATGGAGATAGATCAGTTCATGGAGTTCATGCCTCCTTGTATCTGGAGGGCTGAAATCTCTCAACTTCCTTGCACAAAGAAGATAAGTACAAGTCAGTGTTTCCTTCTCCCTTTTGTAGGAGCAGAGCACAGTTCTGCAGGTGTGGGCAGGAGTGGTCCTTCTCACTGGCAGCTGTTTTCTGTCTAAGGAAACGAATATGATGCACTGTAAGGATTATTTTGACAAGCTGCTTCTTATAAGTACAATACCCAGACTAACAGACCAGGTACTCCAGGCTTTTTGCATGGCTTTTGAATGGAAGAAATATGCCAATAACTGAAATCGGTACTGTAAGAGTTGAATCTTGCTGAGTGATGCATTTTCTTCATTCTGACCCAAAGCAGAAGGTCTAAATGTTCCAAGTCCTAATTCCCTCTGCTTGAGACCACAACCAACCATAGTGCAGCTGAAGTATCAGGCCTACCTGAGTACTGCTGTGAGATTCAAAGTCTTTCTTGCAAAGTCAGCTGTCTAAAGACCATGTAGAACTGTAGAATAATTTGGGCTGGAAAAGACCTCTAAGATCATGTAGTCCAATTGTTAGCATAATGCATCCAAGTCCATCACTAAACCATGTCCCTAAGCACCATGATTACCTGTCTTAAATACCTCTAGGGATGGTGACTCAGCCATTTCCCTGGCAGCCTGTTCCAGTGTTTGACAACCCTTTCAGTGAAAATTTTTCCTAATATCCAATCTAAACCTGCCCTGGAACAACTTATAGCCATTTCCTCTTGTTCTTTTGTGTGTTACTTGGGAGAAGAGTCCGACCCCCACCTTGCTACAACTTCCTCCTAGGCAGTTATAGAGAGCAGTAAGGTCTCCCCTGAGCCTTCTGTTCTCCAGGCTAAACAACCCCAGCTCCCTCAGCTGCTCTTCATCTGACTTGTGCTCCAGACCCTTCACTACCTCTGTTGCCTTTCTCTAGACCTGCTCCAGCACCACAATGTCCTTTTTGTAGTGAGGGGCCCAAAACTCAAGGTTTGGCCTCACCAGAACCAAGGACAAGGAGACAATCACTGCCCTAGTCCTGCTGGCCACACTATTTCTGATACAGGCCATGAAGCCTTTGGCTCTTGACCACCAGGGCACACTGCTAATCATGCATATATAAGGGTCCAGATAAAGTGTGTGAATAGTTAGAACATTGTTAATGGGCATTTTTAAACACTCCGTAGACATACTAGCTGCCTTCCTTGGCTGCACTGTGTACAAGTACTTTCCAAAAAAAAAATTGGATGAAGGAATAATGCTTCTAACTGTAAATATCTGTCAGAGTGGTGTAGGATGATAATCATAGTCACTGGAGAGAGCGGGGCCCTTCCAAAGAGCAGTTCACACCTTAGGTGCCATCGGAGAACCTTTCAGCCCCTTTCTTTTCATGAACTAGGGATGGTGACTCAGCTGGAATTACAAACTCATACTCAATATTTACCTCTGTCTTCCCATATCTTTGGAGGAAAAACCCACAACTGTAATTAAAAAAGAGTAGTAACAGTGAGTGCCTATAAAGAAAAAGCACTGGAGATATCCTGAGGTATTTTCTTCTTTTGCTTTAGGAGCATGATAAATTGCATTGCCTGGAGGCTGCTAACCCATGCCCACAATCATGTGCTTGACTGGTGGTGTAGATCCAACTTTAGAGCCTCTAATGTGGGACCACCTTGTCTCCTATGAGTCAGTGATAAAGAAGTGATATCTTCTGGTCTGAACTGAAGATGAAAGTGGATTCTGGGTGCTGTTACTTGACATTCCTTCAGTGGTGATTGGGATCACCCCAGCAGCATTGTTTGAGAGGAAGGTGCTCTTGAGTAATTCAGTCCTTGGGATTTGTCTCCTCAGCTGTAACTCAAAGCAACTTTCATTTTTCAACAGCAAAGTTCATTTGCTGTTGTTGTCACTCGTGTCAACTGACCTCAGATTGTGTTGATGTACTTATGGAGTAACCTGAGAAAATTGATGCAATTGCTTTGTAGCCTAAATTTGCAATGTGATTGTGAATATTTTTTTATGGTCATACTTAATCATGTATTAGAACAAAGCTTTAACAGGATATGAGTACAACTGTGCAACTTCTGTGCGGCAGACAATATTAAGTCAAACAGTTTGTTTGCTATCGTCTCACAAGAAAGATGTTTCCTTTGGAATTTTCTGTATTATCAAAGCAGGAAATGCAGCTTAATGCCTCTTGTTCTTCATTTTACCCAACTGCTTTATACTGAAAAGTGCATGAAGGTTTAAATTTTAATGGGTTTCAATTGCTGTCACTTCAGATTTTGTCAGAATCTTGGTAAAAAAGCGTTATTATCAAGTTTTGGGACGGCTTATTTGGGTTATGTAAATGAAGTCTGATACTTCGAGATGATGCCCAACAGCTTTGCTTTAGCAGGTTATGAAGAACAAAATCGCCAGTATTTTTAGAAATGAAGCTGGACCCTGTGACTGCGTTGGCATATCAGAGCTCAGAACAAGAGGTCTCTGTCTCTTTATCATGGCATCTTTCTCTCAGAAGTTACCAGACTTGTGAGGCTTGGAGCCAGACTCTGAAGGCTTTTTCCCCTTTGCTTTATATTAGATATTAAATATTTGATGTCAAATAGCTGCAGAAACCCTGTGAGAATTTGGAGCAATGATTATCAGTTTCTATTTTCTGTGAGAGGAAAGTGATTCTGAGCCTGTGTCAAAACTGGTCTGGGATCTTGGTGGCAAGTGGGCACCTCCAGCTCTCACAGCTGCCTCTCAAGAGGCTGCAGAGCCTCTGCTGGTTCTGCTGCAAGCTCTCTGCTCCTCTACCACCCAAGGCACCCTGCTGCAAGTTATGTGGCCCAGTCCAAGTGCCTGTGTGACTCCAAACCTCATATCACCACACAGCCAGTACTGCCGCGGGCTGCTGTTGTTATGAGGGTATTGATGAAATACCACCTTTTCTTCTGGCCTGTGGCTTCCTGGCTGTGACTCACCTGCACTATGGTTTGTGATGCACAGTATCAAGTTATCAAGGCATTTACTATTATTGCTGAGCTACATCTGCTTTTGGGTGGGAGAGTTGTTTAGTTGGATTCTTTTTTCTCATTATGTGCTGAATAAGCAAGGGCAGTGTGGTGAGATAGCAGCCTCAGCAGTTAATATTGCTTAATTTGATTTATGAAATCCACGAAAGGCCCAAATGTGAACACTGTGGAAAGGATTCATGTTAAGTGGGGAACATGGCATGTTATCTAACTGGATGGCTAACTTTTGTCCCTAATCAGTTGAGGAGGATCCACTGTTATCAAACTGAAGCACAAAATGACTTCAGAGCCTAAGTTAAGTGATGTAATGGCTATTGTGTTCAGCCTCTTGTAACCTTGTGAGCTGAATCTCGTTTCAAATTAGAGCGTTACTGCAAAAATATTATTATATAAACAAAGTAAAATAGTTCTGTTGTAATAACTGTTCCACAAAAAACCAAAACAATCCAACAAAAAAACTTTAGGTGGGAATTCATCAAGCTTTTTTTGCATAAGAGACAGTACAACCTAAAGCAGAAACATTCATGCATTCAGTGCCTGGGTCTATGAAAGGCAAGACCAATTCTAATAATATGATGCCATGATGATTTTTTTCTTTTCCATATACCCCTCTTATATACCCTTTCATATACCCTTTTTTACAGCTTTTATGTATCCTTAGTGCTTTTAGCCCACATACTTGTAATTCCCTAAGTCTGATAACTAGCTTAGACCCAAAGTTCGGTTAAGTCAAGAGACCAAACATCTCGGAGGCCTCGCAGTTGGGGGTCAGAAACCCTAACACCAAGGTCCTGTCCAGGACACATTCTGTAAACCAAGATAGGCCCCTTCCAGGGCGAAGGTTCCTCAGGACAGGAGCTCCTCTTGAGCCTCTCATTGGGGAATCTGTGATAGATATGCTCATGTGCAAGGTCTATAACTGTATACGTGAATCATCGTGTATGTGCATTTTCCGGGGTGCATTTTTTGGTGTGCATCCAGGGGTGCATTTTCAGTGTGCATTCTGGGGTGCATTTTGATGCATGCTACCTGGATGTGGTGCATCTGAGGATCCCTAAATAAATACCGAGGTAAAACCCTTTTTTTCCCCTCTAACCGTGTTTGGCTTTTAATTCTAAGCCCAGGGAAAGGCAACAATAAGTCGAAACTTTATCTAAGGTAGTACTCATCTCAGGTAGCTCCTCTTTAGAGGACAGTTTGAATAGTCAAATACTTTAATGAGAAATGGTTGAAAAATCAGATTTTTTATGTTTCACTAAGAAGTCCTGCTGCTTTAAAAAAGGGTTTTCAGTCTGACTTAGAAATTGGAGAATTCTAAAAAATAAAGAATTAAAAACCCCCACCTTATTTCAACTTCAATTTCTCACTATTGAATAACACCTTCTTTTAGTGATTTTAATAATGTTTAGTGCAACAGCTGGCTTCTGTGCTATTTTTGTATTTTAGTAATGGTACTAGGTCCTTTTTATGTGTTGAATACTGTTACAGAAAAATAATGAGAAATTATTCTAAAATTAAAAAGAAATGAGACTTGAAAATTTTAACAGGGATGTTTAAAGACTTAGGAAAAAATTGTATGTAGCTATTTTTGTTAAAGCTTTTGAGATTCTAACATCATTTAATTGAAAACAGCACTTTACCTAAAAAACGTTTCAATAGCAAAAGCTCCTGCTGGCTCTGCTGATCCCTTAACATCCTCTATGAAATGGAAATAAGAGAGAAGAAAAGCTACAAGGTTATTTCTTTAACTATAGCCAGTGCCTGTGAGACCCGGCCTCCACTTTGTGGCTGTAATTTGTAACTTGGTGAAAGTCCTTGCAGTTGTGCATCTGACTGGAGAAGCTGGGGAGGGCTGGAACTATCCCAAGATGTCCCCCTGATGCCTTAATGGGGCTACCTGAAAACAGAGGCTAGACAAAATTAAGAGGATAAAAGCAGGTATTTATTGAAGGGCCTTCAAGGTATACTTTGGGCAGTCAAAAGCCATCAAAGAGGCTACACCCAAAATGGACGACTGGGTCATGGGTTTTCCACACTTTTCTAAGTTTGGTCCATTTGCATATCAGGGTTAATTCTCCAATTACAATTTCAGGTAATGAAGTCATTACCCCAAGTTTGTTCTCCCCTTTAGAGGCTTGGTTTACATATTTTGGGGTCTAAGACAGTAAGGTGCCCTTGAAGTCCAGGCCTAGAGAGGATTTGTTTTGTCTGACCAGAATGGGAGAACAGTAGCTAACAGGCTACATGGAGTCTTAGAGTTAAACACTAAAGCATTATAGGATATGAAAAATAAAAAAACCTAAAATCCTAATGCATCACCTCTGGGTCTAGTTATTCAGACCTTATGGTAGTGGATAATGACTTGATTCTGGGATTAGCCTATGATAAAAGGTTTGACCTATCTCCTTTTTTTTCCCCTAAATCACTGTGGTGTTAAAGAAAAAAAAAAAAAGAAAAGGCAAGTCTTCATGTGGCACAGAACAAGTGCATCGTTTGTGCTTTTGACATCAGTGGGAGGTGGAGCCATGAGTCAATCTATACAACTCTTCTTCCCAGCCACAGCTGGTTTGAAAATACTGTGGTCCAGGAGCACTTACCAGCTGGGAGACACACAGACTGGAGTGTTACCGTGGTGCTTTTTATGAAACAAAGATACGGATGGGATCGTCGGCCTATTCACCTTTGGTAAGACAAAATCAGTGGTGGGGCAGAAGAATCTCTTTGGCTTGAGTTGAGATTCATCAAAAGCAAATGCTTCAGAAAAATTGATCCTTAAATGTCAAATGTATCTACAGTAGGCAAATTTATTAGTAAAAGCAGCAGGTAGATGGTCTTGGTGAGATGTATATATCCCATCATGAAGAGGAGTAATGGGGGAGATGCTACGGTCTCCTGATACTGCCGTGGTGAATCTGAGTAGAAACTGAAGATTACTGATTGCTGGGTTTCATCGCGGGCCTCTCTTTTGGCTCTTTGTCCCCAGGATGGGTTCATCCGAGCAAACCCGCACAGGAAGACTGGAATCAGGAGGAGGAATCATGAAAGACCATGCAGCGCTGAAGATGAGGTACTGTACAGAAGGCAGCTTCTGGAGTGCAAGGAGAGAGCTGCAGGGCATAAAGGATGGCTGTGTTACCCGCAGTCTTTGTCAGCCTTTCCAGTCTCTCCCTGAGCTTAACTGTTATTGTGAGAGGTGACATTTATTAACAGTTAGTTAAGGGAATATTTGCTTCTTCTCTGAGCGTGTTCTCCAGAGTGCAAAGCATTCACCATGACTGAGGGGTTGGGAAGATAATGAACTTGTGGTTTCAATGCTAGGCAAGGAACTGGGAGAGCTGGATTTTGGTCTTGGTTTACTGTGGTATGATTATATGACGGTAGTCATACCTCACAACACCCAAGGCTTAGTCCTTAAGTTGTTTTTCCTTTATTTTATGGAGGCAGATCAGCAAATAAAATGGCTTACTCCAGTGTCTGCCACTTTTCTGAACACTGATTATTATGAAGATGAACTGGTTTTGGAAAGTGCTGAATATGGTACATACTAGATATGTTACAAATTTTTCAGTTTCATGAGTAATGGCTGGTTGAGAAGATATTTAAGAACTTGAAAAATGAAAATAGCATGATACCTTTTTTCTCCCTTGAGTTTTCTCAATCTGTTCCCTAGGTGTATTCAGTGCAAAAGTATGAAGCTAACTCTTTCTTAGATCTGGGAGAGCAGTGAATTCACTAACTGCTAGCACTATGGAATAACAATTCGGTTTGTGTCTGCATTGTTGCTTAGTACTTAAGCCATCTAATGAATAAGTTTTCTCCCAACTCATGGATATGGGCAGTATTAAAGCTGAGGATGAAAAATTAATCCTCTGTATTTGGGATGAAATGTTGAGTTTCCAGCAATTTGGATCATGTGCTTCTTTCATTCTCCATCTCCAGAAATACTGCTGCCAAAAGTTATGCTGAGGTTGATGGGCTTCTTTCAGACATTCTGGTTTTTTTCAAATGACACTTTCTGAGAGAAAAGTGTTGAGTTGAGAATCTTCCCAGTAGGCTGTAAATAACATTTGGCTTGGCGACTTGTTGCTTTCTAGATGTTTAGTCTGCTTCTGTCTGGACAGTGGTGTATCAAAATAAGAGGTAGACAAGCAGGCAGTTCCTCAGAAATCATGATTCTTCAGAGATCTAATTGCTGCTTTCAATTTAATTAATGGAGATACTGCTTCTCCATGTAGTATTTTCCTTTTGACGTTCTTCAACACTGTCTTGTTTTTCCTTGTTTTCCTTGTAACCCAGTGTAGGGTTGCATGTAGCTGTGATGGGGAGTGGAGCAAGAACAGAAAAAATGGAGAGAGTTGTGGAGCCTTCAAGCTATTCCCCTGTAGAACCCTACACTATGGGATGTCAATATTGCTGTGCCTCAGTGCTTCTCACTGGTAGATCAATCAGGTCAGCCTAGGTTTGTCCTGATTAGGCCAAGACATTCTGAATTACCTGTTTGTACCTTTGTGTCTTTCTTTTTTGTGTGTGTGTATGTGCATTCACATACAATTATACCTTTTCTTGCTTATTTGTGTTTAATTGCATAATCTAACACCCGTCAATTTTACTTTGTGTTCTCAGCTTTCAATTTTCCTGTTTAGAGCTTTAGTGATTCCTGCTTTCTTCAGTTCTGCTTCTTTAAAAAAACCTGGTTTATATACATATATCCATTCTGCTTGCTGTGTTAATGAGGTTTCATTTTGATTAATGTAGACCCTAGCTATGAATGACAGGTCATCTTTACGCAATGTCAAATCACAAGGAAGTATTTATTCTCAGAAAATGTCTCCAATAGTTAAAATGAAAGCATATTCACTGTAATGACAGAATGCCCTTTGTGGTGTTACAGGATAAGCCATGTTATTTATATATGAGTTAATTGCTAATAATTAAGGTATTTTTCTCATTGCACTGCAGCCAGAAGTGCCTCAGTTGTGCTGGCTTTCTGTAAAAATTATAAGCATGAGAAATCTCCGCAAAGCAGATCTGTGTAAGTATCGCTGATGGCATATTTATAGCTTAGCAAGAAAATTACTGTCACCTAACTTTAACACTCTTGTACACCTGTTGCTTGGATTACAGTAATATCTCAGGGGATTTTGGGTGAAGAAGTTGTATTTATTTTAATTTTCATTTAAATTCAAAATAATTTAGAAAATACTTAAAACTAGAAAGGAAATAGACTAGAAATTCTGTGTTGGACTTTATCAGCTGCTTTGTGGGGTTTTCCTTTCTCCTAACTCTTCAGTGCCCCTTTTTCCAGGTTGCCCAATTCCCTTCTGAAAGGAACACCTTTGTGAAAGATACAGGAAAAATCAGTAGTTGCTTTGGACGCTGCTGTGTTTGTGTCTTCATTGTTCTGTCAGCGTGGGTGACTTGTGCTTTACAATCAGATGTAAATCCCCCAAACTAAAATTTCCATTTCATTTTAAAAAGTGACATTTCAAGAAGTGAAATTGTATATGGATTTTTTTGGAAACTGGCAAATATTTTAAAATAGGAGTTAAAAAACCACAAGAGCCAGAGTACTTAGTTCGGTACTGTTGAAATAAAACACTTTGGCTCTTGTTATCATATAGAAGTAGTGGTTCAAAATTGACTTTTTTTGCAACTGATATAAATCTAAATAGAAAAGTTAAATAACTCTAACCCCAGAATATTTTCCTTTGGGTCTAATGAAATATTTAGGACTCCTCAGAGGTTAATCTTTTCTTTCCCTGACTGGGCAAAAGAAATAATAACAAAGTACTGCTGTACTAATTATGCAACTTGTTGTTAACACAGGGAGCCAAACTGATTGCTATATCAAGCTGTGGCTGCCAACAGCTTCACGTCAGGAAGCCCGGACAAGAGCGGTACGCAACTGCAGAAACCCTGTCTGGAATGAAACTTTCCACTTCGTGATACAGAGTGAAGTAAAGGTGGGATCTGTGGCTGGGACAGTGAGCAGGTGCTTGCTAAAGGGGGCATCTTCACCTGCTGTGCGCAGGCTCTTTATGAGAGCCTTGAGGCTCACATAGATCTTGAACTTGGTTAACTTGACTGAAGGAAGTAGTTTAAGCTCAGAAGGTTGCAGAGTATCTGGAATAAAGTCGAATGCTTCTTCCTGTCCCAAAATAATTGTAAAAACCTGGTAAAATGTTTATAGAGTTAGCAGAAATAGATGAGCAGTCGGAGTGCAAGTGATACAAAGTCTAGACACTGGGCCAACTTCTCACGGTTTAATAGTGCTGCATCTTCTCGTGCTTCAAGGGGTAATCTGAGCCCTGAGGAACTGCAAGGGGAATTGCTATAATTCAGATCCTCTTAAGAGTTTGGCAATGTGCTTTAACTTCCATTCGTAAAAGCTAAGAATTTCCCCTTTATTATTACTTTTTGATGAAATGCTGAAATTTCTCAAGGTAGTAATTTTGAATCCACAAACGATCTGAGGGAATAGCATGTCTAACCTCTGCTCTGTCTGGTGCATGTTACCATCGTACATGTCACTTATATTTCCTCTTCTTTTGAGCTCTTTTTGGCTGCCAAATCTGATGTTTTACCTCTGCTAGGGTTAGTCCCTGACTCTGCAGTCTGAGCCACACAGGTTATGAGCTGAGCTCCATGCTGTCATAGGAGTCTGTCCACATGAACAGCATGAGGGCTAAATGTTGGCTCTGGCTGGACCTTCCCTTTGGGCTCACTGGTCCCAGAATATGTCATTTACATCCTTCTCTGCCTCTCTCAGAACATCCTGGAGCTGACAGTCTGTGATGAGGATACTTTTACACCGGATGACCAGCTTTTGACTGTTCGCTTTGATGTGGCTAAAATCCAACCTGGAGAAAAAGTTCACCTGAATTTTGAGTTGAATCCAGAGGTGAGTGGATAGAGAAAATAATACCCTTGATTAGAATTTTGTCTCAAGTTACTACCTCTATTAAACATTAAACTGGTCTCACACACAAAGCTTTTGTTAAAAAGGATGTTACTAAAAAAAGTTAAATGCTTGGTCTTTTAGAAGAGGGGTCACAAACGTCACCTGTTGTGACTGGAATTAGACGCGAAATACTTCTCGTATTCTTAATTTTCTTTTTCTTTTTTTTTTTTAATATATTTTGAAAAATCAGCGAGAACAAGAGTCAAAAATGAAGAAGCTGGTGTTTAGGGGGTCTCATAACTTTTGTAGGAGACTGGCAGAGCAGGGGTGGGAACAAACCTGCCCCCCTTTCCAGGCAGTTGCCCTTACCCTTTGGCCAGTAGCTCACAGGGGTATTTCCTCTCAGCTTCACCAGGGATTTTGGCCAGTTAGTTCAGTTAATGTGCTTGCTAAATGAAGCAGTTAGTTCTTGTAATAATATCTTAGGGATTTTTTGTCCTCTAATAAACAACTATACGAAAAAAAATCTCAGCAAGTCGGCTTATGCTCCTTTATTACAGGGTTACAAATTTATTTTAGAGGGGCTGAGACAGCACAGAAGGGGCAGGCCTTGATGAATAAGAATATCATCAGTATTTTATTTTTTCTTCTAAGTGACTGTATGACCTAAGAGTTCTATTTGATGCATGTATCTCAAAGAAGATTGTGTTTGGTTGTATTAAAGAGGAGATAAAGAGTATCTTACGAAACACTGAGTGGATGAAGTTGCTGAGAGGAGAGGTGGAGAAATCACACTCATCTGCAAAGAGAGCAGACTATGTACTCAGATTACTTTCTGCAAAATGTAACACCTTCTCTGTTTGGAGGGTGTAGTAACAGACCTTTAAGGTTTTTTCACACTTCTGCCAAGGGCTTCAGTTTACAGTTCCCAGGAATTGATGTGCTCCGTTTATTTCTAAACCACTGTGTCAGACAGGCTCTTGGGAAAACACTCTTGCCTGGTTTTCATATTACTATAGCTTTGGAGAGTGTTCATTAGCTACTCTTTTAGAAGACCAATCCTTACTAAAGACTGCTTACTAAACCTGCTCCAGCTGGCTACAGCCTTCCTCAGAAAAAGCCTCATGGGACAGATATAATTCCAGGTGTGATTCAAGCCCTGAGTTTGCTCTGAGGCATGTGCAGATCTATCTTAGCCCATTAGCAAGGTGGAAGTGGTGGAGGTCAGATCAGGTGAGCTGAGTCTCAGGAACATCCTGGTCAAGCTGCCCTCTTTTGGTTTGTGACAAATCAGGCACCCATGAAGCATCACCGATTATGGTCTGTACATGGATTTTTAGAAGACTTANTTTTTTTTTTTTTTAATTGACTTAGTAATGCAACAAGCTGGGCAATCTTAATAATAGGCTGTAGTGCCACCTCTGCCCATAGTGGTTTCTTTCATATACCAAGGTATCTCAGAAGGAGGGCTGAGGAGATCAGATGGGTAATGTCAGAGCAGCAGGGTCACTTTGCTGTGCCTCTTGCTCTCTGTGGCCTAACAAGTATTTCTGTTGCTATGCTCTGGGTTTTTCACCCACAAATATGTGAGTGGGACTTAATATAAATATAATTTGTGTGAGCGTAAAATGGCATAAGAAGGATAGGAACATAAGGCAAGCACAATTAGGCAGATGCTATGAGCAAGGTTGTTCTGAACCTTGTTTCTGCTGTTCTTTGGACAAGTTGGAACAGGCCATCAGTTAGTGGGGATACTACAGTCTGGGCTTAATCAGGTATTTGATACAGTCTGTCTTGCATCTGTGTAAGGTGACTGCTTTCTAAAATCTGCGCCTCAGCCTTCCATTACGAACTTGTGACAACTGTAATTCTCATGAAATAGAGATTTCAGGAGAAATTAGCAAGCAGAACCACCTACTGCTAGGTTACATGCCACAGATGCAGCTATAAAAGAAACCATCAGCGATGTCTTATTTACTGATGTGAACTAGTAAATACAAAATTGCCCTTCACTTTTACTGTAAAGATGATTTTACCCTGGCAGCTGCATTGTCAGATTTTGCATGTTTTTCAAAGTTATTTCACAAAGTTAAAGGATGATGTGCAGCCAGACAGAAGTCATATTTGCCAGTAAATGTTAGTTATCCTGGATATGAATGAAAAAGCATTACCATCACTTGTCAGAAAGAGATGTATATTATCCAATAACTAGTGTTTTCCTCCCTGTGGGTGATCCAGAAGATCTCTCTGATAGAGAGATCTTTTTAGTGTGGTATTTCCTGGATTGGCTGTATCCCATAGAGCAGCAAGTGGCTGAAGTAATACAGTTATTTGGTCTCTTTTATATTGTTGGTGGGCTACTCTTTTGCTGTTCTTATTCTTACAATTTTCCTGTCTCTTTTCCTCTTGATTTGTCTCTCCTGAGCTCTTTCCCTGATTTCCCTTCAAAGCTTCACTTTTCTCTCTTCTTCACTTCACTCTGGCAGTCTTTATTTTCCAAGCTGGTCCCTCCTCCCACTCTTTTTTAATATTTAATCATTTTACTCTGCAAGTTCTTTTGTTTTAACCAAGAAAGAGTCCCTATTTATTCACCGTACTAGGTCCATTCGCTCTTACGTATGTTCTCCTATGTCATTCACCTGCTATTCTTCCCTTCCTCAGCATTGATTGACCCATGTCTTATCCTACTAATAAATTAATAATAGGACCCTTGCTCCCTATTCTATGATACTTAATCTTCTCTTTCACCTGGGGGGACAGCTGGTTTGTAAACAGCAGAGCAGTGGAAAGGTGAAATCAAAGGGTGGCCACAGAAAACTGTATCCACTCATATTATGATGTAGAGGGTGTGGGAAGAGATAGCGTTATAAAAATTGTCAGAGTTGTATCAGAGGAAAACATTTTTTCATTCATAAATTAAAAATAAATCCTATTTTCAGAATCAGGAAGAACTAGAAGTGGAATTTCTACTGGAAAACATGTAAGTAAAGTCTAAATGTTATAGAGTTTGTCATCAGAAAACTGTGTTTTAGAGAGAGTGGTAATGCAGCATTGGGAAAGTGGCTCCATGTACTTCTGTTCAGACACCCCATCTCAGCATCTTCCCCATCGTTGCTTTTCTTGCCTGAATTTGAGTGACAGTCTCACTTACCATTTATAGCTGAGAATGGTTGTTTATTTTGTGATGCAGCCTAAGGAGAGATGATACTCATCAAGAGCTATAAGAAAGAAGGAGCATCCTTGGGAAGGTATGGGACTGTGATCTGGCAGAGGCTGCAAGACAGAGGGGAAAGATAGAAGTGCTGATGGTACTTGTCAGCTAGAAAAACTAAGCTCAGAGAACTATTTGCTTTTGAAAGTTTGTTGCTTATATATCCACTTTTAAATAAACTTTTTGGTTTTGCTTTTCAGACCAGGTGTATCTGAGAAGATAATTACTAATGGCGTCCTAGTGGTAATTATAATTTTTTTATATGCCAACCTTATGGTAGGGCAGAACTGAAGGATGTGGTTGGAAGATAGGGAGAAAAACTTCTTGTATTAACTGTTGGGGACTGAAGGGTATTTAAATGTAATGACAGATCCCCAGTTATTTTGGTTTTCTTGACCACAGTATTGCTTGCGAGATTTATACCAGATAATCAGCTGCTACAAATTCTTCATGTCCACAGACTATCATGGCCAAGCATGGTGTTTCTACAGCACCCCTTGAACCTCAGTGAAAATCTTGAACTGTTTCTGTGACCAGTGATTTTATTGCTTCTCTCTTCCAGTCTCGTGAAGTTTCCTGTTTGGAAGTACATGTGAAGGAAACAAAAACGAAGAGTTCTTACAAAAGTGAGGTTGCTGTTTAAAATTGTTTGTTGCTGCTTTTTATGCTGTGGGAAATGCAGCTGAATCTAGATAAATATTTGGTCTGTTTTAGTCTCTGTTTGTATCAGCGCTGCTTGGGGATTGAAGTGCTTCCTGAATTACCTACTTGTTAATAGTGAGAATCCTCAGAAGGCTTGACTGTGTAGCTTAAGGGAAACTGTGAAGGTGCTGGGAGACTGGGAAACATCTCTGTAGTGTGATGGAACTGAAATACCTTCACCTCTGTTTCCTGGTGAAAACAGAAAGTAAAAGAAGGAAGATGTAGCTCTCAGGAGGAGAAAGACTTCAGTGAAAGCTCAGGGGATATGAATGCTGCTAGTGGCATCCACTGCTGCAACACTCTCTCACCTGGCGGGAAGTCACAAATGGTTTAGATCACTTAAAGAATCACTGGCAAAGACACTAGCAAATGTAGGTTTAATGTAAATTCATAAAAGTATGACAAAGTTTGATGGCAAGGTTCTGTCTATTACTTACTACATACATGAAACATACCAAGAAAAATCAGATTAGAATCCATCTAGAATTATTTATGTGGAGACTGGGGATGCAAAAGGATAAAGATGGAAAAGGGTACCAGGAGTGAAGGAGATCCTCACATTGAGTTGTGAGTTTCAGGTTGGAGCCTCTTGCCAAACTTAGCCCCAGACTTGATCGTTTGTCTAAAGGACTCAGCACCACTTAATCATCATGTAATTTTATATTTACAAAGCGTTTCAATGGGATTTCCTATAAGCGGAACAATAAGTGACTTAATTATGGATGTAAGATGGTCACATTTGTACTGCACCTGCTATGGGGTATTCAAATCAATTCACACGTTTTCACACAAAGAATTATGCACAAAGGTGCCTGCTAAAAATTCCCCTCAAGGTTGGTGAAATACTCGCAACAGATGCCTTTGCATTTCTCAGCGGATGAAGGGTTGAGCCTTGAGGAGTCAGGGATGGCAGTCCAGGCCCTGCCATCAGCTTTTGGGATCAGTTCTCTGAGTATCGCAAGCTTGAGAGCTGGTCAGTTCGGAGCCCCTGCAGTCCAGGGGAGCTCAAAGGGCCAGGTGCTGCACACTGGTCACAGGGGAAGAAAACCATTTTGGTCCAAATTAACCTTAGTTAAGCCTGCTGCACTGAGGCTGAAATGTCACTTTGGGCACTTTTATGTGCTAATTTCAGGGCTAGGTGCACTTAACGTCTCCCTGCGGTTTGCTTCTTGTTCTTAGGGAGAGATTTCACGTTCACAGTGAAAGGATCCTATGAAGAAACCCAGGATATTTCCAAAGGTCCTCACTCCAGACCAGGAAGCAGTGAAACCACCAGGTTCCACTACATCAAGCACAGTCAACCCAGACTGCTCATGACTCTGCCAAAGGAGTGTTTTTTCTGTTGTGTATGTTTTGCTTGTGGATGGTGATAACACCTAAAGTAAATTTTGGGAGAAGAATCATGAGTTAACCCTTATCTGGTATTTTTGTGTCTAGGATTTATAAATAACATTCTCCTTATAACATTTTTCCCCCTCTTTAAATTAGCACGGCTCAGGTAGGAGGGAAATGGATGTAAGTAATCCCCTGGCTGTGCCTCTCCATTCTCTGGACTTGGGAAAGAAAGTGACAGTGATGAGAGTGAGTATCCTTTGACAGTATTTGGACTTCTTTCACCAAGACAAACTGTATGTATGTGATATCTGGTCATGTATTAATTTAGTTACTAAAAATGCAATAGTGAGTTATTTGTATGCTTAACTCTGCATATACTTAGAAACATAACTATGATTTAGGGGGAAAATAGGGTATTCAGAATTTCTGGCTGCTTTAAAAGTAGTTTAAAAGCAGGATGTTAGTGAGGCTTGTGTGCTGAAGGCCTGAGAAGAGACCAATAATTTATCATTGGACTATATATGGGAATAATTGCTAATACTGTAAAACTGGATTTCACAAAATTTCAATTCTATTTAAAATTTATGGTGTTTTCATTCTTGATTTTCAGGGGGAATCTTATGAGGTGTCTGTGAATGAGGAAAATAGGTAAATCTTTTATTGCTTTTGAATAATTACTTAGGCCATCTTTCATAGTATCATCTTTAGATGAAAGGAAGCTACATCTTGAAGTAGCTAATTTCAAAACAGGAAACAAAGATGATTGAAATATGGGGAATGGTAATTAAAATGCTTTAAAGCTTTTAAAGCTTTTAAATTGGTTGGTAAGAATTTAGAATAGAATAGGTGGTAGCTAGTTATGGAGTATAAACAGTCACAACATTTTTCCTAATGTTGATGCTTTGTAATTTTGATACTTAAACATCCCTCTGTCTTGTAACCTTTATCTATAATAAGTGCACATTTATGTGTACAACATTTCTAACATGTTTCTAACACTATTATGCATTTACAAGACCGCTACAGGTAATTTTTCAATGAAATACATGGACAGTAATTAATTTGACTGGCTTGTAGAGATTTTCTAAAGGGCAACATTACCCCCTGTTGATGAGTTAGCTTCATTGCAAGCCTTAGTAGCAGGTGAATGATAAATCAGAGGTTTTTACTGAATAATATTCTGAGAAGACTGAGAGCTTTTTTTAAAACTTTTTTTTCTGAAAAAAACCTCTGAAACAGGAACCCTGTGGAAAAAAAAGGTTACAGAATGAATCATGCACATGATTTTTAGGTTAATGTACAGAAGGGATAAATTTAAGAGACATCTTCTGACTCAAATAGAGCACAAATTCTTTGCAGAGAGAAGCTCAACTCGGTATTAGAGTCCTTTTAACTAAAGTGTGTTAAGTTTAAATAAGTACTTAAGCACCCTTTGTGCTTTAGGAAACAAATGCATAGCAAGAGAATGTGAAGAGGTGTTCAAATACCAGAGTTCAATGTGAAACAGCTTGAATTTCAGCTTATTTCCTTGTTTTAAATAAGAAGAATGTTTTATTTATTTAACTTCCTTATGCTTGTCTGAAATTGTTCAGGACATAATTCTAGTCTAGAATCTCCACAGGGCAGCACAAATATAGGGTCTGTGATGCCCATATACCTGCTTTCATTTGTGTGGGAGGACTTTCATGTACATGGAAGCATCATTTCTTTGAACTAGTTTATTGTTGTTGGTTTTGCTGAATGTCTCCAGCAGAAATGGCTACAGGCAATGCTTTGTACTGTTCTTATGCTCTAGTTGCAAGAATTTAGATTTGAGGTTGGGGTTTGACCTGTGCGCAGAGGAGCAGGATTTCATCAGTAAAAGGAAGAAGGTGGTTGCTGCTGCTCTGAAAAATGTTCTTCATCTAGATGAAGACCTGCAGGAGGATGAGGTATGTGGGACAGCATCTTGGGAACTTGAAGTATTACAACCCACTTTGAGAGAAGTGGATGCGATGTACTTGCATGACTACCCATATAGCTCTTCCACATATTCTAGACTAAATTGTATAGGCCAGATTGTCACTTGCACCTAAGACCATATCCAAGGTTTTGGCACGGAGGATGAAAGAGGAACTGTCAGGCCAGTTATATCTCCTTCATTCTCTGCAAACCTCCATCCTCACTCAGGGGTACTCAGCGGCTGTATTTGTTGACGTGCTGGTGTGTATAACCAAGCCTGGTGAAATTTGATGGCTTAGACTGAGACCATTTCTCCTCTTTGGCACCTCTGCTCTGGTACCACAAGGCTCACAGGGAACACTGCAACTCTCCCATAGCACACTGGCACAGTAGCATCTGTCTTGTGTGTTTTTCGGTGTTAGCTCTTGCTTCCTCCTCTCCTGGAGATCCCTGAACTCAGAGGTAGCTGCTCTGTTGCTGGTGGACAAAAATCTGTATTGGGGCTGTGGTGCTTGGAGCAAGAGTCTGGGACAACGTGCCTGTGTGGTATTTCCTCCACTGCTCTGTTCAGCTCCCAGAACATCCAACTCTAGATGCCGTGTGCAGGACAGTTTTTGTCAACCAAACTAAAGTGCTCATGAACTTAAATAACAAGTAGAATAGGACTTGTTATTATTAAATGAGAATAAAAGGGTTTTGAGCCATATTAATCAAAAACCCCCAAAGTAGATGGTAAAATACAGTGAAGACAAGATTAAAGGTAATGGCATCATATATTCCTAAAACTGAATATTTGTTGAATCAGTTTTTAAGTGCTACCTATACAGAAAACGGAGGATGGATAACAGGATTGCTGCATCCCTGAAGAAAGTAAAACCAAATTATATCTAGCACTGATATCAGGGAAGGTAGAGATAATCTGGGTTAGAAACAGGGTGTTAAAATAAATCTGTAATGCTGGACACTATCTGCCTGGGGAATAGCAAATCTTGTGTATACATTTAGAGGAAGAAAAAATTATGCAAGCAGATTTTGTGCTGCTCTTCTGACCTTAGTTATACTCAGAGCTTTAAAATGTGTTTTGAGGGAAAGAACTGAGGAAAAATTAAATACATTGAGAAAATCTGAATATATATTTTCACATACAAGAACTGTACTTACAACTCCTAGCTTTCCAAAGCATCACTGAGCAGGAAAATGCTTTCAGCTAAATTCCACCAAAGTTTACACATCTCAAACACACACCTAGGCACTGCCCTGAAGAAGGTGAATTAATCAAAACCTACCTGAATCAGGTGTTGCTGTTACTTTTTTCTGCATGGCAATCACTCCTGTATTTCATCTGGTGATGAGTGACTCTGTGCCCTTGTGTGTTGAGCAGGTGCCAGTGGTGGCAGTTGTGACTGCAGCCGGGGGAGTGCGGTCCATGACAGCTATGTGTGGCAGTCTTCTGGCTCTCCAGGAGCTGGGTGTTTTGGACTGTGTGTCATACATCAGTGGTTTATCTGCCACAACATGGTAAGGAGAGTTGGGCTTGTGCTTGCCATTTGTGTTAGCAAAGTCATAACCTGGTGAACAGTTGTGCCTCACTGATGAATTTACTCAGCTTGATGCTGGCACTTGGCTTCCTTTTGGCACTTGTTTCATGGGACCACGCAGTGCTGCCCTCCTACAAGAAACAAATCTAATGAGAATTATGGTATTTCTATAACTGCACGGAAGCGTTTACAGAAACAGAAAGAAAAGAGCACAAGCTGGGATGGTTTGCCTGTAACTTGTTATCTAGTTGCATGCAACACTTCAAAAGTCCTCTTGTAATATTTGTCTGGCTCAACTCTTACATATCTCCAAAAAATAGACTTTAAAATCAGCCCTGAGAAACACAGAATATCATTCATGCACTCAGTGGTGGCTGCCTTGCACAAACTAGGAGGGGTCAAGGGATTTAAAATATTTTGCCTCTGAAGGGCTGCTCTAAAATTATGTGAGACAGAGCAAGTGGGGTGGGGATGAGAGGGGATGACTGGAATCTGCTTGAGTTCTGGGAACGGACAGCTCAAGCCTGCCCTTATGTATGCCAGGAGTCTGAGGTGACCCACCTGCTGCGTGCCCAAGGAAGGGGCTCTCACAGTTGCCAGGGCAATATTTGCTGCTAAACTCCAGCTTAATATTTCACATAAGGTCTGACCCACCAGAGGGAACTGGCCTGCAACAGAAGCTGTGGCTTGGACAATCAAAGGGTAATTCTAGTAAAAGCTTGAGCTAAGTTTTCAGTGTTGCTTTATTACTCTTCTGATTCTGAAAGATAACAAATTAGGATGATTTTGAATGTATCTGTGCAGAAAAAAAAATCATTATGCAGTCTAAATTCTGCCTCAGCTTTGAAATGCTCTTCCAAGGTGAAAGTTGGAGGGCAAGAACCTCGTGTAGCCTGAAACAAAACACTTATGTGTGTTATAAGCCAAATGAACTGTCTTGTGCCCTGTGATGAACCACAGTATGTTTCTTTTATCCAGGACCATGTCAAAGTTATATGAAGATGCAAATTGGTCACAAAAGGACCTCAGAGGGCCAATTGGTGATATCAGGCAACATGTGATCAAGAGCAAGCTGCACTGTTTCTCTCTGGATCATATGAAATACTATGAAAATAAGCTTTGTGAGAGAAAGCAAGAGGGGCACAAGGTGTCCTTTACAGATTTGTGGGGACTCTTCATTAATTGTATGCTACATCATCAGGTATTTTATATTCTCTCTCTCTCTCTTATTTCAGAGGATTTCTAACTTACCATGTCTAAGGTTGTGGATTCAGTTAGAGAAAAGGCCCTCAAAATGTCTGAGGGACTTACTGTTTGGCTTTTTAGAACAAAGGTAACAAAGTAACTCTAAAATGTAAGCATCTAGAGGAGATGTCTGAGCAAGTAAAAATTCAAGATGTTAAGGAAACTGATTTTCCATCTTTAATTTTGGGTCAGGTGGTCATTCTAGTAACACACAGAGGAGACAAGGCTCTGACAGAGCTAAGTCCAGGCATAGCAATATATACCTGTAAGCTGTGTTGAAGGAAATGGATCTGGGTTGACTTTTCTCTGCAGCCTCTCCAAGATAGCTAACTATATTTCCTTCCTTAAAGCAAGTCATATCCCAGTGACTTTACAGACATATTTCTTGCATTTTTTGCCTTGCCCCCCATGCCAAAACTCCCATAAGCCAAATGCCTTGGCAAAGGCTCATGGCAGATAACACATGAACACACTTGTGTGGCCAAATAACTAAAGTACACAGAACAAAACCTGCTGAGGTTTAGCAGATACTTCATTGACAGTCCATGTTTAGATACTGTAATAACTCCATGCATCTTGTTCATCTTTTTACAATGACTTCTGCTCTTGGTACACAGGAAAGTACTCACAAACTCTCGGACCAGCAACTAGCAGTAAACCAGGGGCAGAATCCACTCCCCATATACTTGTCCCTCAATGTCAAGGATGGCTTTAGCACTTCGGATTTTAAAGGTATAGATTATCATACATCCTCCTGTAACTCTGAAAAGTTTCCTTTTAAGGCTGATTGAGTGCCAAAACTCTACTGTAAGTCCAAGCCAATAAATCTTTTAAATAATTTCTTTCCCCCTGTCTTCATATCTGCTTTCTTATTTGGATGAAAAACACGCATCCTAATACTACAGAACTACCTGTGCCGTAGACGCCGCTTGGTGGGGGCATGGAGATGCCTTTTGCTGGCAGCCTTGAGAGCCACTACTGCTGCTCTTTTCTCCCGTGACCCACCTACCCTCCACAGCCCCTTTCAGCTGCTGCGTCTTCTGCCCAAGCAGCAGTAGTCGAAGAGAGCTGGGAAGAGTGGGGAGGAGGGCAAAGAAGGGAGGAGAAAGGAAAAGATGGAGAGGAGTGAGAGCAGGAGTCAGCTCCCAGCAGCCAGAGAGGGATCTGAGGAGGGGCAGTCCTCTGTGCCCTGATCAGTGATCCTGATCACTATTCCTATAGCATTTCCAGCACAAACAAAGCACAAACTGAACCTGGTCATCTGCTCCCAGGCACAGCTGCAGTCCCAGTGCACCCAGCCAAGGTTTCTGTGTGGGGAAGGGGTTTGGTTGGAGTTTTTTTATCCTCTAGGCAGTGATTATTAGCTGATGTCGTTGCTGATTCAGAGGAACTAAAAATGCCACATTGGGTGCAGGGCCTTAGCAATCAGTGTACTTTCAGCTCCAGGTCTTGCTTTTTAGTGCAGAAATAGACCTGAGTCCCAAGGTGAATGGATTTTGGTGGAGGAGATGAACTTAGCTTTTGCGTTCATATATATAGAAGGGCACCTGTTTGTTTCAAAACGTGGTGGTTTGAACTGTCTGTCACCACCATGGTAAAGCTGTAGGCCTTATTCTTCCAGCTTCTGATTCTCTAAGCTGATTTTTACATGTGTTCAGGTGGCTGCAATAAACCCAGTTTGATGTCTTATTTGCAGAGTGGGTGGAGTTCACACCATATGAGGTGGGTCTCCTGAAATATGGGGCCTTTGTTCGTTCAGAGGATTTTGGTAGTGAGTTCTTCATGGGTCACCGGATGAAGAAGATCCCAGAATCCCACATATGCTTCTTGGAAGGTAATTTACTATCTCAAGAAAACATCACCTTAAGAGCTGGCCACACAGAGGTAGTCTGCAAGTTGGAATAATAGTACACCACAGAATGTATCTGATGCATTTTCAATCTCAAATGAACCAGCCAAAAGTGACAAAAGAGGAAACGAACTCTTGAGACAAATGTGACTAATTTGCTGAATGTCTTAGGTTAGACCTAAACAGAACACACACACACACACACACACACACACACACAAACTGATCATCTAAAGTGTTTAAACTCACAGCCTGACTTTATAGACAGCCAAGTTTCGAAAATGGCCTGGTCATTGTGTGGAGTGCCATGGCATTTGATATTTATATGAAAAGTTATGATCTTTCATAACTAAAACAGAGACTGGATCCAAGTATGCTGCCATAGCGATGCTCTAAAAATTCAAACTAATATTAAGTATGGCACCTTTTTTTTTTTTTTAACTTTCAAGGCACATGGAGCAATATATATTCCCATAGTTTTATGGATGCTGTCTACCTCTCAGGTCATTCAGAACTCTTCTGGCACAGATGGACTCGAGACACTGAGCGTGACATTGGTTAGTTCTTTAGATTACTTTTCTCTTGCATCTGCATTTTCTTCACACCTCTCTGAAATGTGAAACCTGACATTTGGTAAAGGGTTTGTTTTTGTGTCCTATTTCTGGCTTAGGGAACACCAGCCCTTGAGAATGAAGGAAAAGCAGGAGACAAACAGTTGCGCCGTAAAACAGGAAGAACATTGTGCTGCTCACTGTGCAACCTCCCTGGGGAGTTTTGTTAGTCACGAGAGGGTTACCAGAGCCCTTTGGGGAGGGAGAGGCCAGACAGGGAACAACAAGGTGATGGTGTGACGCTGAAGCCCACTGCCCAGAACACTCTGCATGTCCATGCGTGCACTCAGTCACAGAGGGGCTGGGGGCCATGGTGGTTTGGTTGTTGTTATTATCAGAGAAACACTCTGACCAAATGCAGACAGCCACCCTCTTCTTGTTCTTCCTACAGAGGACCATCCTGCTCTGCCCAAGAAGGCTCATGAGCAGACAACCTGCTTATCCATTCCCAAAGGTTACCTTTCCAAAACTCTTCGAGAAATGATGACCGGACGGCCAGTGGTTTCAACTTATCATAATTTCCTCAAGGGCTTGCAGCTACATAACAAATATTTGGACAGTGATAGCTTTTGCATGTGGAAAGGTAATTGTGAATTGCTTTAGATGTATCTTTGAAGGAGATTTGAGTGCTGATACTTGCTGAGGACAAATATTTGATAAGTTTTATCATAAAGGCAAAATTTGACTAATATTATTTGATTAACCTGTTTGTGGAATGGGTTTTGCCAAGTCCCAGATGATTTACTCGTGATCTCAATTCTGCCTTGGAGAAAGCACAGCAGCCTTGCTTGAATTCTTTTCTTCCTAGGAAAAACCCTAAAAAAGTGATTTGAAACTTCCATGGAAATTAAATAGCCAAAAATTTACATGTGTTGAAAAAGTGGAGTAATTTATCACTTTGGAGGAAGTTGAGTCTCAGAACTGCTCCCTCTTACTGTTTTCAGAGTTGATCTGTAGATACTAAAATTGTGTCAAAGACAAATACTCAAGTGTGGGCTTTGTATCAAGCACTAATATACATCAACTGTCTTTTCTTTCTCCTCTTGTTATGTTAATTTGGAAAAAAATGGACTTGATCCCTCAGTAATTCATAATATAAATTTTTTGCCTTTCAGACACAGTGCTGGATTCTTCTCCCAACCAGCTGAGTGAAATGAGTGACTACCTCAAGCTGGTAGATACAGCTTTCTTCATCAACACCAGCTGCCCACCCATTCTGAGGCCAGAGAGAAAAGTGGATGTCATTCTCCATTTAAATTACAGTGGAGGATCACAGACTCTGGTGATGTTTTGAAGAAGTGATTCTTTATCTGTATGACTCCAGCAGCTGAATTACCACCACAGCTTGCTCTTTTTTTTTTCCACTCCAGAAAATGGTCTGGTTTTCATTAAGTTAAATGATCGTATCAATGATGCTATTCAACACTGCGACCGTAATGTCACTGCCTTCATAAGGGCTCTTTTCAGTGTCTTTCTGGGACAGGCATATGAACATAGACATATAGAAGATGTCCCATTCTATGCATCTGTCATGCTGGTAGCAAGTTCCTCAATTGCTAGTTAAATAACTTTTACAATGTAATTAATACATGATGCATAATTTTGAAATTTTTGGAATGAGAAGTTTTGCTTTTACAAGTGACTCTTGGTGTTGGCATGAGTTTTAGTCAGGGATTTTTTTTCTGTGTCTTAATAAGCCTTGAGGGGCTTATATGATTGAAATTGTTGTAATTTATTTCTAAGAGGACATGAATACATAGTTAGATACACTGAATTCAAATATTTAAGAACCTATGATCTAAGAAGCCACATGTAATCAAAGTTTCCTTTGATTTCCTTTGATCCAAATCCTCTACTGTGCCCACTAAATCACAAAAATGATCTGAATGTCATATAAATTTCAGTAAATAGTAACCTTGCTATAAAAATATAAAGTGTTAGCAAATCAACCAAATTTCTGTTACCCGGGATGTATTAAAATTAAGATGGTATGTTTGTTCCAGTGCATAGTTAGCATTATTTATAAACATATGAATCAATCTCTGATTGTCTACTGCAGCAAAATATTATGGGGCTTGGTGGTCTTACTTCAACCTCTCTTTGTATTGCATCTCTCCTCTCTGTTGAGCCAGCCACTGGACCTGTTCTCAGAGTACTGTTTGGAGCATGGGATCCCATTCCCCAGCACAGAGCTGAGCCAGAAAGAGCGGGAACACCTGAAGGAGTGCTATGTGTTTGAGGACAGCTTAGAGGCACCAATCTTGGCCTATTTTCCACTGGTGTGTGATTCCTTCCAAAAATACAAGGCACCAAGTAAGTTGACAGCATTAATCATTTTTTGAGATTGTCTCATCCAGTTTATCCATTGAATTTGTTCTTCTTCCAAAACAAGACACTCGCAAGCTTCTGAGTTGGCTAAGTTATTATATTCCCAGTCCTGTAGTCATGCATATAGTATTGGCCAGCTAATAAGGGAGTGGAATGAAGAGGTTTAAAAATAAAAGCATGAGTAGCTGTACCTTGAGGGAGACCCCTCCAGCACTTGAAACAGGTCATGTACCTAGCTAATAAAGGAGAGGAGACAGCTACTTCGTTATTTCCACTGGTAGCTAACACTGTCACCTGACAGTCTCATAAAGAGATATAATGTTTACTTGGTTAACAAAGCTGGAATTCGCCTATTACTTTTTTTACATGAAAAAGAAATTGAGAATAGAATGTGCTGAAAACATACAATCAAGCAAAGGCTTTGCCAGGGTAACAGGGCTGCTTTGAGACCTGTAATTTTTAACAAGTTGCCAGATTGTTTTCTTCAGTTCAGGAATAGAAGAAATGTTTGTTTCACCAGAAAAAAACCCCCTTCTTGGCAAATTCAGTTTCAGTTTACGAATACTTTTATATGCATCAAATCCAATTTTCTTATTGTTTATTTTGTATGATCCAGGAAACTTTCCTCAAAAAATGAACAAAAATCCATGAACCATGTTATTGAAAAAGAACTCATGCTGTTCATTATCTTATTTGTTCTGCTGCATGTGCTTAAAATATCAGCCACCCGAGAGAGAGGATTCCCAATCCAGGAGCTCTCTGGTGTAATTTTCTAGCAGCTGGTAGATAAGGAGCTATCATCTCAGAACTCTAATGAAAAGTTAAACATACAAAATTCCAAATCTTAAAAAAATGAAATATTCTGATGCACAACCTTAATTTATAGAGGAAAGCATTTTGCATGGAAAGTTGTTCTGCTAGTCAATTCTGGACTGCAGCCAAGCAGCGAACCAGTGGATTTTATTAGTGCAGCTGACATAGTTACTATATGGTAATTAAATCCTGAACCATTTTCAGGAGATAATTCATTTCCTTGTATCTGTTACTGTGTATTTTGCATCGCAGTCTTCCACCTCAATGCCATTGCTGTGCTTCGTTCTGATTTCAGATGTGGAGCGTGGTCCCTCAGAGATGGAGCAGGGGAGAGTAGACGTGTCCAACTGTGCTACTCCCTATGGCACCGGCCTGCTTACATACACTGAAGAGAATTTCAACAAGCTCCTTAACCTGTGCAACTACAACATCCTGAATAATAAACATTTAATTCTTCAGGCTTTGCGAACTGCAGTGGAACGAAAGAAGGGACTTAAAAACTATTCATCACCTAATTAAAGTAAAAACTCTTAAAGCACATTTTGAAAAGTCTCATCAGAAGGAGATACACAAATGTTTTGGTACTAGACTAATAAATATTCACCTACTGCAAGTTCACATATGCTTGTGATGACAACAGAATTTGTGATACCAACTCCTTTGACTTTTGCAAGAGTGAGATGGTTGGTGTATAGCTGCTGCTACAGTTTTATTCCCACTGCCATCCAAATAACAGACAGGGTAGTGTTCATGAGATTCTCATACTTGTCTTAGAAAAATGGTTGCTTAAGAAACTGGTCATTTTTAGATCTTATTTTCTTATTGTTGTATGCAATAATATACATGAGGAGTAATAGCTACTGTTCAAATACTAAGTACTCCTGCATAATGTTATTAAAAATGAGATTTTATAGTTGAAGTAATTGATGTATGGGAGTTTTATTCAGTTATATGGACTCATCTCAGCTAGTGAGTTGTTCGAGAAAAAGTTACTCTTGTTTCTGATACCGAGAAATCAAATATCAACAATGAGCTCTGTCAATAACCTGTGAGGACAGATGAAAGAAAAGCTGTCACTTCAATTGTGGAAGATGAAAAATGGAAGGAAACTCTGCTTTCAAGAGTGCAGATGACTGGAATGATAACAGGAGATAACATATGTTGCTACCTCTAAGACAGTCCTTTTCTGTGCATTAGTTTATTTAACAGGAGATAACACCAGCAGTGTCTGTCAAGTTTTGCTGCAACATGAATCAAACCAATAAGTCACCCTTCATAAGAGGAAACTGTTGGCAGTAACCTTTGCATCTCCTTTTCACGGATCTGAAGTGGTCAAGTCTAACAACTTTCCTTTTTCTCAGTGACTGATAGATCTTTCTGTTTCACCAGCCCTCTCAAGCAGATATTGGGGTCACCCAGCCCACTGGGGGTTGTGACAAGGAATTGTCCCCCAGGCTTGAGTGACAGGCTTCTCCTAAGACACAGTTTGCTCCCAGTTCTGTTCCTTTGATTGATTTGTTGTTCTCCCTGTCCCTTTATCCCTTCCCTGTTTTTCCATTTGCCTTTGTAACTTAGTCCCTCCTTATTGGTCCCTTTGTCCTGGTCCCGTCCCTGTCCTGCCTTGCAGCCTGATACCACGTGAAACCCTTATATAAACCCAAAACGTCTCTCCCATTTTGTCTTTTGGCCTCTGGTTGCCTTCATGATGAGATGATACAGGGAAGTGAAACCTCTTCTTGGAATACCACTCTAGAGATCCTTCCTTGGCTCTTTTGTTGCCTGCAGCGTGTGTGCGTGCCAGCTGCTTCTCTGACTAAAGCTGAGGCTCCCTGCTTCCCCCCTGTGAGAATCTGAGCCCTCCTGAGCTGCTCCCTCCGGGGAGCCACCCAGAAATGGAGGCTCGACTAAGGGGGCAGAACGGGGCCTTGGTGCATCCGAGCTTGTCAGCCAGAAGCGCAGTGACTCTACCAGAGTGGCTCCAGCCCCTGAGGAGACGTGTTTGGAGGGTCGCGGCACCCCTCATCTACCACACCGCAACAAGCAGAAAGCCAGTTTTTCACCTTCTTTCCTTGCCCTTGGTTAGGATAATTTGATGTTATGTGTCACAGTAAGACTGCAATAGTTTTCCGTGAGTAAAGAGGAAAAGAAAGATGTCACTCTGACAGCTCAGTTATGCTCATAAGTTTATTTTTAAACAATAATGAAATGGAGGTTTAAAAATGTGATTTTTTTTTTTTTTCCGCAAAATACCTCTTAAGTATTTTAAAGATTTTCAAGCTTATTACTAGAGCTCCAGAAAGATGGAAAATAAGCAGTTTAGTGTGTTCCTGGTGTATTCCACCCACTGGTTTTTGGTGGTTGCAACACTTGGCACTGGGCCTGCAGCTTTACTCACCCAAGGTGTGGTGACGGAGTGTGTTTTTGGCAGCTGATCTGGAAAATTAGGATGGCTTAGAATGAGCTGTGGAAAGGGAGTCCCTTTTCAGAAGTCTGGGCCTATTTAACAAGCCACTGAAAAATCTTAGGTTGCCTAAATGGTCTAGCCTAGGAGCTCAGTATTTTGACTTAAGTCAGACAAATGTTGGTGTTTGTGCTGGGATCTGGCTCCAAGCATCCAACCCTACATGAGACTAATGTTTTAGTCTTGGGAGAGCGAAGCTTAATGGTCTTGCCTTGATGGCTTGTGAGTTTTCTCCAAAATTAACTTATTTTGTTTTTTGTTTGGGGAAGGAAGGCTTCTTTTTCTATTTTATAACAGACCATTGATTCCGTTCACATTGCAGCAATACTTCAGAATCTTGCCTGTGATGAGACGGTGAAAGGTAGGGGAAAGAGGACAGGGGAAGAGATGTTTGTTTAGTGGCTTGCCAGCTATTAATAAAAATATAAAAATAACATAAAAATATTAATAAAAATATAAAAATAGCAAAGGAGACACATTCATTATTGCTGGTGGTATTTTTAAAGACGGAGCTGAGGCTCATGCTCAGTGACATATCAGCTGGATTTTTCCAAGTGATTCAGCATTGATGCAGTTGTCCTATTTCAGATCCAGGTAGGTCAGCAGCAATTTTTTTTTTTTTTGAAAACACCTGTTTGTGACCTGTCATACAAGCTCTGCTAACTGTAATGTTATGATCCTGTAGTCTCTATTAGGGCTCAAACATCTCTCAGGCTGACTGCAGATGAAGTTACCCCCTTAATTAGCTGGTAACATGAGGCACTTCCTGATATTCTGAGAATTGGTTCAGATTGAAATTGGCTCTAGATTTCCCTGTAAAGGTCCTGGGCTATGCGTCTTGCCTAATTATTGGGTAATTAGCTGACACAGGCTGGTGCTGGTATTCCTCACACCTGTGGTCTGATGGGGTTAGAGCAGTGAAACAGCTACTTGAACAGTGCCTGAAGTGTTGAATGAAACTGGAAAGGTCAGGCAACCTCTGAGTGCTCCTGCAAAGATAAAGAGAGGTGCTGCTGGATGTTCAGATCTAGAGTGCAGAGAGAGGCAGAGAAAAAGGTTTTGAGCTACTGGCTTTTTAGATGAGGATTGCATTTGAAATTCTGTTGCAACAAATCTGAAGGCAGTGTTGCATATATTAACGGATGGGCCAACACTTTAGTGATGATTTTTGAAAGGTAAAGTGCCCAATTACTTCATGTGAGTGAGTAGGAGGTGAGATTTTATCTCTCCAAAACATACCAAGGGCATGTGGAGTTGTTTTAATGCAGTTTCTCAATAGTCTTTTGAAAGCAGAAGCCCTCCTTCATATATGTCATAATCAGAATAGCATCTTAAGCAAAAATGTAACCCCCCACCCCTTCAGCTAGTGTGATCTCTCTCTCCAGTGACTGAGAGAATATTGTAGAGTTTTGAAGAACGGGTGTTTTGAAGGTGTGGTCCGTAGAAACATAAAAATAAAATGCCAACATATTAATGTGAACGTTCTCCATATATACCGGAGAGGGTATTTTTGTTTGGTTTTGGACTTGGGTGTTTTTGTTTGGTTTTTTTAATACCAAAGAGTTCCTTAAAATTAGTGGCAAGCCAAAAAATACCAAACCAAAATTCAGTTTTTCAGAGTCTGAAATTTGACCTTGGGGTAGGAAAGTGTCACTTTCCATCCATGGTAAGCCTTGTCTGTGGAGATTATTGAGTTCAGGTCCTTTGTGTAATTAGAATTTGACTTGAACTGCTTCCTCTTGTTTGACTGGCAGGATGAGGTCTTTGTAGATTTTCCAGCTTGTGGAAACATTATAAAGAAAGAAGGAAAACAAACTGAACGACAATACTCAGGGAAAATCCCCAGCTACTATCTGACACTACGTTTGTTAAATTGCCTAATTTGTTAGTACTGAGTAATTATTTTTTAATGTTACATGTGGCTATGATTTTTAACACCTCTAGCATGTGCTTTGAATATTTACTCTTCTTGTTATGTTCAGGGTGTGTAAATGGTGACCACTCGCATTGTCATCCCAAGGGTGGTACAAGGACACTCTTCTCTTGCAATATGGTGAAGTCCCCCATTAGTCATACATTTCTGTAGTCCTGGATTATCAGAAGGTGACAAAACGGTATAGAAGGTAATTGTTGGGTATTGAAAGCAGCTGTTATTCCTACCTGCAACCTATTGCAGTTAGATGTACAATTGTCTGAGTGTCATGTTGGGGAAACTAGTGCTTGCAGCAGGCCGGTTTAGATCAGAATGATATATTTTCTCCACCTTGCCTTAATTAATACATAGATGCAAAATTATGTGTGTGTAAATGTGCACTTGAAAGTGCATGAAAAGCAGAGAAAAGTTATATCTTCCTTTTTACTCTCCTTGTTATTGCTGAGAGCTTTAAAGAGATTGTTGTGTGTTCTCTCATCAGTTACACAGTCTCTCTAATCTTCAAAAATCCAAGTAAGAGTGTAAGTAGTATGTATATGATGATCTCTGGCAATTTAAAATTATTACTGTGGAAATGTGATTGCTAAAAAGAGCCAATATGTGGCTCTTTAGACATTGGGTAACTTCGGACATGAATTTGCTCAATGCATGCTTAATGGTTGTCTCTGAAAATGTCCTTGACTCGTGGAAAAACTAACAAAAACCTGGTATACTACATGAGTCCCGAAGTAGAAATCTTATTGAAATTATAATCCTCGGGACACATTTCTACCTCTAAATGTCCAGTAGGACAAACTGCAAATTCATTATTTTTTATTTTAAGCAGATGGTGTAGTAGATTCATCAATGAATAAGCCATCAAGTTTTCTCAGTGCTGACAAGGACTTATGTTACAGGTGTTGTGAGCATTCAGTGCTTAGTTCTATCATGTATTCACTGCATGAATGAGAAACTGTTGAGATTGTTATTCTTAGCTGGCACAAAGATTCCAGGTCTTTAAAAGATACTGTGTTCCAAAGCCTTCTTGTGTGACTTGGACAGGTAGTGGTCAAGGGAGACAGTGCCAACTACAACACTTGATGATGGTTATAAGCAGGAGAGGGAGAATTATTGAGGAACATATTTTGGGTGACATTATTTTGAGATGAGGAAAACAGTCTGAATGTCAGGTAACCATTCAGTGAGTAAGATGCACTGACTCTGGAATAATTTTATAAATAGTGAAGTGCTGTCTCACTTATGGATCTTAAAAACTGTGTAGAAAAGAGAATGTAGTGTCAGGGAGTCTTGTACTGGTTGTGAAACAGCTGGGGTGGTATAAATGTGTATAGGTGTATATATCTGCTGGGACAGCTTGGGGAAGTTGAGCTGGATAGCCTACCTTCTTTCATTTCATAGAGGAGGTTTTGCAGATGTTTTTAATGAAAACAGATGCCTACTTTAAATTTTAATACTGGAATATTTCCAGAGAAGCATTCTTCTTTCAGAAGTTGGAAAGCACTAGTTTTGTGAGAGTGAAAGTAGGTGATTCTCAGCTGTGACTGCTCCACCTGAATTTGTTCCTAAGTATTTAACACAGATATAAAGTAATAAAGACAGAAGCTACAGGAGATATTTTGTCTTTGGGGTAGAGAGTCACATGTTCAGTGGAAGTATCTTTTGGTCATTCCTTCAAGGAGCATTTCAGGTACTGTAGATTCACATTTATGAGCCATTTTCCTTTGATTTTGAGAAGACAGTGTAAAGTGTGCCAATGGAGCAAGCAGCTAGACATTATAAATACTTCAGATGGAAACCACCAGAGAGTACCACTGCATATTTTGAATAAGCTCTTCTGAAGAGGCATCACATGTGTATCACACAGACATCAACATAAAAGGAAGCAACTTGTATGTAAAAAGAGGATTTTACTCTAGCAACGTTCCTTGGACAATACCTCCTCTCTTCCTCTGTACAGAAGTATATTGATACCAGCCTCCATGGCACAGGGAAGTGCACTTAGGTGACATCCACTGCAGTTTGCAAGGTTACTTTCTTTGCCTGCATCAAGTGAATTAAACACCAATATAAATAAGATTGATTTAAAATAAACACTTCAATTTCATGATGCAAGAGTGAGTACTTGCTGCCTCCTATCATCAGTCAGAGAGGCCAGAAAGAGTCTGGCAGAGCCAGAGTCTGATCTTGCATGCTGCAAAACCTACCAGCCTGCACATGTATGCTAGTTTAGGACTACTCTAATACACTTTACAGGCAGTGAGTCACGGTACATTGGGGTGAAGAGCAGTCAGGGAGGGTTTTGTGCCCTGGAGTTTTTCACAAAGTGTCTGCTGGGCTTGCTGTGACAGCCAGCACACACAGAACCCTTTGAAGTAAGCTCTGAGGATGGGTGAACTGCTGTGCTCTCTGGGCCCACGCAGGAGAGCACAACCCTCTCTCCTGCCTCACCCTTCCACTCCCAAGTTTCACCTGCTGCTTATAGCTCCTCCCTTCCCTCTTGTTTGATTTAATATCAAATGGCAAGATTTCTGCACATGGACTAACTTTTTTCCTATGTATACAATAAATATCCAGACAAAGAGTACTCAGCATGTGTTGAGGTTGCTTAATGTAGCACAGAGATGCCTAAAGTAGCTTCAGGGGAGTGTGGGTGCTGCAGACACTCAGTTGTGGCATCACAATGGAGTCACATTGCTGAACTGCAGGGCTTACCCACCCAAACTGTGCTGCTACAGGTATTTGAGTTTATGGTTTGGAAAGAAACGGTTGACATCCCTCTCTACTACCCTGCAGCATCATGGTGGCAGTGTAGAGATGCTCAGAGAGCTGTGATTTAATTAGTCAAAAGCACTTTGCTTGGGGGTTAGAGCTGTTGCATAAATGCAAAACTTTTCATTAGCAACAGTATTTCAAGAGAGCAGTGCCTGGGCACAGAAAGGGGCTTCAGCATTCTCCTGAAACATCACAGTGGGTAGAAAAGGAATAGCTCTTCATTCTGCTGACTCAGTTGAGGTGCTCTAATAGGCTGCAGGAAGCAGGGAGGGGACTGCCTAATGACTGGAAATAATCAGGGGGTGGGGCAGGAGAGCCTCGTCATAAAATCCCTATTTCTCCACCCCTAACCTGCATGAGGAGTGCCTGCCAGCCGTACGACTCGGTAACTTTTAACATTGGACTTACATGCAACTGGGGCTGCAATGGGATCAAATTTAAGTACAAGTGAGGTAAGCGAAAGAAGGTGACAGCAGGTGTAAAGTGGGTAAAATTGTCTGGTATTCTAGTGAAGTTGATCACAGAGGAGAACGAGTGGTTTGAGTTGTACAGACAAGCCAGGGAAATGAAGTTTGCTGTTTCTCAGACCTTGGTGCAAGGATGGCTTTCCTAGTCTAGGCTTTTACCGAGCCTCATGGCACGCCTGTGTTTTCAAGCTACGTTTTAGGGCTAACAACGTTGCTTATTGTGCTTCCCTATAAACAAAAAAGGAAATAAGAAGCTGGCAGAGAGTTGTGATGGTGGTTGGTAAAGCACCTGATGATGTCGTTAAAGAGCGCAGCTCTAAATAGGTCCTTCAATGTGAGATATTTTGACATGTCAGCCTAAAGTAAGCATTTAACATGTAGTTTAGTTTTCTTAACTTTGCCTTGTGTTGTTTTTCCTAGACTTTTACGAGCACCTCAGCACCAGCAGTGAGAACGGTATGTAGCAATTAGCTAGCCCTCCATTAAATGCTGTCCAGTGCTGAATGTAGATCACCAGAAAAAATTTTAGGAATTCAATGGCTCGGGGGAAAACTGTGTTGCAGAGTTTACTGAGTGTTGAAAAGCTGAGCTGCAACTTCACCTCTGTAGATAAAATATTGCCTTGGCTTTCCATAAGCTCTCAGTAGTCTGGCTGCTGTTGGTGTCTGATGCTTATGATGTCAGTGTTGCACTTTATCTGTGCTGGTTTGTACTTCACCTATAATAATTTTTTAATTCCTCCTTTCTTTTGTGTTTTGATTTCTTTGGGTGAAATACTCCCTTTTCTTATATTTTATTCCTTTTTAAGAAGAACTTTAAAATGGGTCTTTCAGTTATTCTTAGTGCTCTGGTATTCCTTGTAGCCTTTCTTTGCAGCGTAATGATCGATCCTAGAGCTTGCAGTTCTCTGTGCAGCACGGTGTTTACAGGTAAAACTGTAATAAATGTGGTGTGTTCAGCCTCCTGACAAGCCTGATTTTATCAGCCTAGTAGGAGTGGGAGTAGTGCCCCAACTTCTCTGAAGGTGAAAAAAGAGCAAAAGTTGTTTTTTTAAAGGCTGAATTGAGGATGAATTCTTTGCAGAGGCAAATGAAAACTCACTGGGCAATTAGCAGACATTTATGTTAAGAGATATTAGCATAAAGGAAAATAAATCAGACAAGCTGCTATGAGCCACTGAGTGGGAACAACAGCAGTGGCAGCAGGATGGGGCTGCCTTCTGACACTTGCAATAGGTTTGGGACTTCCAGTATCAGTTGCAACTCTCTGGGGATCTGTCTGCAAGAGAGGCTTTTGCCCCTTGTTCGGTGATATGGGGGTTTCCCAGGTTTGCACCCACATAGGGAAGTCAGAGTGATATAGAGAATCTTTTAAATGGTAGTAAACTCAGTTTGCCTTGTAAAAGTTTGCTGTTATAAATAGTATCTGATGCCTAGTATCTAGTTTGCTTCTGAGAGTCACTTATTTTCTCTGTTCAAAGTGAAATGCTGTGGTAAAGACTTTGCAGAATTTCTCCAAACATTGGCTTTTAAAATGATGTTTAGGTTTCTGTGTATAGTCTTGCAGCCCTAAGAGGTATGTTAGAATCATAAAAATTGTTAATTTGAGTCCTAGCCTGTGTTTAGAGGATCAGTCTGGTTTTTTCATCCGTAGTGCTTTTTATGTTGTTAGTAGGTCCTTAGGTGATGGACTAGTACAATTTCATGGTTTTAGATTTTTACTCTTATCTTTAGGGTATTTAGGGTGGCGGAACTGACCTGAACACAATATCTACAATTTAGAGCCGGGCCCAGAGCTCATTTTTTCTGCCCTGAATCTCCAAAGTTAACAGATGTAAAATTAAGGAAGGATTTGATCTTTTTTCCTTTTTTTTTCCTTTTTTTCCCCTTTTTTTTCCCTTTTTTTTTCCTTTTCCATGAGAGTTGGTCTTTATGATAAGTATGTAAGACTAGTATACCTGAGTTGCATTTTGTTACTTAGTGGCTCAGTTAAGGAAATGAATTTTCATTGTCAGAGTGAGTTTCAGGGCAACTGATAGAATGTGTGGGGTTTCAATTTGAGCAGCTATATAAATTTAAAAGAATATGTCAAATAGTTGGTGAGAATATTTGGGAGTGTCCTGATGCTGACAGTCAAAAAAGTAACAATTTTAGATTCCACAAATTACTGTACCATTTCAAACTGATAGAGGCTGATGTGGTCTTGAGGAAAAAAAGCATGTTGAACAGTGGGAATATTTGACCTGATTTCTCTTATAAGATTTGGATTCATTCTAACACGCATGTCCAGCTGTGGAGCTGCAAACAGGAAGAGGAAAAAAAAAACCCACATGAAAATTGCAGTCTGAAGCCACAGAAGTTTTGCATAGCTCTTGGAAAGAAGCAGCCATTGAGTCAGTGCTGCTCCATTTGTTTTTATTCTGAAACAAACTCAGGGACTTCTACTGGCATAATAAGATCAAGCTATGGGGTATTTAAAAATGGGTGAAATAAATACAAAATAGAAGTACAAGGAAAAGTGTTTCTTATGCATTTGACCTTGCCTGAGGTGGTAAACATAGTAATGTAATGAAATCCTGCCTGCCTTTGAGGCTCCAAAAGTCTTTGAAGTTAAAAGGTGCCACATACCTGACCCAGGTCAGAAGCAAGGCAGTGATCTGTGCTTTAAAGTTCTGCCACTCTTTCTGACAGGATGAGTGAATTCTTCGTTGTTTTTCACAGTTTTTAAAGTAGTGATGAGATTTCTATTCCTTTTTGATGAGAAAGTTAGGGGAAGAGTGCTCTGCCCCAAATAGATATGCACTTTGATAACTGCCTTTTCTCTTGATGTAACTTGGGAATGTTGTATGAGTTTCACTCTTGTCTTCTCAAGAAAAAAATTCTATGAAAGACTTTGAAGCTTGGAATTTTACCAAAATAGAGCAGTTTTAGAGACCAGTTATATAACTCTTTCATATGGATGAGCACTCATACCTGTGGACATTCCTACTGACTTCCCCTGGACTAGAAGTTTGAGGATTGCACAAGTGCGCCACAGGACTTAATTGAATTTTTATCTGACGTAGGACAGTGTGACCAAGTCTTGTATTTGCAACCTCATGTATTTAAGTAGTTTCAAAAGTGATTATTAAAATGTCTGGCTTGTGTTTCCGGTTTATGAGGTAAGAATCATGTCTCAGATGAAATAAATATAGAAGCTGAAAGTTGAAGTGTGTGTAATAACTGACCTGGGAGGCTTCTGGCCTCAGAACTTACCCAGCCTGTGATATGGACATCATCATATTAAAGGGGAGGATGTGGAAGTCCTTGCCAATTGTTAGCAGATTATCCTATTCAGGACAAGTTTTTCTGTGTGACTTTGAGCGAGTCGCTGACAGCTAGACTTGGTAAAGCATTTAGGCACCTAAAAGTTAGGAGTTGTAAGGTCTGACTTCCAAGACTGTAGTATGGGAACGAACTCCACAACCCAGACTGAAGCAATGAGGATTGATTCTGTAAGTTTGGAGAGTAAGATACACCAGAATGGAATTGTAAGAGCTGAGCAGGGAATTGCATAAATAGGTACATCCAGGTAACAGGGACAGCTGAGAACAGAAACAGCTTTCATCGTTCCTATCTCCGTGTGGCACTTGGCTGCAGGGAGGTATCACTGCTTACTTGAGACTCACACAGTAAAGGTCTCAATGTTTGTTTTCAAAGACCTGAACCAAGGTTATTCCTTTAAAATGGTGCCAAGCCCAGTAATTAACAGCATTTCCATGGCATGGGGAACGTCTGCTCAAGTCCATTCTTCTGTATTCAAGGGATGCCAGCCTCCTTCTTTCTGATAAGAGAGATGCTCCACATCATCTGAAATAACAGTTCTGAGGTCAAAAACTTTACAATTTATTGGATGGGGAAGGCAGGGACCAAGCATAAATGTAGCAAACATATCAGTAGATTTGGCAGGGATAGACAAGCCTTGGCTGCTGGTCCCTGTGTCCAGGTGGGCTTCTCTCTTTTACCCATCTCTATTTAAGTCATTTAGAAAAGTAGTTGTAGCACTTCAGCTGTGTAGTCTGGGCATGATATCTTTTGGTTGCTTTTGATTGGAGACTTTAATCCTGTTTGTTTGTTTTTCCCCCAAAGAGCTTTTTCCTTTCAAGGTGTGTCTATCCAAGTTATCCTTTGTGGACATGTTTGGAACAATGGAGCAGATAGAGATGTGATATAGTCTTTGTGACAAGTGAAATGCCCCACACTTGACAATTCCAGGGCTTGCAAACTGTGCTCCATAAAACTGCCCTGTATGAGAGTCTGGACAGGACAGATAACGTAGAACAAACATGCCCTTATCAGTGACTTCTCTGATCCTCCTGCTGCTGTCTCACTGCCCTTCAGCTCTGCATCTTCAGGCCCCTTGTCAGCTCAAAGAGAAGTGCAAGAGGATACTGTAGGGATTACTCAGGTTATTTCTTGGAGGCAGTTCGTGTTCTCTGCTGCCTTTTCAGTGGTGCTGAGGTTTTCATTGGTGAGGACAAGGACCTCTGTCATTACACTGGGTTATTGTCCAGTGTCATGTCATGGTCCCAATTGCTTGACACTCTGGCAAAGCACTGTGAAGCAGTTCAGGATAAGCCTTGTGATACTGCTGGAAAGACAAATAATTTGGAAAAATATGTAGCCTGTATGAAGGAAATAATAGCAAGGTACATTTTATTCGTTAATATCAGTGTATAATTTTTGCTTTTGCTGCTTTATGATTAATACAGGCACTTCTGATTCTTGTATTAAGCAATAAAGCCCATGTGTTTGTGTTAGGACACAGTATTAACTTTATGAGGGCATAGTATATCTATGAAAACAAGAGTGAGAGGGTTTATGGGTAGAGTTAGAATCACAGAATATTCTGAGTTGGAAGAGACCCACAAGGACCATCAAGTTTAACTCCTGGACCTGCACAGCACCATCCGCAAGAATCACACCACATGCCTGACAGCATTGTCTAAGTGCTTCTTGAACTCTGTCAGACTGGTGCTGTGACCACTTGCCTGGGGAGCCTGTTCCAGTGCCCAGCCACCCTCTGGGGGAAGAACCTTTTCCTAATATGCAGCCTAAACCTCCCCTGACACAACTTCAGCCCATTCCCTTGGTCCTGTCACTGGTCACCACAGAGAAGAGATCAGTGCCTGCCCCTCCCCTTCCCCTCACAAGGAAGTTGCAGACTGCAATGAAGTCTCCTCTCATTTTCCTCCAGGCTGAAGAGACCAAGTGCCCTCGGCTGCTCCTCATACGGCTTCTTCTCAAGGCTCTTCACCATCTTTGTAGCCCTCCTTTGGACACTCTCTAGTAGTTTAATATCTTTCTTACATTATGGCACCTAAAACTGCACACAGCATTCGAGGTGAGGCCACCCCAGGGCAGAGTAGAGCAGGACAAGGACAATCCACTCCCTTGCCCATCTGGTGATGTTGTGCCTGATGCCCCCCAGGGCACAGTCTGTAGTCTGTAGATGCCCTCCCCCCGGCCTTCCTGGCTGCCAGGGCACTGCTGACTCGTGTTCCACATACCATAGAGAGGACCCCCGGGTCCCATTCCACAGCGCTGCTTTCCAGCATCTCATTCCCCAGCCTGTATTAGTATCTTGTACTGGTACAGGTAGAAAGATTAGGTAAGCTTTTTGGGCACAATAAAACCTGTTTCTGTTCTAAAACAGGATCAATAAGTGCAAAGCTAAATATCAATTTGAGCAAGTGTTGAGAAAAATGATACCTGTACATACATCAGCTTAAAAATGAAAGATGGTATATAGGAAATAAAGGAGATAGTGTGTGTGAGAGAGTAAGATGTTAAACAGTTATCTGCAAGGTGGAATGAGGAAAGGGTTAATTTACAGCATGAGGAATATGAAGATTCACTAGTATGAGCCATGAAGGATATGAGTTATTACAGACTTAATCTGAGCCCAAGGTTTCTGATATCTAGTGCAGTTGAGTTAATCCCCAAGATCAAATCTGGGAGGACTTTTGTAGCTTTCTGCTGGGGATCAGAGCTGAAGGTCAGAGGTCCATCAGAGTCTTCATGAGAAGTATCTCATCACTGTCAGCCGCACTTCTGGCGTTTTTGGCTATGTGCAGGAGCCTGTGCTGGTGTGGGAGTTTGTGCTGGTGCATGGTAAACAGCTCTACTTTCCCAGCTCCTGTGACAGTGTTCGGTGTCCCAGAGACAATCTGTTCCACTGCAGGCAGTGAGGTGTAAGAGGTGAGGACACCTACACATGTGCTCTAGGGGTGTTTATTGTGATAATAAGGGAGAAATGATAGGAAGAAGTGATCTTTATCAGATCAAACTCTTGGCCCCTCTTGTCAACTCAAGTGATTTTGAAATGTTACTTCTATTTCAGGCCTGAAGAGACTTCTGTGCCAAAAATTTGTACAGATTTTTGACTGCTCCACTTGGCTTGATAAATTGTATTGGCTCAGCCTTGAAAACCTTGTTCTATCTATGTCCTTAGAACTTCAGGGTTACAGTAGTCTGTGACTACAGATTATAATAATAATAATGTCATATTTTTTTTCCTTTTTCCTTTTCTGAATTTTTGTGCAGGCACCAGTATCTCCTTTCAATTTGCTCACTGTAAAAATACTAAGAGTGAGGAATGTCCGGAAGGCAGACTTGCGTGAGTACTTCTAGTATTGTTGGATGGTTCTTGTAATTTTTTAAAGAAAATATTTGGACGGTGTTATTGTTCTCAAATTGTGTAGGAATGAAAGCATATATTGCTGTAAGCTTGCAAGAATTATTTTTATTTTGATGCTAAAGCATTGCTTTCTCCTCTTAAAGAGACTGACTCAAGCAAGGTCATGCATTTGATGTCTTTTTTTCATCTCTTACTGTATGAGAAATATTTCCTACCCTTCTAATACCAGACTTAGCTGCTGATCTGAGGTCTGGTCTGTAAAGAGTGAAAATTGTTGTATTTTTAAGTAAGAAACCTGAGTATTTCCTATGGAATATCTGGGTGGAACAAAGGAGGAACTGATAATGCAGATGTAGAATCAGCTGTAGCAGGAAAGCCTGTGAAAATAACAAAAGCACAAGCAAAAACATTCAATTACTTCTGCAGAATTTGTACATATGCAGGAAGTGATGATAAAATCCAGTCTGTCTTGGAATTTATTTAACCTACAGAACGGAGCAGTTTAAAAGTCAGAAAAAAATTAACAGAGCACTACTCCGAGTGCTTGGCAGGAGTTTAAGTGAGGGATAGTGAGGGAAAGTGACAAAAGGATATCTAGAATAGAGACTTCAAAAGAAAAATGTCATAGCCAGATCACAGAACAGGAGTTAATAGTGAGAAGAGCCCAGGACAGAAGAAATCTCTGCAGTAGGGAAGTCTACTGAGCCTGGTGATATCCAGTTGAGGAAGCCCTGTAACAAGTCACCTTCTCTGCCTCTGCAGACTAGTGGGCTTGTTGAACCAGAGTATGTGATGGCAAATTTAAAATGAATATCCTCAGTGGGAGAATGAGACTTGCAAAAGATGGGAAGAACAGCTTGATCACTGTTTACATCTGACACTGACCCAGAGGAGGGAATGGTTTAATTTTGAATTTTCCAATTCACTGAAGATCTTCCTCACAGTTTCCATTCCACAGATGTGGGTCCTCAATAACCCACTCTTCGGGGTGCACTGAGACTTGTTCAGGTACCTTTCAAAATGCAATTATGCCACTGAATTATTTTCATGGAGAAATGTGAATGATGAAACATCTGTTTATAGAGGTTGGAAAGGCATGAAAGAAAGAAGTGAAATAAAGACAAAGAGAATAAGAAAATTCAAGTCTAAAGACCACATGAATAAATCAAAAAGATATAAAACAAAGAGAAAACTTCCACACCATGTTTCCCAAAGTCTTTCTGAACATGGCTCAAAATCAGTTTTCCTTTGGTAAGCTCAGAATTTCATGCAGCACATCATAGTTTCTAAGAAAATTTTAGTTAATGTAATTGATATTTTGAGATTTTAACTTGTGTGATGGGTCAAGAGTAGAGGGAAAACTTACCAGAGGTTGGATTTGGTGGTTTCTGGCAGGAGGGATGTGGTTAGATCACATGGAAGTTGTGCTTAACTACAGTATTTTTGAAAGATGGATTACTATCAGGGAAGAAATCTCTGCTGCACTTAGCTGTGGTATTCTGGGTTACTTAAGCATCTTCCACAATGTAATACTACTGTGCTTATTTTTCCTATGGTTCATTAGATGAAGTGAGATCACTTATAAGGTGTGAAGTTAGGAGTTTCTTAAAGTCCTATTTTATGTACAGAAGCACATATTCTGTGAGCCTATAGTTGTATGAACAACTTTTTATTTATCAAAATCCAAATTTTAAAATGCCTAAATGGTGTTTTGCACCAACCAAATATGTGATCTGACTAGGCCACCACTGCAATTGCATCTACAAACCCACATGAACAACTGAGTCTGCATTTCTGTATTCCTGTACTTCTGTAGTGCCTGCTTGTGTTTCATTTCCTTGGCTGTCCTTCTCAGGCCAATTTGCTCACAGTCACTCCTTATCACAGTGAATCACGAGGTCTTTTTTTTGCTAAACCTGTTGGCATGTCTGCCACACCATATGGCTTCCTTACTTGGTGTTCTGGTCTCAAGAGCAGATGCATATCATATCTTGATCCCCTTGAGATGCCCCAAATTCAGAACTTGGGCATCCCAATAATTTTTTTAAAGTGTATCTGGTGGAGAGATTTGTAAGCTTTTCAGAAAGAGTATTTTTTTAGCAGAAAATTTATTGTCTGAAGAAAGTGATATTATTGTGAAAAACATGTCCATTTTTTGTCTGCAGTGGGAAGTCTATTTTATGCAGTGTTTGCTTTTTCTGAGGCATCAAAAAGGCAAACACTTCAGCTAGTTTTCCTTGAAACCTCAGTATTTTCAGCTATGGGAAAATGTCCATTTTCGACCTCTTCCTAATGGTAAAAATATAATGCTTGTTACAATTCCGTGTTAGCATTTATTTCCTCCACTTTAGCTGTCCAGTTTTACTGGTTAAATCTTCGTGTTCCCTATGTCAATTTATTTCTTTTCCATGTATTTTCTCATTATTGAAGTGTTTGTGCTATATTTATTCAAGTGAACCTTTCTTCTTGTTCATTTGACTCTCATGTTCTTATTTACTTTACCAGTGAAAAGTAAACATGCTTTAAAAGTATTCCTCCCTACTGATGTTCCAGAACAAGATAATTTTAATAGATTTGAGTAGAAGCCTGAAAATCTAGACTGTTTTAGACCCTGAAATTGACTGCATTATGGGATCTTAGGCAAAGCATGGAATCCTAAAATGGATTGGGTTGCAAGGGACCTTAAAGATCATCTAGTTCCAACCCCCCTGCCATGAGCAGGGACACCTTTCACTAGATCAGGTTGATCAAAGCCCTATCTGGGATGGGAGATGGTCTTGAACAGTTCCAAGAAATTCAAGTTTTCTCAATGTACTTATTTGCATAATCCTTGTATTGCTACTGTGAAGTAATCAGTGTGTCTCATCCTCTTTGAAAATGGAAACTGTAGCATTTAATCACCGTTAATCATTTGCATTTTCATCTGCTTACATTTGTGCCTCTGCTGGACATCCCATCAGTCACAGTCTTCCAATCAGGCGTGGCTTAGGCCTCTTTCTGGAAAAGATCTCTTTCCCACAGTCATTATCCAAATTTTGCTGATTGTGATAGCAGGGTTAACTACACAATAAAGGCACAGCTTGGCTGGTAGGAGAACCTAAATCTGTGATTGTTACTGAGAGGTAAAGAGGAAATACATGAAGTAATTGTTCTTAATATGATGTAATAACACGTTTTGAGCATGATGCAGGGATTGACTATGAACTGAATTATTTGGCCTCCTCTGACTCACAAGGTTGCGGTAAGAACCAGGTGACTGATTTAGCATTGCTAATGTGAAATAGGGAGATTGCATTACCTGTGTGAGAGAAAGGCCATCAGCACCTGTATCATGCTTCTGTTATGTCTCACTCCCTGGAGTCCTCCCTCCAAACTTGAGGACTCACAATACAGGAGAAGCTGATGTCTTCATTGGCGCTCCTGGCTTCCTTTCCCAGACATGAGTGGTGGCAGCATCCTTCCAGTCTGCAGATAGAGTAGTAGGAAGGAATTGAACAAACAGTAATTTAATTATGGTGATGAAACTGATTTTGTTTTCTGAAAGAACTGCTGAGAAAGACATAACTTCTAAAAACTTTGTCAAATATATGAATGAATAAGGAATTGGCACATTCTGATTTGTGATAAGGAAATCTAACTTTTCAGCTTTGATGGGAGAACATTTTTTGTGTTATTCTTAATTTAAGCCAGCACTTCATTAAAGGCTTTCGTTATATTAAGGTACCAAATCTGGGGAAGAAATTACAGAAAACAAGCCTATCAATAGCCCAGATTGAAGGTTGTGAGGTGTGTTGCCTGTCTCAGCCATTTGGATAATCATGAAGACAAAGCCAAATGCAGCATGTACTGTATGTGGAGGACAGTGCAATTTCAAATATAAAGCAGCATTAAAAGAAAAGAAAGTATGTCTGACTAAGAGTGAAAAAGTGGAAATGGGCATGGCAAATGTGTGAGGATGTCTGTTTTCCTGTAAGTGCTTCATTGTATTATTTACTCCTAATCCTGCATATCTTAGGAAAAAAACCCCAACTGTGCTATCCGTCTTATTAGGGTTAAATGGGCACTCTGCAGTAATTCTTCCTCTGGATACATTTTAACTATAGTCATCTTCTCCCTGTACAGTCACCCTTTCAGATTGTTATGTGACGCTGTGGCTGCCTACTGCCTCATCTGAGAAGGTTCGGACCAGGACTATCAGGAATAGCAAAAACCCCGTTTGGAATGAAGCTTTCTGTTACAAGATCGACCGCCGTGTCAAGGTAATGAACATCAATTTTTTTCACCATTTGATGTCTGCAGGTAGTCATTAGATTACACAGAACTACAGTAAACCAACACATACGTAGCTAGTTTCCAAACACTGAAGATGTTAAAGATTCCTCAGGAGAAAAAACCCTTTTGCTTATATCCTTAGTGTTGTTCCTGTTATTTGTTACTTAAACATCTACCATACTGCAATAAGAAAGAATTAAATGTCCTTCAGAATACAGCCTTACTATCCTATCCCCAATCTTGACATATACAAGTGGAACCCAAGAAAAAGATCACATAAAAATAATAGCAAAATCACTCATTTCTAGATATTTTGAAAATCCTTTAAACCGTCTTTATATACCTGTGACTGTTTTATATACTTAGAACCAAAGGCCATAAAATAGATGTAGAAACATTTAATACAGTTATTTATCACAAATTCATTAATGTTCTGCATGACCTGCTTGTCTTGTCTGCCTGGGAAAATGAAACAAGCCTGCTTCTTTTTTGTATGTAGAGTTAACAGTAATGTGACGTCTAATGATCCCAAATCTCTTTCCCTCTTCTCTTTCCCTTTCTCCTTTTTCCTCCTTCCCATAAAACTGGAGGAGCAAGGAAAGAAAACCTAGTCTTGAGATTTTCCTGCCTTATGGAGCTCTTAGACGGAGCAGTAACTTCTTTATATTCTTAACCTCTTTGTGCAGAACGTGCTGGAGTTGAAGGTCTGTGATGAAGACACGGTCACCAGGGATGATGAACTCTGCACAGTTCTCTTTGACATAGATAAACTCACTGTAGGACGCACTGTCCGTGTCAAGTTTCAGCTGAATCCACAGGTGAGCAATGGAACTGGTGAGAACAGAAGTAAATTCTCTCCTTCCATCTCAGTGAATCCTTTTGCAGTGTTTCATTATAGGAAACATCTACTTAAACTGTATTTTGCTGCTGTTCTAAGAAAGACTTCAATGCGTGCTTTATGCTAGCTTTTGTTGAGAACAAATATCCATGCTAAAAATCTAGGATGGAACCAGCTAGAACTAGTTATCCAGAGTCTTAATTCTGAGTATTTCTGGGATGTTTGTTGGCTCTTGGTGTAAATTCTGACTTTTCAGCCCTTTTTAATTGTAATGGTATTAAAGAGTCTAATTCTTTTTGTGTTGGGAATTAAAATCTGAACAAATGGCTGTTTTAGCAGAATAGCAGTTCTTAAGCATGCAGACATGCTTATAAAGCATTTAGATTTCAAAAAACTAGCTTTAACAACTGCTTTTTCAATATCTTGAAATTCAATATCTTCAGCTGACAATATGGTTTTCTTACATTTTGGGAATTTTACTAAGTTCTATTCTAAATGCATATTTTAAAAATTGTATGTAACTGGTGTGATGAAAGCTGTGAAAAAAAAAGTAATCAATCTTTTTTTTTCTCCTCTTTTCAGGCACGTGAGGAGCTGGAGGTGGAGTTCACATTGCAGAACACGTGAGTAGACTCCTAAATTTTTTATAAAGTGTTATATTCAGTATAAAAATAGTCTGAAAAACTGGTTCACATATGATAGTGCTTCTTAAACCTGCAGTCTCTAAAAGCAGTATCTAGATGTTTTCATTCAGGTCTAGTAAAATGGAATTTTAGAATACCTATTTTTAGATTTCAAATATATAAAATGTGATTTTCTCCCTGTTTGAATTCTGCCTCTTGGGCACCGACTTCTTCCTGTTCTCTTTTTTCTCGTTGAATCAATGAGATACACACGGAAGTATGAGGACAATGACAATATTCAGGAAGTTTTGACCCTTAAGAGGAGTGCCAAGCCCAAGTGTCTAAATTACCCCCTTCTTGGGGAATCTGGTTTTTCAAATCCACAACATTATAAAATGCACTTCCCTAAGCTGATCTATTCAATTAATCTGGTTACACATGGGGAGCTGTGGTAGAGAAAGGAGCCAAATATTCTGCATAAAGTAAGGTCCAAAGGCTACATTGGGAGTCTGAGGACTGGGGAACCAGGAAAGCTGGAGAAGCAGCAGTAGCTTCACTTGGTAGGCTTGAAAGCTGCTGGTGGAATTTTACTGTTAAGATGATGTGTTTGTTTCAGGTAATTCATGCTGTGGGTCTTGGAAACTGTCACCTGAACTGGAAAGGGAATCTATTGCAGGATCATGGGTATTCTAGTCTGTCTCCAAAATATGCTTCATGACTCTGAGGAAGCCACTTGAAAGGATTTTTTTTACCAGTTCAATCCATGTTATTGGACTGAATGTATTGTTAACCTTAGAGAAGGTACTGCTCTTAGATGCTACTGCAGGAACCTTCTGAAGGCATTTGGGACACTTCAGGAGGCCTAGCAGGATAATACGTGGGTGGGCACTTTGAATATCTGACAGCAGTGGAAATAAGAACTTGCTGGTGAAAGGACAGTAGCTCAGTATTAAGAATGGAGAAGGAAAGATATCACTGTGTTCACACACAAAACAGCTATCAGAGCAAGAAAGAGTCTCTGAATCTCTTATGGAGACTCATCAGGGTGGATTGTTTGTTGTTTACTGTGCACCAGAACTGGCAAAAGGCCCAGCAGCATCAAGGCAAATGGTGCCTGTCACACCTCAGGAGTGTCACAACATCAGTAATGGCAGTAGGGAAGCTCCAGTAGGCATCCCAAATATCCTTTCTAGGGTCCTCCTTCTTTTGCAAGTTACAGGATGGCTTATGGAGTTGGTACATGGAATCATACTCTTGATAATCCTGTCTTTTGATGGGGGAGGTCCAGGAAGATTGTCTGGCTTGGATGATGTGCACAAGTGGGTTTGCATACAGGAATGGAGGCTGGAACTTGTCTTGGAGCATGTGTGCCATCAGCTCTGTGCCAAACTCTTCTGTCTGACCTTGCAGCCAAGTGCCTTTTCCTGGAGTTGTATTCAATAAAGTCATAAATGGGACAATTTTTCCAAGTGATGCCTGAGTAGGAATTCTACTGGTTGGAAGATGATGGTTGGAACTGTACCAATAAAAAGGATCCTTTGTAGTATCAAGGAAGAGGTTTTAAAAAGCGTAACAGTCATGGCTTGGTTGCTTCAGCAAGAAGGCATCTGATCTACTTTTTTCATTCATAGTGTGGTTCCTGAGTGACCAATGTAATAGTTGTGGCCTGAAGAACTCCACATGCAAGAAGTTGCTGCATTATAAGTGAGGGAATGCCCCTGTGAGGTCAGGGTAGGACTGAGAAAATGGGCTTCCTGTTGGAAGGCAGGTAGACCTTTCCCCGGCTATACCTCATTTGCACTTCTTGCATTTGTGTGGTGGCCAATGCTGTTCTGCCCACCAGCTGAGTCTGGAATAATGGTCTAAGTACATCTGGATTGATTAAATATTGTGATCTAGGGAGGATATTGAGATGGTAGTTTTTTTCCCTTAGTTTGGAATGTGCGATGTCAGGAGTAATTAATAAAAGGATTTGTCCACTAAAATTGTAGACAATGGATTACATAGATAAACTAGAGAGCCCTGGAAAGGTCTGAACTAAAGTGAAATAGTTTAGATGGATCACCAGAAAGCTATGGACCCAAACCAACCTTTCCTGCGTTGAACAAGCTCAGCAGGTTTTGGCAAGCTTTTTTTGTCATTGGTGGATGGGAGAAGTGTTTACAGAGATTAGAGATAATTTTCAGAGGGAGGGAGCTCTCTAATAACAAGGAGTACAGCTAAGCATGTGGGATTGTTTCTAGACATCCTCTATTGTGATGGAAACAAGAAAGTATTTTTGGGGGGTAATATGGCAGTTTATTTCTGAAATTGATAATTAATCCCACAAGCAATTTTTCCTGATACTATTTATCTGTAGTTTTTAGTTTCTTCCTCATGTTCATTCTAGATTTTACTAATTGCAAAATTTACTACATTAGCTTGTTCTTTCTTTCCAGCACTTCAGCTGAATAATATCACACATGAAGTGTAACCCCAGGCCAAGAATGTTTCCTGGGGTGCACCTATGATAATGGTTTTGCCACCCCTATTTTTGTTTGCCTGTAACCTCACTGCAAAGGTTGTGTTTTGTGTTACTTTTACCAAAAAGAACATTATAAAAATTATCTCACAATACATTGGGGGGCTGTGCGAAATTTGTTCCTGCATCCATTCCCATTATATTTTATTTTAAATGGAAGAAAAGCTTCATTTTGGTAGTGAGTTTCCACAACTGCAAGATGAATACCCTCTCTAGTTTTGCCTCAGCCTTACGCCACTGCTACAGTACCAGCAAATGCTCACCTCTCTGCTGCAGAGTGGCAGGCACTGAGGGCCAGATGTTTGATCCTAACAACACAGAGAGGAAGGCATGCTCTTTCCTCCAAGTGCCTTTTCACCACCAACCGAGCCAAGGGATTGCAAATGCCTGCCCAATGTTTTCTGGGCCCATAACACGAGCCCAGCTGGCGGGAGAGCTGCTGCACTTGGGCAGCAGTGACAGAAAAGGTAAGGCTGTTGTACACAGGTGGCTGATTCATGTGCTTTAGTGTTTTTTGTGTTATTTTCTGGTGATTTTCAGTGGTAACCTGGGCTTTCTCCCCTGTGTCTCCACCGGCAGGGTCCAGCATCAGAACGAGCCCATCCGTGTTGCTACAGGGACGGGGTCCCGCTGGACTAGGTGGCTGCGCTCACTCAACATCCCCCTCCCCTCCGACTTCTACTGAAGCCCACACCTGACACTGAGGGGCCACAAAGAGGCTTCTGATGAACTGCAAGGTAATTTAAGTTTCCAAGGAGAGGTCTGAGAGCCCCAGGGTGTTTGCTGTACCCGCTGATTTTTTTCTGGCCTCTTTTATCTTTCAGATGTCTCAAGCTGAGGAAGTGCATCTCTAACAACTCTTAGAGGAATGAAGGACCACTCTTACACAACCTTTCATCTCCGCTCCCTCTCCCTTTTTTTTTTTCAAATGTGAAAGACTATGTGTAAAACAAATCCCAATTAACACAAATAAATGTAAATAGGTGTACAAAAATCTGTATAAAAGTTAAGTATTAATTATTGAAATATGGCAAAAGCAGGATTTTTAGAAAATAAAAATCTTTTCTTTCCTTTCTGTAGCTCTGCTGTGTTATTTTGCGAAATACCCCTCATGTGAAGGGGGAACCAGCAGATCATTCTAGCCATTTGGTTTGGACACTGCTGAGAAACCCTCAGGCTGAGTCTCCATCCACTGGGGGCCAAATGTACTGTTACTATTTGTGTGTGGAGGAGCACTGAAGTCAAAAGTTTTAAGTCAAGAAAGAACCTTTGAGGTGAATACAACTTTCTTTACTGAAATAATACCATCCCCCATGCTTCTCTTGAGTTGTCAGAAAGCTCAGAATAGTAGCCTGCATTATTATGGAAGCTACCAAAGGAGGGGAAAGCTGGATCCGACACACAACAATTAAAATTTTGCAGATAGGTATCAAAAAATACAGTTTCTCTGGTGAAATGGAGAACAGTAGCCTATTCTAAATGAGATCTGCAATATAAGAACCTGTGTGATTGTACGTTCCTATACAAAATTGCCCATTTCATTAAAAGTCAGGCATAATCTAAAAAGAAGGCAGCAGTTTGATATATACCAGGTGTTGGGAAATGATCCTTGGTCTCATAGAGCCCACTGCAGCCTTAGGTACTCCTTCAACAGAGTTTTAGCAAGGACGAATGCCCAGAGTCTCTGTTTTTGTCTTTCCCTGCTACAGGCCATAATATGTGCCCAATTCTCCTAGTGAAACTAAGGTCTGCAATAAAAAAAGGCCACAAATCACAAACTGTGATGGAGAAGAGAAAAGGAGCATTAGTCTGTGTAATCAGAGCTGTCTAAAGCAGGTTGGTTGTTAGAGAAATTATCAGCTAATCCCAACAAGTGGAAGTTGTTTAGTGCTCCTGCCAACCTGAGCTCTTCTGCACCCAGCTCAGCTATGTTTCTAGCCACAGCTGATTTCCTAAAATTCAGAGAAAGGTGAGTGCCCTTGCTCTTCTTAAAACAAGGGAATGGACCATCAGGTTAAGAAAAAGTTAAAAAATTAAATCATCTGTCCTTTGCTGTGACCAGCAGAAGCCTTAGAACTCGGGATATAAAAGTTAAAATAGCAGCATGGGGAGTAACAAACAAGTGACAGCAGCTGGGCTTCCTTACAGTGGTGACAGCAGAGGTCACAACCCAGTAGAGACATCTCAGTCGTTGGTCCTTGATGACGGAGCTGTCCTGGTTCTTCCCAGGAGCTTTCCAAGCTCTGCACTGTTCTGTACAACAGAGCAGGTTCTCCCACCCTGTTTGAAGGTCATGCCTTGAACTTCCTAACTTTGAGCCTAACTTTATACTTTGCTGATACCAGTACCTCAAATAATACTACACTTTACTGGATGTTTACCTCCTTGAAGGGATATCTTTACCTGTCTTTGCACTTTCATTCCATCAGGCTATGCAGGCTGAGGTCTTCTAACATCTATCATGCTGTTTCTTGCTTTCCTTAATTTTTTAATGAAGTATTTGAAGATGGTGACACCATATGTCCTGTAGTGTTACAACTATTTGACTACAAAATAGTAATTAGGTACAAAAATTTGTGTCTGAAACAAACCTCGTGTGGTACTTACAGCCATTTACCTGTGTGCAGATGGAAACAGTATATTTTTACCAATTACTGACCAATGTTCTTTGAACTCTTTAAAACACATTTTCAAAAAAAAAAAAAATCTTACAAGATTTTTAAGTGGGTTTTTTTGATGAGAGGTGTTTGCTTGAGTTTTGTTGTTGATGTTTTTTTCTAATGGAAAGTTTTCCCTGAATTTTCTGCACTGTATTTAGCCAGTTCATATTTTTCTCATAAAGGAAAATACCAACTTGGAAATGAAACTTTAAACTGTTTATGAGCTTTGCAATTTTGAGTGAATACTGTCATGTATGTTTATACTGAAATCTAATTGTTGTGATAAATTTTCACTTTAAGGGGATAAAAAACTATGCCATTCATCTAATTTTGAAGGAGTTTTATTGTCTGGTTTCAGCCGAGATAAAATATATACATAAAGTACAGAACTATATGAGACCTTGAAATGTGTAATCCATGGCTTGTAAAGTCTGAATAAACAGCTCATACTCTCTGCAGCAGGTAGGGGAGTCAGTGCTTGATCCTTGTAAAGTTACATATGTGTGTATTCCTTTTGGAATAATCTGAGTTCTTGAGACATTATATGAACTTATATCTGTAATTTAATGGAATGGTAAATTATAAGATATCTGTAATGAGACACTGCCTGATTTTTCCAATGGAAAAATATTTTAGAATATAAAAATTGTTGGCTGCAGTATATGAATTCACCCCTGCCCTTAGATGTGGAAACACATCTCTACATACAGTGATCTATTGCAATCTCATGTGTGATTTGCAGATCACTTAATAGAGGTAAGTACAATTTCTTCTGCCATGGTGGTAATTTTTTTATAAGTGGTCTAAAGCTAGGCAGTTGTATTAGTTTTTGCAGTACAAAAACTTGGATAAAACTCTGTAATGCTTAAAAGAATCCAGATGGATTTAACAGCTGCTGTTGTCCTTAAACTCTATATGTCACATACCAGTATTCATTGCATAGTTTGCTAAAACAAATGTGTAAGACCACTGGAGTAGAAATCCAGCTTCATATTTATCATAAGTAGATGGAAAAAATTGCAACTCAGCTCCTCACCTAATCCTAAGCTTTAAACTACTTTAAAGTGAGAATGTTAAAGTTAGAAATGTCAAAGGTGATTGGGAGGAAACAACTAATGTGGTAACCATAGACTTAAATATTTGTTTGAGTTTTCTTACCCTTGACATAATCTTCCTGTTTGTTTGTTTTTTTTTTTTTCAGTCTGGACTATCCTGACGGCATTATTACAAATGGAGTACTTGTGGTAAAATTTATATTTATTATGATTTTTCTTGTGTCTGAATAACAAGTGTTCATATTTCTAACTCTGGAAACTTTGAGCTGTGTCCCAAAGCCAGTACTGCTGCCTACTTTCTTCTATAAACCATAGGCTCAGAACTATCAGGAGTTATTGAAGAAAGTGTTACAATGCTCATAAAAATAGTCCCATATTATGAGCGTATAGGCTCATTATTTTGAATATGGCTCACTTTGCTTAACTGTCTCTCCAAGTTCAAACAGCTCATGAGTTGTTCCTCTTTATTTCAGTTTTGGAAAGAAATATCATATCACTATTGCCCTCATGTTATCTGAAAACATAGTAATAGATAATAATTGTCTTGCTCATTGATCAGCTAGAGGGGCTGGTTGGGAGCCGAATGAATCACTTGCAATGACATTTACACTTCTCTCAATCATCATTTATCCTCTCTTCCTGCAGGCACGTGAGGTTTCCTGTTTGGAGGTTAGAGTGGATACAAGGAACCTGAAGCAGCAATCCACAAGTGAGGTTATTGCTTCATTAGCCTATTGTTCTTGTGTTGTGATTCAATCATTGTAACAGATGTTGAAAAAAATTACTAATCCATTGTGCACGTTGCTCTGTGTCACATAATATTTAGTTATGCCATGCCCCACCTTGCAGAAAGATTGTATCTGTCAAAATTCAAGTTCGTCAAGTATTTAGTTATGACGCAAATCTTAAACTGATGCAAAAATAGAGCCACACATACTAGAATGAGAAACTTGGAAAAATTAGATTGGGTCTCTTCGTTTATTGCTTGTTCAAAACAAAGTTTTCTAACAAATTTTTCTAAATGGGATCTTCTAAAATTATCTTATAACTTATGTGTAGAAATCCTATATGTTTGATTTGGGCTTGAGTATGAACAAAGTTTCTGCACATTTAGGGTTCTGAAGGAGGCTCTTTTTTTGCTTCTTTAGCAAAGTAATGAACCGAAGTTTAAATGCAGAGTTGTATCACAGGGGTCTTTGCAAGTTGCAGGAAAGTACTCTGCTACCATAGAATCACCAAAACAGTACTTTGTCTATAAAATGTAGCTCTAACAAGCATAGCAGGATTCTTCACTAGTTTTAAAGTTGATTCCAATGAACAGTAGCTTGTGTAAAGCTGCTCCTAGGGCAAATCTCAAAAACTCATGACAGTTGTGAGTTAATTCATGAATGGAAAATTACTTCTATGAAGAAAATGGTTGCAATGACTGAGTTGAATTATAGGACATTTCAGAATGAGATGTAACATGGGGAGGAAAGGTTAGTGACCTAAAATTGTATGTCTTTTGGCCCTGATCTTGCAAGAGAACAGCATATGATCTCTCTGTAAACATAAAGGCTCCTTGTGTGCAAGAAACACAGCCTTCAGGTTGTTTCAGTTTTTGTGACATGAGGGCACATGCCAAGTATTCTGCTTGAGTTTTGGGTTTATAGAATTATTTGACTACTAGTCTTAATATTACAAAATGTATACTATGAACCAGAACAGACTGCCATCAAATAAATTACTTTGAATAATCCAAATGAGTAATCCAAAATGGTTTTAAACTGACACTCCTTTGAGTCTAAATCTTGGTTTAATTTATTCATGGACAGCATCTAACAGATAGCAAGCTATAGTATTTTAAAAATCTGTGCATTCTGTATATTGATTATTTACACGGATTCACCAAGATATTTTATGCCAGTTTTCAGTCTGTTTTGGCCACCTGAAGTCTACTTAGTCATTGTGGTGTAAGGAAAATTCAACCAAAAAGTGTGCAGAGTAGAAGCAGATTGGGGCTTTTTATTTGATGTATGTGTTTACTTGTAATAGTTAAAATTCTGCTTGTTCCTTGCCTCTCTGTTTAGACTTCGAGCTTACATTTACAGTGAAAGGATCACATGAAGGAAGCCAGAAGATTTTGCTGGACTCTGGCCCCAGCCTTCATATAATCATATTTCACTGCATCATAAATGACCAGACAAGACTGGATATCCTATTACCAGAAGAGGTAAGTTCTCCTGCTGTCCGTTGTTATTACCCCAAATGAAATTAGAACAAGAAATTAATAGAACCAGTAAACTGAACTAGTTATTAGTGGAGAAGTTCTAGAGATGATAAACCTTTCATGTGTTAATACTCAATTGCTTTTTACATTTCTTCAGCTGTCTGATGGAAATGAAACAGAGAAATCTGGGGTCCTTTCCTTCCCCCTGAATTCACTCCCTTTGCAGAAGGAAATAATACTAGAAGAGGTGAGTATTCTTAAAATGTGCTTAATATTGTCCTGCTAGAAATGAAGTTACCAAGTAAACAAAGTCACTGTATATAATTGTACAGCTATTTATGAGAAACATTAAAAAAATTTAAGGTTGTCATACTCACTTTTAAGGACGAAGGTGTTAACAATTACTTTAATAATACAAAAATTGTTGCAAACCTGCATCCCACAGTTAGGATTAAGTGGTTTCAGGGAACAAAAATGACTGTCATATGCACATGCATTCAAACCCACTTCTTTTTCTTTTTTTAATATTGGGGTAATACTGGAATGGCTAACAACAGAAAAAAGACCAATCAATTAAGATTATGAGCTTAGTTCAGATTTTACTTTGTCTAAATATTGATATTGGGGGTTCTTTTGTGTGTATTTTTAAAAAATTCTATTTTAATAAGATAACGTTTCTCATTCTTGTTGCCCCTTCTAAGTGTGCACACTGGAAACTGGCGTAAACACGCAAGCTTGTGGCACTCTATCTGCCCCAAACACACAGGCTTGTTAGAGAAGAGAAAATTTGATTTCAGGGCAGGGAGTGAGCCTTTGGTGAATTATATAAAAGTAATGTCCTTAGCCATATGATTTATTATTTGAGAACCACCTCTCTTAGTCTGAGCATTGCCTGAGCTTGAAGGAAAGAAATGTTTTAAAATTTGGTGGTAATTAGCTTTACCCTTCTCATTTTCTAGGATAATTCATTTCACTTGTGCTTGACAGCGAGAAAATGGTAAGATACCCTCTTTTTGTCCTGTGATCCAGGACTACTGTAAACTAGTTATGTAGGCTTTTTCTGTGATAGGTGGAGAGATGAACACATACTGTGTGAGTGCTTTGTGTTGTGCTCATGTGGTGCCTGAGGTAAGTGCAAGTCTGCTGCAGTTACAGGACCGTGCAGTTCAGTATGAGCTTGTGACCCTTCATTCAGAGTAATAAAACTGTACTATTCACATATTAATTTTATTTCCCATTTATGCCAATAGTCAGATCTGCACAATGACTGAAATAAATTCTATCAGTCTTTAACTTTGCAAGATCACCAGAACAAGCATAGGGTAGCCTGGCTTCTGCCCCTTCTGCTTTGCTGAGCAGAATGGGAGCTGAGACCTGACCAGCTGCACCTCTGCCAACCCACTTCCAGGGACAAAACTGCAGCAGTGATAGGTAAAATTGAAGACAATGACATTTTATGGTACAGCTGAAAACTTCCTATGGTTCACAGCAACCCCACTATTGGGTGATATACAGAAGGGAAGCAAGGTGGATTTTCACAGCACAGGAGAACTTTATGTAAATGGAGAGCTACCTGTACAACCTCAGCCCATAACAAAATGTACTGACATGTAAATTTAACAGACACAGATACAGAAAGCAAGAAAAACTTTAATCTACTGCTAAAAGAGTTGTTTGGTTTTTGTAAGGTAAATCATTTGACCTTATTCTGTTTTCAAAATGACACTGTGTGATAAATCAAATTAGCTGGAGAACAGATATTAGTAGCATTAATCCTTGAAACATTCATATTTGTGAAATATTGGTGGAAATTATTTTCATGATAGAGTTTGCAGCCACCAGAGGGTGATGTGACCCAGAAGATTTGGTCAATATTTAGTGTTCTTCTCAGTAATAAGCATATTTATATTGCTGAAGGCACATAATATTAGCTGGCATTTGATTGGGTTTGTAACTTTTTTCCTGATTTTTTTTTTTTGTGCATGCTTCACATTTCTCAAGGGACAAAATTCCATGTGTCTGCACATGTGAAAAAAAAGTGATGGATATTCTTGTATATTTGCAGGATGAAGCTTGTAAATGCTTATCTAGGATTCTGTTCAGGACACAGGTGAAAGGCTGGATTTCCCAAGACAGAGGCTGAACAGGGGGTGGTGCTTGGTTTGCAGTTCAAGCTCCATCACATAACTCATTAGAACTCTCACTTTAGATGCTGTTAGTGGATTGTCAAAAACTGAGAACAAGTGATGATATCATTAGTTGAATTTTCCAGGATGTCATAGGGATAAACAGGATTGGATACAGAAAAAAAACAAAACTTCTGAAATTACTCCTTTTGATGATCTTTCCATGACTTGTGTTTCTTGTCTTTGTCTCCATGTTCACAAGAAATCTAAAGTGCTTTGGAAGCTCCTCTTCATCCTCACTGCTATTTCTTGCTGGCCCTAGAAATGCTTGTTTTTCCTCTTTCCTTTATCAATATGCAGACTTGGAAAAAGCTTGTTTTACAGATTATTTATTTTTTGATTACCTGCCCTCCAAGTCTTGAAATCAGCTGTAATTGATGTGTGCATTGATTTGTCCCATTGTCTGTTCCAGCTCAGGAGACCTGGATGTGCGCTTGGGTTTTAGCCTGTGCGTGGAAGAGCAGGACTTCCTGCGGAAAAGGAAGAAATATGTTGCTGCTGCTCTGAAAAAGATTCTTAATTTGGAGGAGGATCTGAAAGAGCATGAGGCAAGCCAATACAGTCCCTGGTAGCAACTGCTCTTGGGGGATCAGGGCCTGGCTCACAAATTCAAACAACAAATAAAATCCCAGTTTAATTAATCCTGCTGGTGTGGGCCAGGCCTGGTCACCTAGGGCAAGGGATGAGCAAGAGAAGCAGGGGCCTGTTAATGTAGCAAAGCAGGGGAGGCAGGATAATGTCTTTACAGACCCAAAAACTTTTCAACAGATCCCCAAATAGTCCAGTCCTTTTTATTCTTGGTATTGCTCATAGGTCTCAGGAGGAAGATTTATAGTGGGCAGACACGGAACAGCTAGGGAATACTGCCTGGGAAACAGAGGGCCTTAACTCAGTGACAGAGACATGGTGGCCATGGCACATATGTAAAGGGTTTTGAGAGGAAGAAACAAAAATTTTCATACAGACATATGAATAAAAAATCTTGGAGTGGTTTCTGCAATAAAAAAGGTGTACTGTTACGAAAAATGAGGGATAGAATGAAACCGTCAAGCTGGCAAAGAAGGGTGGTTCTTACAGCATCACTGAGTTGTAGATGAAATAGCTGATCATAAGTTTAGCTGTATCACTCTAGACCCTGTTCCTGCCCCTGTAACTGAGTAGGAAGTTTTGCAGCTGCTGATGCCTAACTGGGTTGCTGACCATCACAAAAGTACAAACACACCAATAGCAAGAACACTTTTTAGCTGACAGTTAAAAAAAAGAGTGCTGTGGAAAATATGATTGAAAACTATTAGCTTGGATTTCAGAGCAGAGAATAATACAGGAAACAAAGTTTTCAAGAAATTTTTACCCAGCTGTCTGAGATTTTCCTCACACATAGAAAACAGTTTTCTGAAAAAGTCTAATTACTCTGGCTCTCCTGTTCATGTGTTTAACTTCAGAATTATGAGAAAACATCCCCTCTACCTTATTAACTGACTTACATTTGAACAGAAAAAAAATCATTAGAGTTTGAACTTATAATAAAATAGATTAAAAAATGTAAACTCCAGAATATAATTTTTGGAGTATATTCTGATTTTAATTAAGATTATGAGATTTTTCTCATTATTATTTTATAAAATTTCCCATATTTAAGATCTTAAAGAGCTTAGGGTAGGAAGAACATCTATTTTCTGGGTTTTCTGTGCTTCTGTTTTTTTCATAGAACAGGAGAATTATTTTCTTCATGCTCTATTCATTGACTTTAGAACACAGATTCCTTTACGAAATTAGAAGCTAATTCTTGAAAGGTATAAATAGACATTTTCATTGGGGCGTGTAAGCATCCACACTCTGGAAGCAAAGGGTGTACTAGATCAGGAAAAGATTAGGAGAAGAATAGTCTGTCTCTTCAATTACTCTTGGATCGTGGAGGGGAAAACCCTATCAATGACTGTGCTTCAGGACATAAAGTAATGGCCTGGGGCCAGGAAGGCTTTGGCCATTGTGTGGTCTGGCTGATTACAGGGTGCTGTGCATTCCTCTGTGACACTGGTCATTGTTAGAGGCAGAATCATGGATCCATAATCTGCTCCGGTGTGGTAAATCCTGTGTTTTCTATGATGGCTTCTAATAATACACTTTGAGAAGAATTCCAGGGTGATGAGGTTGATTTCCAGTTATATGTTAAGCAAACAGCTTCCCACCCCATCTGAGCGAATAAGACATAAGCCTTCCTTCTCGCATCAGTCAGGCAGCGGCAAACAAGCCTTTTGCAACAATGACATCCTTTCCATGCCAAGTAGCATCCCTGCTTGTATCAATGCCTGCAAGCTGTTATCTGATTTCCGCAGGAAGGGTTGTTTGTGTCTAATACATGCACGGCTTTTGCTCCTTCTGCCTTGCTGTGTTGAACAGGTGCCAGTGGTGGCCATTACGACAACTGGGGGAGGAACGCGATCACTCACAGCGATGTATGGCAGCCTGCTGGGCCTCCAGAAACTCAACCTGTTAGACTGCATTTCCTACATCGGGGGTTTATCGGGTACCACATGGTGAGAGTGACCCAAACAAGGTTCATGTGTTCTCTGCTCAATACTGTTGACTCTCTACAACACCATTAGCTTATATGGCACTTAGCAAAGCAAAAGCATGTCCATTTTCCCCACAATCTCCTCTCTGTCCACCTGGAGCAAAGAAACAAAACATACTGATTAAGAGATCAATCACCACATTCATCAGCTGCTTTTGTCACCACACTGACTCAGTCTATGCCTGATATTTTCACCTAAATGCTCTATCCCTTTTCATATTTTATCAATTATACCTTAGACTAAATACAATGAATTTGTCTTTAGACTGGAAATTGAAGAAAGATGGGAAGAAGAATTTATGCCTGCCATTTGCTGGTTATTCTCACTTCCATTTTGGATTTACAGTGCATCTCCCTCTGGTAAAAGATGTATTTGGGGCTAATGGATTTAATACTGTCACAGAAAGTCCAACAAATGATGTCAAATTACTGACCTTGGAGAGACTGCAGATGCGGTGGCTTGTTGTGAAGTGCTCTCTTCTCCCAGTGGGCATAGAGCAGATGATGTCATACTTAAAATAACTGAAGTATTTAATCAAGTAGGTTCTAGGTACACCCACTCCTCTACACCTGTTTGGAAGTGGAGATTTTTTTTCACTGAGTTGTGTGTCACTTTATGTAAGTCCAAACTTCAATGGTAGGTTTTTCTTCTAACTTCTCTTTATGTCTGTGGAGATCTGAATGTATCTGTCTGTATGGTGAATTCAAGGAGACAAGTAAGAATGGTCATACAAGCACATGCCCAAAAACTGCCCAGTTTTCTTGTTGGCACAAGACATTAACAGACATATGGGAACAAATGCAGGACTAGAGCAGAGTAGTAGTGACTGCTCCCTAGAATACTCCCCACCTTCTAAGAAAGGGATTTGATGAATACTTGTGGAACCTTTGTATTTAATAGCCTTGGGTCTTGTTTTCTTCTCTCCCTTAAATTTCAAGATAATTTTTGAGCCCATTTTATCATATTCAAACCAGGAAACCTTGGAGGTTTTGTTTGCTCCTGAAATGAGTGTATTTTAAGTGTGTTTACCTTTTAGTTGTGAACCCCATAAGAATTAAGAAACAGACAAACAGGTTGCACAAAGGTTTTCTGAAAGCAAACCACAGTGTTACTCCTCTTTCATTATTTTCTTCTAACGTTTCTTCAGGACCATGGCAAACTTATATGAAGATGCTAATTGGTCACAGAAATATCTGGAGGATGCAATCAAGGAAGCTCGCAAGCAAGTAACCAAATCCAAGATCTGCTGTTTTTCTTTGGATTGTCTGAAGTACTATTATAATGACCTGATGGAGAGGACTAAAGAAGGACATAACACTTCCTTCATAGACCTTTGGGGTCTTGTCATTGAATCCATGCTGCACGATAAGGTATTACTCCTTTCTTCCACATAACTGCTGAGCTTCTGTAGCTACAGTGGAGAAGAAAATAAATCCTGGGATGCCATTCAGTACTACTAATGCAAATAATTAGTTTAGCAGTTGATTAAATATTATATATTCAGATCTGTTATTAAAACACTGCTCTAGATTTAAAGAGAGGTTGACCTTGAACTGAAGGAGCCATGTCATAGCAGTCACAGGTATTCTTCCTCCTTAATGAAAGAAGTACCCTGAGAAAAAATATTTTGAATTGTAAACCTATCACTTTGGGCATAAAATATTCTGACTAGAAGAGGCACTTAAAATTTTGAAATAATTTGCTTCTGTAGCATAAATGAAGATAGGCATTTATAAAGTGACCTAGGTATAGACTCCATACCGAGATGGTTCACACAGTGAGAAAGACTATTTTCTAAATATATCAAGTATGTACCAAATATATCTAAATATATCTAAATGTATCAAGTTTTAAGAATTTTGTTACTTTAAAAATAGTGTATCTTACGTAGGTTCCTTCTGGTTTAAGTTTATACAATGAAGTTTTAAATTGTCATGTACAATAGAATATATTCATGAATATGCATATATTTGCAAAATACCTTAAACAATTCTTTGCAAGGACCCAGCCAAGGAAAGAACTCTACCTTTCACTTAGCTGCATGATTTTTCCTGGAGATTTTTTTTTTCTTTTCCTTGCTGAATCTACAACCAACTTCTCTGCATATCTCAAAATCTAAGAACCCATATAGGGTGCAGCTGCTTCTTACAGGATGCTTGCCAAGTTTGGAATATCCCATGGCAGATTTCTTAACAATCCAGCGGCCTGGGAGCCTGGGAATGGGAAGGAGAACTTGGACAAAGCTGGATAAGGCTGATAATTCACATTATACTATTTGAAGTGCAAGTTGTTTTTCACCTCATTCCATTAACACTTTTTAATCAAAACCAGAAAGACGAGCACAGACTCTCGGACCAACGGCAGGCGGTCGATAATGGCCAGAACCCACTGCCCATCTACGTGGCCATCAACCTCAAGTCCAATTATAGTGCCCAGGCATTCAGAGGTAATGGTTATTACTTAGATTTCTTAACAAATTTATAGTTTAAATGGTCTAAACTAAGATGATATGGATGTAATCAGCTTTAATAATACAGTAGTCTTTTCATTCTAATTGCAAATAACCCCCCAATAAATCATTAAATTTTCAGATAATAGTGACTGAAACTAAATATATATATATGTATATAAAATCCAAACCTGTTTAGTGTTTAGAATGAGTTCTTTATTTTGCCAGAGGGAAAACATAGTTATACCACAAAAGATGTCAAAGTCACAGTTTATCCTGTCACAAAAACCTTGTAATGGAACGAATTCTTGTGATGGTTCCATGTGGTCCTATTTTAAACAATTAAAGAAACAGCTTTGAATTTTTGGGTCCAGTGTCAGGAAAATCACTATTTCCTCTACTGTTAATTTTCACAGTATTTGTTTAACATGAGCAGCTAAGTACATGACACCAAGTGAATGCTAAGCTCTCTGTCACTAGAGCCCTAAAGGAAACAAGTTATGCATGAGCAACACATACTTTGGGGTAAGATTACTGTATTAAGTGAATGCTTGTGGTTTCATTCAGACCAGGGCTTTTTTTGCTGGAGATTGCTGTGTCACAGCCGGGGACTGCCCTGCCATGATGTGGAAGGACCTCATGGCAATACACGATACAGCCGTGGCTGGTGAATGGCATGCTATGAACTAGCCAGTGTCTTTCTCATTGTTTGCTTCCTGGAACTCTTCTGTTTAGTGTTAGCTAATATGTTATTGCTTTTTCATGGACTGGCTGCTGTTGCCATAGAGTGGCTGGAGTTCACTCCTTACGAAGTTGGTCTCCTGAAATATGGAGCATCTATACGCGCAGAACACTTTGGAAGTCAATTCTTTATGGGAAGGATGATAAAGAAGCTCTCAGAGACTCGGATCTGCTATATGCAAGGTGACTATTGCCTAGGGGGAAAGGTGGTGTACTGGAGAGACAGCTGGCATGGGCGAGCACATGGTCTGTGAGGGACAGCACTGGGAAGACACTGGCAGACAGGTTGAGCAGGTGTGAGTTTACAT